>WBMZ01007131.1:25648-41212 GCA_013400975.1 Atrichornis clamosus | reverse complement strand
GACGTGGATCAGTGGTGGCCTTGTTGGACAGTCTCCGAGGCCTTTTCCAACTTAAACAATTCCATGATTCTCTACACTCCCAGTACAACAGTTAACCCTGGATTTATCACAACCCCACTCCAAAAAACCAAACCCAGTCCTCCATTTTCTTCTGGTATTTGGGAGATCTCTGCTTTATCCCGATAGCGGAATTTAAAAGCGTTCCAAGGAGAGCAGGGCACGAGAGGGAGCTGAGCCTGTTCCGTGTGAATTGGATTTTCTCACGTTCTTGCCCTGACGGAATGTCTGGCTTTTGGAAATCCAGGGCAGCTGGGTGTTGGTGCTGTCCCAGCAATTTTAGCCCCTTGGTGGAGGTTATTGATGGACAGAGGGCCAGGTTAGATGGGATTTTCGGAAGGAATTCTTCCCTGGGAGGGGCTGGAATGGAATTCCCCAAGAAGCTGTGGCTGCCCCGTCCCTGGAAGTGTCCATGGCCAGGTTGGATGGGGCTTGGAGCAACCTGGGATAATGGGAAGTGTCGGGGTTGGAACTGGATGAGCTTTGAGGTCCCTTCCCACCCCAAGCAGTCTGATTCCATGATTCCATGATTATCTTCCTTCCCTCCAGTTACTTGTGGAATGAGATATTTGCACCTCAGCTGCTTTGGGTAAAACTCTCGTGGCTGCACTTTCCTCACTGAAGTTGGGTTAAACTTGGTGCTGGAGTTCCCAGTAAAGCCAGGAAGGCGGGAATGAAGGGTTTCCCAGGGCAGGAATTCTCGGATACCACAACTGTAACATTTCCTTACATGAACAAACACCAAATTACTCAAATTTCATTGATTTTGCTGAAGATCACAAAAGTTTGGGCAAGTTAGAACCCTCCTCTCAGTCACTGAGCTTCCTGTGTGACTTCCAAGGGAGGGAAGGTTTCCCTTGGTTCCGTTCTCTCCAGGGCTCGTCCCAAACCTCGGCGACGCTCCGGGAATGCCGGATCAGCGTCACCTTCACTTCTGGATATTTGGGAGAACTCCTGGAACAGTTTTCCTCGAAAAGCAGGAAGAGAGTTGCTGAGATCCCAGACCTGTGTCTCTAAGGGTTAAGATTTTGCCGACGTCCCACCTTCCCAAAGCAGGGAAACGCTGGGTTATGCCAAATTCTTTTTCCCTCTTGCTTTTCCATGGATGTTGCCTTTTGCCTCCAGGCCCTGCTGGTTGGGAATCAAAGGGTGCTTTTCCATAATGGCCACTTAGTGGATTGATTTTTCCCAGCTTTCCGTGTAGCCCTGTGACCTCTCTCCGAGGGGGATGAGGGCTGGGCCCGTGAGCAGCTTTGTTTCTGAAGGCTTCCCGTCGGGAATTCATCCGCGCAACTCTTTCTGTGGAGTTTCAAAGCCAGTAATTCCCTGGAAGCCTCCGTGTTCAGAGCTTCACGTCCTTCCCCTCTGTCCTTTCCTTTTCCCAGTGCCGTGATGTGAGGACAAGAGAGGTCGGAATTCAGGAAATTCACCACAAAGTGAGGCCGTACCAGGTAAGAATTTGCCTTTTTTTTCCCCAGACAGGATTTTTTGGATGTGTTCCGTGTGGAGGTGTCAGGACCCATTTGTGGCACATCCAGTCCTGTGGTTTGCCTTCGGAGCTGGATCCAATTTTCCATTTATTCCTGCAGCAGCTTGGGACGTGTTTGAGCCCAGTGTGGAAATTTATGGGCAGCCAGTGGTTGGTTGGGTCTTTGCACGGGCAGAACAAAAAATCTGCCTTCCCTCTGCTCCCTCCTCGTTAAAATTTGGATTTAGGAAATACCAGTAACACCAGTGTGTCCATTGGGAACAGGAATGAGGAGTTCAGAGCTTTTTTGGGGTGAATGTCCACGTTTCTGTAGGCAAACAGTGGGTGTTTCAATGTGTGTTTATATGCGAGTGAATTCATTTAGCACAGGACACACAGGTGGTGGTTTTCCTTCCTGAGATCCTAAAATAATCCACAAAAAGATGGCTGTGCTCATGTTAGGGGAAGGGAAATGTTCACTGCTAAACCTGAAGCATCCAATCTGGGGACTCGCAGAATCCTGGAATGCTTTGGGTTGGAAGGGATCCTAAAGATCAGCTGATAAAGAGCGTCCGAACTCACGCTCCAGTTCCCTGTGGTCACAAGGAGGGATCAGTCCTTCCACAAAGGGATCGGGAAGTCCGTAAGGAAAGGATCTTTCCAGGAGCACGCAGGCCCTGATCATTCCATACCTGCGTGTTGTGGGTAATCCATCGTATCCCAGAAATATCCTCTTCCTTTTCCTTTGCTGACGTTAAGGAAGGACCGAAATGATTCTGGAGTTTGTCCGTTTCCTTTCCAGCAGGAATTCTTTGTGCCAGGCAGAAGGTGCTGGGAGAAAGCTGAGTCAGGGTGGCCCTTCCAGACCCTTCTCCTGATCCCACTTCCCACACTGGGCCGCAGGGTCGGGATGTGCCGGCGCGGGGAGATTCCTCACAGAGCTCCTCTCACTCCTCTTCGGAGGCTCCGCTGACTCTCTGGGCTCCAAGGAGGCTCCGAGTTTGGTGCCAGAGCTCTGCAGAGTGAATATTCCCAGAGTTCAGCAGTGAAAGGTGTTCTCCCTTTGCCAAGCAGAGATTCCAGGGAATTGTGTTCTCCCTTTCTCCCGGTGTTACGAGACCTCAGGTGGAGCGAAATTCTCCCCGTCTTGGATAAGTGGATGTAACAGGCAGAAATGCCTGGCAATCCCAAGGAGATGGTCCCGTTCTTCCCAGATTTCCGCCTTTGTGCTCCTCCCCCGTCACGGGGCGGTCACCTGGAGGAATTTCTGTTGTCAGCAGCGCTCATCTGATTTAAATTGTAAATTTTGGGGAGGGGGAGTCCTTAGCAAACAGCTCATCGCAGGGCTCTCAAAGCCACCTTTCTCCTGTTGAGAATTCCCTTTGTCCGGCTCCCCGTGGGTGAGTGGCAGCCGGATGTCAGGATGGAGCAGGATTTCTGCCAGGCAGCGGGAGGGACACTGGAGATGGAACCATTCCCGAGCTGCGACATTTGTTTTGGCTGCCTGAACCAACAACAGCAACAACAACAACAACATCCCCCTTTGATAAGAGAGGCCTTCACGTCTCATCTCAGCTCAATTAATCACTGGCTCTAATTAATGACACTCCACGCAGTGCCTGTCTGGGAGGGATCCGTGTGGGTTTTGATGATAGGGGTGCTGTGTCTGCTCTAAAATCTGCTTTTTAAAACCCGATCTGAAGCCGTTTTCCGCGCTGGTTGTTTACAGAGCTGTCTCCAAGCTGCCTTTTCCGTCAGGAGCAGAGGGAGGGAGGTGGCTGCTTGTGCTCAGAGTGGTTCAGGCTGCTGTGGAAGAGCCTCCAAACTGAGTTGTTGCTGGAAAGAGACGTTGGAATGACAGGATTTTGAGGGATAATGACAGCTGTGTTAAGGATATGAACCTGCATTAGTGGGAAAGTAGAAAGTGCAAAGCTGCCGTTCCTGAAAAACTCGCAGGACGATGAGCTCCACACAGACCCTTCCAAGGAGCAAAGCACGTTTTTAAGTTCAGGGTTTAATCTGGAACTGGATTTTCCATTTGTGGGTCAAAAGAAGTGTAAAACAGAGGTGCCAGACTTTTAATGGGATTTCACAGGGAAAAGGGGAACCATCCTGTGAGGGTTGTTCTTAGCCGGGGACGGTTTCTGGACAAGGGACTGGCCCTGGAAGTGCCCAAGGCCAGGTTGGATGGGGCTTGGAGCAACCTGGGATCGTGGAAGGTGTCCCCATCCACGGCAGGGGTGGAATGGGATGGTTTGGGGCCCCTTCCCAGCCAAACCAGTCTGGGATTCAGTGCTGCTTCTCTGAGTGCCACTGGGGACTGGAACGTGCTCCTGCACCAACTCAGGGTGGCTTTTAGCACATTTATTCCCAGAAGGAAAAGGCTTCGGACATCCCGTGTGTCCCTGAAAACCTTTCAAGGGATTTGTGTATCCTGGGAGTCTCTGTGCCCAGGGAAGCGGGAAGAACGACCCTGAGCAGATCAGTTCCTCTGGTACAGTCTGTGATGCTGGAAAAATGCCACAATAAAGATTCCTGGTGAAGATTCCGGGTGAAGGATCCTGGTGAAGGTTCCTGCTTGTCCTGCTCCATCTCCGTCTGCAAGTGGCTTTTGGATTTGTGTTGGGAATGGCGTCTGCTCAGAATCATGGAATCCCAGGCTGGGTTGGGTGGGAAGGGTCCTTAAAAACCATCCAGTTCCAACCCCGACACCTTCCACTATCCCAGGTTGCTCCAAGCCCTGGAAGGGGTTTAAAATCCATGTGGATGTGGCATTTGGGGACGTGGGTCAGTGGTGGCCTTGGAGTGCTGGGAATGGTTGGACTCCATGGGCTCCCAGGGCTTTTCCAACCCAAACAATTACAATTCCACACCTCTCCAGTAGTTCCCAGTACCACGAGAAAGACGAAAGCAAAGAACCTCAAGTGTTTTCCCTGCAAAACCTCCAGTCCCCCCCCAGATCCATGAACTCGGGATTTGTTTACAGAAAAGCCGTGGGGGATGGTGTCACCTCTGCTCTGCTCCGTGTCACAGCCTGGGTGGGCACAGCTCCCGCTGAAATCCCATCCCGCCTCCAGGAAGGCTCATTCCCACTCCCAAATGTTGACGTGAGCTCAGGGGGCAGGAGCCCAGCAGATGTTTCCTGATGTGCCAGGTTCTCCAGGAGCACGGCCCCGTTCCGGGTCGTGTGTCGGGATGGCTGATCCTGACCCACATCTAAATGAAAGAAAAGAGCAGGAGAGGTTTAAAATCCCTGGATGCTGGGTTTCAGGTGTGGAGAAGCAGTTAAAGACTAAAAGTTTGGATTTAAATGTTGTTAAACAACGGCTACACCAAGAGTTCCGAACGGAAAGAGTGGAGAATTCCTGGCTTCTCCCAAGAACGAGGTAACACAAATAGAAAACATGGCTCCATTGCTCGTCCTCCAGCAGGGAATTCCCTGTGAGGCTGGGTAGGCCCTGGAGTGGAATTCCCAGAGCAGCTGCGGCTGCCCCGTCCCTGGAAGTGTCCAAGGCCAGGTTGGAGCACCCCGGGAGAGTGGGAGGTGTCCCTGCCCATGGAACGGGATGAGCTGCAGGTCCCTCCCAGCCCAAACCATTCCATGATTCTGTGTCACCGTGTGGGATCCCGGCCTTTCTTGGGAACGGTTGGGTTGGGATGGAAGAGCGGTTCTGTGCCAGTGACAAACCCGTGCTGCCCAGGAGCCAGAGGTTTTCCCTTCGCTGTGTCCGTGGGAACAGCAGCTCTTTCCCAGTGCTGAGAAAACCCGTCTGGAATTAAACTGGCCTTTAAGGAAACACTTCACGTTGGCATGGATCCATAACGGTTTATGGATCCATGGAATTGGGTTTGGTCTCCTCATTACATACTTTTAAAGATGTTTTCCCTTTTTCCCTCCTTTCCTTCGTCATCTCTTCTCCTCTCCGACTCCAGATCGAGTTAATTAGGAGGGATTACGTGGCCAATGGCGGCTGGGAGACCTTCCTGTCCTACGAGGATCCAGAGCAGGATATCCTGGTGGGCCTCCTGCGCCTGCGGAAGTGCTCCGAGGAGTCTTTCCGGCCGGAGCTCAAGGGAGGCGTCTCCATAGTCCGGGAATTGCACGTGTACGGGAGCGTGGTCCCCGTCAGCAGCCGGGATCCCTCCAAATTCCAGCACCAGGTACTCCAGACTTCCCTGATTCTCCCTCTGTGCCTCCTTCTTGCGCCCCCTCCTTCCCTCTCTCCCCGGGGAAATTGGAGAGGAATTTTATTTCACACCTGATATTCACTCCGTTGCTCTGAATGATAACAGAAGCAGGATTGGATTTGAGCTCCTTCCTGCAGTCACCTGCTGGAATCACGTTGCTTCCAGGTTTTTTTCCAATGGGATCATGGTGCAGCCGTTGCAGCAGCTCAGATTTTTAAAAAAAACAACCTTGTCTGGATGCTCCCGGTGCTGCTTCATTCCCACACAACACGAGCTCCTGTCTGCTGTGCTAATTTGACATCCTTTGTGCCTTTTGATTTCCTGCTCTAATTAATTCCCGTTCAGGGGATGAATTTCACTTCTGCAATCTGCAGTAATTACCTGTGGGAAGGTGAGGTTTTATTTGGTACTTCCCAGTTTTCTTGCAAAGGGACTTTTGTGGAATAAATTCTTCCTACCCAAACAGAAGTGCCTGGAAAGGTTGTGGCTGCCCCTGGATCCCTGGAAGTGTCCCAGGCCAGGTTGGATGGGGCTTGGAGCACCCTGGGATAATGGGAGGTGTCCCTGCCCATGGCTGGGGGTGGAATGGGATCAGCTTTGAGGTCCCTTTCCCACCCAAACCATTCAGGGATCCTCTGGAGCTGGATGGAGCTGCCGGGATGGCTCCAGGCTGGGGTTCTGTTTCCCAGCAGGGAAATCCCGTGGGATGCAGCTCCCAAGGGATTAAAACAAAACCCTGAGCTCCAGGGAGACCTCGGAGCCCCTTCCAGAGCCTAAAGGGGCTCCGGGAGAGCTGGAGAGGGATTGGGACAAGGGATGGAAGGACGGGACACCGGGAATGGCTTCCCACTGGGAAAGGGGGGGTTGGGGGGGGATATTGGGAATGAATTGTTCCCTGTGAGGGTGTGAGGCCCTTGCACAGGATTCCCAGAAAAGCTGTGGCTGCCCCATCCCTGGAAGTGTCCCAGGCCAGCCTGGAGGGGGCTTGGAGCAGCCTGGGAATGTGGAAGGTGTTGGGGCTGGAACTGGATGAGCGTTGAGGTCCCTTCCCACCCAAAGCAGTCGGGAATTCTGTGAGTGATCTGGGGAGACGCACGAGTGAAATCCCGGAGCTGGGTCAGTTTTTTCCTTCAGAGACCATTCCACACATCCCTTAGAGCCCGGGAACACTGGAGTGGAGAGCTGCCTCCCGTGCCTTGCAGTGACTTGTAGGAAAAGATCCCATTTTCTGCTGCTGCGTGTGACGAGCTGGGGCTTGCAAGGAGCAGGAAGCAGGAATTCAGTCCTGCCCTGGTAGGTCTTGAACCTTTAGACCGAGCTTTTGGAAAAGCAGTCAGTTTGTCCTCCGTGCCAGAAGTGCTCCGGGCTGGTGTTGGAAGTTCACTTCCTTGGGTGGAATAATCTTGGCCTGAGGATTTGCAGGAAGGGGCGGCTCGGCTCAGGGCTGCGGCACCGGGCGGTGGCTGCGGGAAACGGAGGGAAAAGACGAGGATATTTCCACGGTACAGTCGTGAATGCTGCCAAATTCAGGAAGAAGAATAAGTATTTTGAACAAAATGAGAGGTGAAAAAAAAAATTTCAAACAAACAAACAAAAAAACCCCCAAAAAAAAGGATCATAAAAAGAATCCGTGAACATTGAAAGAGATGCAAATTGAAATTTCGCGGCGCTCGTGTCCCTTTGGAACAATCGGTGTTCAAGAGGTTAATCGGAGAGTTTTCCACAGCCGTGGGGCAATTCCTGATTGGAAGGACATCTGGGAACGAACATTTCTGTGTGTTCTTTAAAAATGCCCGTAAAGTGTTCCTTTTTTTTTTGGTGTTTTTTTGGAATTCAATCCCATCTGCTCCAGCGTCGCCTCAGCCCCGTTTGGTTCCTCTCGCCAGGAAAACAGACGAGGGAAGAGCCCACTATAATTCCTGCATCCTGATGTTTAGGAGGGAATTAATCCAATCCATTATTCCCAGATATATAGGAGAACGAGGCTGTTAAATAGAGTGGAAAGGCTTTTCCCTGATTTTGAGGCATTTGTAGCACTCCTGCTGTGCAGGATTTCCAGAGGTAAATAAAAGCGTGGATCTGCTCCGGAATATTAACGTGTCCTCCTGCAATTCCCTTGGATTTGGCATCTCCTGGGAGCTGGGAGAGTGGCACAGAGCTTGAGCCCAGCCTGGGCCTGGGGGGTCACGCTGTGGTGGCTGCTCTGTGTCGGGATAATCCGTCCTGGAATGGGCACGGACACAGCTCCTGGCTCTGGAGGGGCTGGAATTAAAGACAAGGAGGTGCAACCAGTTGTGATCCCAGACTGGTCTGGGTGGGAAGGGACCTCCAAGCTGATCCCATTCCACGCCCTGCCATGGGCAGGGACACCTCCCACATTCCCAGGTTGCTCCAAGCCCCATCCAACCTGGCCTTGGACACTTCCAGGGATGGGACAGCCACAGCTTCTCTGGGAAAACAATTCCAGCCTCTCATAACGCTCACAGGGAAGAATTCCTTCCCAATATCCCATCCTGCCCTCTNCAATATCCCATCCAACCCTGCCCTCTGTCCATATGAAGCCATTCCCTGTGTCCCGTCCCTCCATCCCTTGTCCCAGTCCCTCTCCAGCTCTCCCAGAGCCCCTTTAGGCTCTGGAAGGGGCTCCGAGGTCTCCCTGGAGCTCAGGGTTTTGCTTTAATCCCTTGGGAGCTGCATCCCACGGGATTTGTCCTTTGAGAAACTGAGAACCCCAGCCTGGAGCCATCCCGGCAGCTCCATCCAGCTCCAGAGGATCCCAGAATGGTTTGGGTGGGAAAAGACCTCAAAGCTGATCCCATTCCAACCCCCAGCCATGGCAGGGACACCTTCCCCTATCCCAGGGTGCTCCAAGCCCTGTCCAACCTGGCCTGTGACACTTCCAGGGATCCAGGGACAGCCACATCCAGCATCCCTGGGAGATCCGTTCCAAGGCCTCCCGACCCTCCCAGCCAAGAATTCCTTCCCAGTATCCCATCTCACCCTGCCCTCTGGCAGTGGGAAGTTTCAGTTTAGAATTCCAGGATGATTTGCCATCGGTGGATTTAACTTCATTCCCTTCCTGCCCCAGAGAACCAGTCAGACACTGGAAGTGCCACTGGATAATTTCGTGATGAGAAAAACAATCCCTAAGGAAGCTCCAGTCCATTGTCGGTTACACCCTTTCCCAAGCCTGCAGTATTCCACAATATTCCTGATCAAGGGATCGTTCCTGTGCCAAAAACATGAATCTTTTGGAAGTGCACCAGTGTTTCCATTCTGACCTTGTTTATGGTGTCTTTTTTTACAGAATTTACTTTTTCTTCCTGTTATTTCTCCCATTACAGGGATTTGGAATGCTACTGATGGAGGAGGCAGAAAGAATAGCCAAGGAGGAGCACGGGTCATGGAAAATTGCTGTCATTTCAGGTACTTTGGCTTTATCCCTTTTTTTTTTGTATATATATATTTACCTTAATCTGAAAATAAACCCAGTGCAGCCAGCGCCACCGCTGGGAACGCTCCTGGGATCAGGGAGCAGCAAAAGTCATTCCTTTGTCCTGGAGTCACATTCCATCGGAGGTTTACCCAGGCAGGGCTGTTGTTGTGAGGAGAGGGCAGAGGACGCTCCTCAGGGATCCATCCCAAGTGCTGGAGGACGTGGATGGTGTCACCACGGGAGCCTTCCTCCCTCGCACACCATTCCCGACCTCCCACCACGGGTTGTTATCCTGGAGAGCTGCTTCCCTGAGCTTCTCAGGCTGGAAAACTGCCAGCCTCCCTTCCGGAGCCTGCAGGCGCCGTAATTCGCGGGACGGATGAGCTCTTGGGATGCAGTAGGGATTCTCCTGGAGGAGGGAGGATTCTCCCGTGCCAGAGCTGCAGCCCTTCCTCCGGTTGCGTTTTCCAGGTGACCGAGGGTGTCCCCGGCTCCTCGCGGCTGTGGCAGCAAAGGGCCAACCTTGGTGCTGATAAGATAAGGATTGCCCTTATCCTGGGAGTTGTGGCAGCTACAGAAAGCTTTTACAGGGAACCGTGGGATATCCAGAGTTGCAGGGAGCCAGCAATCCCACCCCATGCCTGGGAGCGTTGTCCGAATGCTCCTGGAGCTCCCTGGGGCTGTGGCCATTCCCTGGGGAGCTGATCCAGTGCCCAGCCACCCTCTGGGTGATGGATAATATGGATTGTGATATAATAATACGGAGTAGACTGTGGGGAGGTTGGTGAATGGCATGGGCAGAGAAGCTCGTGGCGGTGGAAGAATCACGGGGGATTTGACAGAAGAGCTTTTGAAAAAAAATCTCATTTCCTGCTGTCCCAGCCCAAAAAATCCAAAAAGCAGAAATCCACAACTTTGATCCAGGCTGCTGGGCAGCTTCTCTGTGTGTTTCCAGCTCTGGAATGTCCCTGGATATTGGATCGTCTCAACAAGTCCTTGTGACAAGGGCCAGAGTGCGCGTGGGGACAACGTGCAGGGGGAGCCTGATGCTCCAAATAATTCCCTGAATTCCCTTTTCCTTGTTTGCTTAAGACATGTTGCTGCCAGGAAAAGCTGTGGCTGCCCCATCCCTGGAAGTGTCCAAGGCCGGGTTGGAGGGGGCTTGGAGCACCCTGGGATCGTGGGAGGTTTTCCCGCCCATGGCAGGGGGAGGAACTGGATGAGCTTTGAGATCCCTTCCCACCGAAGCATTCCATGATTCTGTTCCAAAGGATTTTGATTGTTTGGGTGTCTTGGCCTTCCTGTCCCACCTGGAGCTATCCCCACAGGCTGCTAGCTGCTCCAAAGGACCACACAAGTCTTCCAGGTCCAGTTTTCCTGGAGAAACGGTCCAACAGGGACCACTTCCATGTGAAATCTTCACCTCCCCTTCCAGAGTCAGCAAGGAATGAAGGGCTGGGGATCAGGAGGCACCACTGGGATAACGGGGAATGGTTAAACTAAAAGAGGAGGAAAGGGGATATTGGGAAGGAATTCCTGGCTGGGAGGGTGGGGAGGCCCTGGCACAGGATTCCCAGAGAAGCTGCGGCTGCCCCTGGATCCCTGGAAGTGCCCAAGGCCAGGTTGGACGGGGCTTGGAGCAGCCTGGGATAGGGGAAGGTGTCCCTGCCCGAGGCAGGGGCTGGATCAGGATGAGCTTTGAGTTCCCTTCCAACCCAGACCGTTCCATGATCCCATAATTCTGTCTCCCAGTCCTGTTTCCCTGTGGCTGCTGCGTGGTGTCAGTCTTTACTGGGAATTTCACATTCGTATCCCTGGAGTGCAAAGCACAATATCCTGCAACTTATCTTTGAATCCAGAATACTCGGCATCCTCAAAGACCGCAAGTTTTCCAGCTGTTTCCTTGGAGATGTTGAATTTCAGTCCTCCTGGAGGTTTTTTTCTGAAATAAAAACGCAGCCAGGAATTCTTTCTCTGTTGGAGGGTGAAATTTGGGGGTTGAAATAGATTTTTTCATTTGGGAGCCCACTGCAAAGTTACATCTCCGACACAAAATGATTTTTCCGGAAGGAAAAATACGGATTTTTAGGATAGGACGGCGCGAAGGGGTTTTGTTGTTGGTTGAGGGCGAGGGCTCCTCTCTAAGAGCAGCTCAAGTTCAGCTCTGCTAAAAATGAGCAGAAATCATTCCAGGGGGATGGACAAGATGACCTTTAAAGGTCTCCTCCAATCCAAACCATTCCATGACTGACAGCCCATTTCCAAACGATCCCGAAGGACCCGGAGGCTCCAGTATCCTGTGTGCCAGAGCCTTGCTTTTCTGGGATCACTGAGGATATCCCTGTCCCCAGATGTGAGGCCAGATGCCATCTCGCGCTTGCGCAGCTGGCAGGGGACACCTTCAGGGAATAAATTTGGGAACCTGGATAAGTCCAGAGAGGTCCGGGAGTCTCTGATTGTGCACCACGGCCTTGGATCGAAGCGTGGCTTGAAGAAGGCTTGGAAATGCATTTCCCTCAATCCAGAGGAAGGGAAATCCGGATGGAAATCTGTTTGTGCCTCCTGAACGGGCAACACAGTGAGCGGGGGGAATGGAAAGCAGGAAGGAAAGGAAAATCCTCCTGGAAGAGTGCCCTGGCCTTAGGGAGGTGCTTTGGAAACGCCTCCCTCGTGTCCGGCTCATGCGCTGGATTTGCCCTGATCGAGGCGGGGTTGGACATTTCCTGGCATCTCCAGCTGGATCCATTGGAACCTCTTCCCTCCGTGGCAGAGCACGTTGGCTGCCAGAGCCAGTTTTCCTTTTGGCTCCGCTCCCTGGAGGATTTCAGGGACAATCTTGTCCTTCCCACGTGGAACCTGTCCCTGCCTCTTCGCGGCTCCAGCGAGAGCCGAGCTGCATCCCCTCAGCACAGATTCCAGCTTTTCTACATTCCTGCTGCAAAATCACTCGATCCACATGGGAAGCGAGTGAGTGATCCGTGGTTGCCTCCCGATTAAGATCAGGACCGGAGTGATCGGATTGGGGCGACTGATCCCAGCATCCTTCTCCTCAGCGCTCCCGCGGCAGCCGGGAATCGGCGATCCCAGGGAGAAATTAAACCAATCCCAGCTGTTTTCTGGGATCTGGAATGGTTCATCGCAGAGGGTGACTCAACTCCCGGAGTGTTGGAGCTGCTGGAACACCCTGGCTTGATGGTGCTGGAGGAAACTGGGCTGCTCTTCCTCCGCCTTTTCCAGTCAGGGGAGGAAAAGGGAGGCTCGGAACTTCCTAAAAGTGAATCCCGACGCGTCACACGGTGTTAAATCCCCCTGAAACGAGGAATGTCCAGGGAGGGAAGCTCAGCTGGCTCATAAATCACAGGTGGAGTTCCAGGGCACCCTGAAGTGGCCTCATTTCCTTGGCTAAACAGCCTCTGGCCACCCTGGAAGTCATAAATTACCGGAGCAGGCGGCGTCTCTCGGATGTTGATTCATGGGGAAGTCGGGAGAGCTCCGGATGAGGAGACTCCAAGGATTGATGGGGTCTGGGAGGGCTCCCTGGAATTCTGCTTCCAGCCCTGGTTGGTTATTTTTAGAAACGCCAACCTCCCGAGCTATTAATAAAGAGAAGAAGTGGCCCAAGAGAAGTGGGAATCCAAGTTAATGAATTGACTCTCTGATGTTTGCTTCAGATGGATGGCCTTTGGAAAAGAAATTAATTAGGGGGATTTGGAAGAAGCCGAGGATAAACCTGGAGCAGGGGATTGGTGCTGTGGAATAGCTGCCGTGTACAATCCTCCGGTCCGTAATGGGCTTCAGTTTTGGAGGTTTAATGATGTGACAGCTTTGAAAACAGGCTTGATACGGAATTAAGTGGGATTTTAGTGCCGGCATGAGCTGGAATATTTGCTGTCCTTAAACAGGGACACTCCTGCACAAGCCAGGATTCTGTAAGAGTGTCCTGGCAGGAAGCTTTTATATATTTATTCATATTTTATATATATATACATATATAAAGGCAAACCTTACAAAAGATCTGGTGAGCAGGAGTTGAATACATGAGGAATCCTTCCTGCTTCTTCCTTTCTTCACAACCCTTTCCCCATTCCCAACCCAAGCCGTCCCTAATTTATAAACCCCAAACCACAAAAATTAAAAAACAAGAACAACTTCAGAGATCGGATGGGGTAGGGAGCATTTAGGATTCAGGTTCGTGCCGAAGGGAAGGCGATTTCCCTCCTGGGGATCTGTGATACCCAGCAGGAGAAGTCGTGTGGGATCAGAGCTGTGAGCAGGAGCAGTTTCCAGGGATTTAAAAATAAATCCTCGTTGGGAATCCTCGTGGGAATCCTCGTTTCTGAGGCGGCACCAGAGGCTCGAAGTTTGTTCTCAGCCAGAGCTCTGAGCGTGGATTTGTTGTGTTCCTGACCCGCATTCCCTGCGCGCCTCCAATCCAGGAATTACTCCTGCTTTAAGGCAGGTTTATCTCCAGTGGGATTTGCCCATCTCCAAGGCTGTGCCAGACACTGATGCTCCTCCCTGGTTTACCAGCCCCCCCCTGAAATCTGGGAACCGTTCTGCACCTCCCCAGCTGGGATCACCCTCCGGAGCAGGGGGAGGATCGGGGGAACCCAGCACAAGATTTCCCTGGAAAAGCACTTCCCAAACCATGATTTCACAAATGAATGTCCCTGTGCCTCTTCCCAGCACATTGTTTCCCGAGGGACAATAAACCATGTTGTTTCCCAGCCCTCTTCCCAAAACATTTTGTTCTCCGTGCCGTTCCCAGAGCAGACGGGTTCGGCCGAGCTTGTCCCGAGTCTCTTTGCTCCTCAGGTTTTTTAATTTAGGGAGAGAAGAGGGGAAAGATGCAGCAGGATTTAACAGGACTGCTCCTGACACTGCCTAAACCCATGGAAGGCTACTTCCAAACAAAGGAAAATCAGAAGTCCCCTGCTTCAGGCGCCCAGGAGTTATCAGGCAACGAACCGGGAATGATGCCCGGAGCTGGGAATGATGCCTGGAGCCAGGAATGAGGCTCGGCAGCTGCTTCCTGGTGCGCGGAGTGAAACATCACTTCATGAGGAGGGGACCGGTGGGAGAGCTGCCCGTAACGGGCCACGGCGTCCGTGAGGAATGGACTCGGAGCGCCTTTGTGAGGAGAACGAGCATCGGGAAGGTTGGGAAAGGCAGCCTGGGAAGGGCGTTTGGGATTCAGGGAAATGAGGGTAGTGATGGGATGGCAACTGCTATCAGCCAGAGATACCTGGTTTTACAATGTGTGTGATGCCACAGCTACACCTCTGGCACTGATGAAGGCTTGGATGCTGCTATCCTGGATCCTGTTATCCTGGATCCTGTTATCATGGATCCTGTTTGCTATCCTGGGTTGTGTTATCCTGGGTGCTGGTGTCCTGGATCGTGTTACCCTGGATCCTGTTATCCTGGATCGTGTTACCCTGGATCCTGTTATCCTGGATCCCGTTACCCTGGATCCTGTTTGCTGTCCTGGGTTGTGTTATCCTGGGTGCTGGGGTCCTGGATCCTGCTACCCTGGATGCTGTTATCCTGGATCGTGTTACCCTGGATGCTGTTATCCTGGATCGTGTTGCCCTGGCTCCTGTTTGCTATCCTGGGTCATGTTATCCTGGATGCTGTTATCATGGATGCTGTTATCCTGGATCCTGTTATCCTGGATCCTGCTATCCTGGATCCTGTTATCCTGGATCCTGTTTGCTATCCTGGATGCTATTACCCTGGATCCTGTTATCCTGGATCCTGTTACCCTGGATCCTGTTATCCTGGATCCTGTTTGCTATCCTGGATGCTGTTATCCTGGATGCTATTACCCTGGATCCTGTTATCCTGGATCCTGTTATCCTGGATGCTGTTATCCTGGATCCTGTTACCCGGGATCCTGTTACCCGGGATCCTGTTACCCTGGGTGCTGCTACCCTGGATGCTGCTATCCGAGATCCTGTTATCCCGGATACTGTTATTTCGGACGCTGTTATCCCGGATCTTTCAGATCCCAGCTTGCAAGGTCCCTCCATCCCCAAAAAACGCCGCCTCCTACGAGGCCCGTGCCTAACCCCGGCAGGGCGCAACATTCCCGGGGAGGAGCTGGATCTGTGCTGTGCAGGGATTCCGGGCTGTGGGAGCAGGAGGGAGGAGGTGCCCCCGGCACCGAAATCAAAGAGCGAGGAGAGAGGGGGGCTTCTGGTTTGGAGGGGTTTTTGTCTGAGGGGTTTTTGTCTGAGGGGTTTTTGTCTGAGGGGTTTTTGTCTGAGGGGTTTCTGGTTCTGAAGGGTTTTTGTTTGAGGGGTTTTTGGTTTTGAGGGGTTTTTGTCTGAGGGGTTTTTGTCTGAGGGGTTTTTGTTTGAGGGGTTTTTGTCTGAGGGGTTTTTGTTTGAGGGGTTTTTGTCTGAGGGGTTTT
>WBMZ01007131.1:0-25084 GCA_013400975.1 Atrichornis clamosus | reverse complement strand
TGAGGGGTTTTTGTCTGAGGGGTTTTTGTCTGAGGGGTTTGTTTCTCCTGGTTTCTGGCGGAGTCGTTGCTCATTTGAGGTAATTTTCTGCATGAGTGGTGCCTTTCTGCTCCTGTGCTGGGAGCTCTGGATTAGTATTCCGGCCGGGGGAGCCGAGTGCTGCACCCCGGAGGCATCACTCCATTATCCCGAGCTCTGGGGAGGCCTGATCCCAAATGTCTGCTTTTCCATTTGCCAGCATCTGTAATTGCCCGTGTGTTTTCCCTGCCTTTTGTTGGGTTTGTGGGCTGGCGGGTGGGGTTGGGGTTGGTTTGTTGGTTTTCCCTTGCAGTTGTACCTGCTTTGAATTTGCATCTCTCCTCCCTTTCCAAAAAGCACCCCCAAATTTAAATGACACGAAAAGAATTTCAAACGTGTTGCCCCTCTGATGTCCACAAGTCCTTAGGTGTTGGGAAAACAAGGAATCTGGGATGTTGATGTTGGAGGGCGGCTCGTGACCTTGTAGAATTCGGAATCTCCGCTTTCCTTCTTGGCCCTGAATTCTGGATTGAGGGATTCCTCTCCTCTTGGTGCTGCAATCCCTAACAAAGCTTCCCCTTCCACTCCTCTTTCACCATTCCAACTACAGACCTGTATCTATTTGGGATGGGAATTCCAGGCTGGAAACGGCACTGCTGGAGAAGGGAGTAAACCTGGAGTAACCACACAAACACCTCCTTCGTTACCCAAGGGCTTGTAGAGTCAGAGGACGTTCCTCTGGATGTGAAAACCCTGGAGGGATTTTTCTGCCTGTGGCAATGGATAAACTTCTCTTCCCGACCCTTTCCGTGAAATTCCCGTGGTGGTTCTGCTGTACCTTGAGCTGGGGAGGAACAGTCGCGGGGTCTGGGTGAAGGTGGATAAAGGACAGTCCTCTGCTAAAACCTTTCCTGTCGTCTCCTTGATGGCTCCTCTGGCCATTATTTTGACTTTGAAGCTTGACATCCCATAATTAGCCCCATCTGACCCTAATCCTGCAGCAAATACTTCCAGCTGTTTCTTTAAATGGGCACCAGTGATGGGTGCGTGAAATGTAGCAACAAATTCGGAAATCCTGGAAATCCTGGGTCCTCCCCCTCCGAAGGGACAGGAGCTCCTGACTCGAGCAAATTCCAACCTTCTGGATCCTTTGTGTTTCCTTTGAGCAGAACGGAGTTATTCTGGTGTCATCCTCGGACTTTGGGGGATGTCTTTGTCCGGGGAGATCCGAGGCAGAGCTTTTCAATTCCTTGAAGCATCCGTAAAAATTCCAAGTTCCAAAAACCTTTGGTTTGTGAAGGGTGGTGGTTTGTCATTCCTGGCAGGGCTTGGTGGCCTCTGTGCCTCCACCTGGAAGGCCTGGAGGTCACGTGGACGATGCCTGAGTGGCTGTGACACGTGGAGTGGGAGATATCCGTGTGCCAGCCCGGCTTTGGCTCCGAGCGCGCTCCGGGCTCCTGGGCTTTGCCAGCTCCTTGCCAGGCCCTAAATCTCCCGCTCCTCTTTGTGAGAAGTGTTGGGATGGTGCCAGAGCAGCATCCTGTCCTGGCACTGGAATGTTCTGCTTTGTCTGTGTGTGACATCTCGTGCTGGGGTTTTTACAAGGAAGCGTCTCCTCCTGTCTTGGGAATAGCCGCTGGATCGGCACGTGGATTTTCCAGTGTTTCCGTCTCCAAATCCTGATCGGCCTGGGTGGATCGCCCAGCGTGGGCAGCAGGAAAGGGGGGATTCTGCCCCGCTCAGGTGAGACCCCACCTGCAGAGCTGCCTCCAGCCCTGGGTCCAACATCAGAAGGACGTGGAGCTGCCGGAGGGAGTCCAGAGGAGGCCATGGAGATGCTCCAAGTGTTGGAGCCTCTCTGCTCAGGAGCCAGGCTGGGAGAGCTGGGGGTGTTCACCTGGAGAAGGGAAAACTCTAAGGAGACCTCAGAGGCCCTTCCAGGGCCTAAAGGGGCTCCAAGAGAGCTGGAGGGGGACTTGGGACAAGGGCCTGGAGTGACAGGACACAGGGAATGGCTTCCCACTGCCAGAGGGCAAGGGTAGGTTGGATACTGGGAAGGAATTCTTCCCTGTGAGGGTGGTGAGGCCCTGGCACAGGTTTCCCAGAGAAGCTGTGGCTGCCCCATCCCTGGAAGTGTTCCAGGCCAGGCTGGACGGGGCTTGGAGCAGCCTGGGATAGTGGGAGGTGTCTCTGCCCAGGGCAGGTGATGGGACTGGATGATCTGCAAGGTCCCTTCCCACCCAAACCATTCCGTGATTCCATAGGGCTGCCACTGAGTATTCCCTTTATTCCCAGCAGAGGAATTGCAGCATCCTGCACCTCTGTCCCTGCCTAAATCAGCCACCAAGAGAGGGACAGCACCACTCTGCTGCCATGTCATCCATGAAGGTCTGGAATGAGATGATCCTGAAGGTCCCTTCCCCCTCCAAAACCGCTGTGTGATTCCATGATTTTATCTCACTGGCTGTCCTGGCCTCACCTGCTGCATCCCTGATTCAGTGAATGGAAACCGGGATGAGCTGTGGGTGAGGCTCCCGGGGCTCCTCCAAGGGCGAGGACCGGCAAAGCTCGGACGAATGCCGACTGCAAAATGCCTTTTCCAGCACTGAAAGGCCGCTCTGTAAATACAGCACTCTTCCACGGAAGAGCTTTCTGGGCCGCAGCGGCTGCTGTGACGTCTGTCAGCGTTATCTGTTTGTGCTGGCAGCGGGAAGCAGCCTGGCTTGGCTTGTACCAACAGCTTTGTCTCCTTATCTCCCCGCAGAAGGTGCTTGTTCGGGGCCGTGGGCGCTGAGATTGAATTCCCCTATCGCAGGTGTTCAGTCCGCAGGCACCGACTCCCACCGACAGCACCCTTTCCTTGCCTTCCCCTTGGAAGCGCAGGCATTTTGTCCCTTTCCAGGAGCCGCGTTCGGGATTCGCTCCCGACGCCCTGGATCCGCGGCCGGCTCCGCACCACCCGGAGCGGGGCTTCGCTCGGTGCCGGTGACGTGGCCGCCTCGCCCCGGCGTGCGGAGCTCTGGTCCCTGCTAGGAGCTAATTACCATGCGGCAGGCTGATCACTTTTCCCCCGGCCCAGGCTCCTATTCGTGTGCTGTCAAGTAGAAAATTAACGCGGCCGCGGGCCAGGGATGTTTCACGGCCGAGTGAGCCGGGGCTGGAGCTGGGGAGGGAAGGCGGGATGGATTTCTCAATGGGAGGCGTGGAGGAGCAGGGGATGTCAAGCGGCGCCGGCTTCATTTGTGGGATCGGCAGAGGAGTCCAGGAGCTGGGGAAGAGCTGGGGGAAAAACCGTCCATGGCTTGGCTTGGCTCTGCTCGGAGCAGGTAACATTTGGAAGTGAGAGGAGAGCTGGGATGAACTCGTATTTACTGTGTGAATTCCTGCTTTGCCACGCCGGAGCCTCCCAGGATCTCCTGGCACTGCAGAGATCCAAAGGCAGCTGCTGCTCCTTGGTGCTGCCTCCAGGGGAGCACAAACCCGGAGCGTCACCAAATCCCGGGATGGTTGGGGTTGGGAGGGACCTAAAGCTCATCCCGTTCCACCTCTGCCATGGGCAGGGACACCTTCCCCTATCCCGGGGTGCTCCACCCTGGCCTTGGACACTGCCAAGGACGAGCCCTGCCCAGAGGGATAACAAAGCAAACACAATCAAAAACACAAAGAGATCGTAAAGGATTTTTTCCCTGCCTGGTCATTCTCACTCCTTTTTAAGCAACAGCATGATTTTTGTGGCGTGTTTGAAGTGCTGAGTGTGCCCGATGCTTCCAGGAGCACATCCCAGGGATTCCTGCAGGCCTCTGGGGTCTTGCTGCTCTCCTCCCACACTGTATTTACTCACCAGAAGACGTGAAACACGTCAGAATCCTGAAGTGCAGGGCTACAGGCACCTCTGAAGTTGTCCTTCAGCACAGAGACATCACATGGATAACCCGGAGGGTCTCGTCTTTGTTCAGAAGCCAAGGCAGCTTCTGGCCCCAAATTCCTGCACTGCCCAGGCACTGCCACGAATTCCCAAAGCCGCGTGCTGAGGGTGGTGAAACTCCTGGCACGGCTGAGCTGTGGCGGCCCCAGCCCTGGAAGTGTCCAAGGCAAGGCTTGGAGCACCCTGGGGTAGTGGGAGGTGTCCCTGCCTGTGGATTAATGACCTTCCAAGGTCCTTCCCAGCCCAAACCGTGCTGTGATTCCCTGAAGAAGGAGCTGGGCTCGCTCTCAGGATTGCTGAGTGCTCCTTTCATTGGCGTTTGAAATCCCGGAGCCCAAAGGAAAGAAGATGGATCGTGGATGCCTCACATGCTCGGTGACTCATCCCAAATCCCAGTCTCCCGGCAATACCAGACTGGCTGGGTTGGATATTTCAGCCACCACCTCTGGAAGAAGCCTCAAGAGCTAAAACCTCATAAACGCCGTGACAAATTCGGGGTTGAGGAGCAGCCACTTTTCACTGTCCCAGTCTCTCCCGATGCCCGACGGCCCCACCGATGGCAGCACTTTGTTAAAGTCTCACAGAACTTACGGGATTAACTCCTAAATATTTAATTTTGCTTGGAGTCAGGAGATCCATCAGCTCTGCCTTTCCCTGGCGTTGGCAGGGGGGGATTTTGTGTCTCCCGGATGCTCCCAGTGCAGCTGGGTCGGGGCAGGGCTGTGTGGTCAGTAATGAAATATTGCTTCCATCACAAAGGGATCAGTGGGATGGAATTTCACCATCCGGAAGCTCACGGATGGGTCTCACCTGCAGCCTTGGCATTCAAAAATCAGTTCTTGGTACACTGAGACACCCCACAAGTTGAGAAATGAGTTCTGTCATTTTACCTTTCATTTAATTTGTGTTAATTTTTTATTTTTTAAAAGGTGCTGTTTGTGTGGTGCGGTCTCTTCCCTGATCTTTTATTTCCCAAGCGGAGAAGTCGGAGGCTCAGCCCTGTCGGGAACGTTCTGCGTCTCTTTGCGTTCCCATCAAATCCAGGGTGGATTTACGTGGAGCAGGGATTGGCTTTGCGTGGGAGGCTGGAGGGCGATTCCAGGGATAGCCAGGGCTTCAAAAATAATCCAAGCTCGGACCTCAAAGGCCACCAGCGTTTTGCAGGAGTGAGGAGCTGCTGAGCTGAAGGGACACCCAGGCTTCCAAACTCTTTTTTTATCCCGATTTGTGATTTCAAACCACCCAACTGCCGGGATCGTGGCTCCTCGGGGCCGTGCGGTGACAGAACCTCGCTGCCAGACAGAGGGGCTGTGAAAATAGTAATTTAAAATCTCCGGGAAGCAATCCAGGCAGGAAAAAAAGGGGGGAAAAAAGAAAAGCAGCCCAACTTGCATTTGACATTAAAACCCAGAGGCTTTCGGGGGCGGATTCCTCCCGCAGGTCCAACAAACAGCGAGGCACAGACCGAGCAGAGGTTGGGCACAGCCAGGGGGTTTGAGGGTGCTGCTCGTTTATCCCGGCTGGAGAAAGGGTTCTCGTTCTGGGATAATCGCTCCGTGATTCCAGTGATGAGGCGCTTTGCAGGCGCTGCGGTGAGCGCTGTCAGTTCATCAAGACGTGGCTAAATCACAGCTCTGACGGCGGTGCTAATTAGCTCTCGGTGGCTGCTGCAGCGGGAGGAGGTCGTGGAATACTCAGCTCTCCCATCCCTGGGCTTAATCCCCCCGGAGAACATGGATACACATGGAGAGAGTCACTGCAGGGAAAGTGCTTCAGACCCCAGCGCTGGGAGGTGCTCCTGGGTTAGAAAAAAATGTCAGGAATCACTTCCAGTGCTCTGGTTTTAAAGCAGATTTAGTGACATTAAATGGTTTTTAATTAGATTTTTTTTAAAGATAATATTGTGCTCCTGTTTCCTGCTCAGAGGGTGGGGAGGCCCTGGCACAGGATTCCCAGAGAAGCAGTGGCTGCCCCATCCCTGGAAGTGTCCAAGGCCAGGCTGGACGGGGCTTGGAGCACCCTGGGATAGTGGGAGGTGTCCCTGCCCATGGCAGGGGGTGGAACGGGATGAGCTTTAAGGTCCCTCCCAACCCAAACCATTCCAAGATACTGGGGAACATTTCCAAAAGCTTCGGATTTTCAAAGGCTTTTTATCTCCCAGAGTCTTTAGGAACTTCCAGAAAATGTGTTGCCAATTACCTAATTTAAAATAGAAATCTTTGCTGCAGAGATCAGTGTAGGGATTGTTCCTTGGTTTCTTAAATTAAAAACTTTTCTCTGATTGCTCTGACGTGCCCAGGCTTTCTCAGCAGTGTTAAAAAACGTTCTTTTTTTCCTGTTTTCTTCGGTGCTGATAAGGCGTTTTTGGTTATCTCAGATCCTTTGCCTTCTCCCCATTGTTGCCATTCCCGGCGGGTGATTTGTTGGGATTCACATGGAAAAGCCTCGTGTTTTCCCTGAAGATAAAGCCCAGCCTTGTGAGAAGTGTGAATGCCAAAGCAAACTCACTGGATGGGTCTGCCGTGCATTCCCAACTCCTGCATCAGTTCCCAAACTGCTGGATTTTCAGTCAGCATCCAGAAGACAATAGACAGGAAAACTTCCTCTCTCCTTGTTTTCCTGCCGCTCCTGTGGATTTGAAATCCTAGATTTGACCCTTCGACACATAAATAGGT
Source organism: Atrichornis clamosus (assembly GCA_013400975.1). Lineage (NCBI taxonomy): Eukaryota > Metazoa > Chordata > Aves > Passeriformes > Menuridae > Atrichornis > Atrichornis clamosus. Next base: position 18,466 of record WBMZ01007131.1, on the reverse strand, counting down.
CCTGCCAGCTTGAAGAGCAGGGTCTCGCTCCGAAGCCAGCCCCGGACTTTCCCGGGCGTTGGCTTTGCTCTGGAGCCCTGCAGGGAGTCAAGGTTTAGGACACCAGTGGAATTCACGACGACAGCTGTGGGAAGTGTCATCTTGAACTCCGTGGAGATCAAAGCAAGGAGTGGGAAAAAAAAAAAAAACCCTAAAAATTTCTTTTTTTGTAGCCTGAGGCTCGAGTGACCCTAAAATGAGAGTTTTGTGTCCTCTGAGCGACGGCCTTCGAGTCCTCCTGGTGCTGTGGCAGCCTGGCCTGCCCGTGGGAGACCCCCTGGAGGCCAAGGAGGTTCTCCCGGAGCTCGTGGTTCCCTTCCCTGCCTTTCTCGGCTGGCTAGACACGGGATGTTCGTGGCCTGCCCGGTGGCAGCAGCAGCTCCCACACTTCCTGCCTGGCTCGGTGCCATCCGTGTCCATGGAAGTGCTGCAGGTGACAGCGGAGGCTTCTGTTCCTTCCTTCTGCGGGCCTTTTCCACAAAAATGGGATATTCCAGCTGTGGCAGCGCATTCCCGTCGTACAGCAGCAACACGGCCTTTCTGGTACCAGGAGAAGCAGCTGTGGCCATCCCAAATTCCTGTGGCCATCCCAAATTCCCGGGCTGTCCCAAATCCCTGTGGTTGACCTGAGACTGGCTGCTCATTCTGGGTGAAATCGGTAGCATTTTGGTGAATGTCACATCGCCCTTCCATAGAATCCCTGAGTGGTTTAGGTGGGAAGGGACCTTAAAGCCCATCCCATTCCACCCCCTGCCATGGGCAGGGACACCTCCCACTATCCCAGGCTGCTCCAAGCCCCGTCCAACCTGGCCTTGGACACTCCCAGGGATGGGGGCAGCCACAGCTCCGTCCTCTTCCCTGTCCTGTTCCCTGATCCTTTTCTCAGCACCCTTGAAGGACAATCCTCCTCACCAGAGATCCTACAGATGATCCACGTGTCCACGCCGTGAGCTCAGGGCTCCCTTTTCCACAGGCAAAGCACTGATCCAGGTAATTAATCCCAAAAAAACCTGGAAGAGGCTTTGCTATGACCAGAATTGCAGCGGGCTCGTTAATGGGTTGAGGCAACTGGGCAAGTTCAGGTGGCTCAGGTGCAGGTTATCCCTGGAATATTTTGGAGAAAGGAAGTTGCACGATGTGCCAGGACTCTGCATCTTGGGAGAAGATTCCAGTCGTTGCCAAAAGATGTGGAGATTGAGTCCCTCGTGTGTCTCAGTAAGTCTCTGCTGTGGAAATTTTATGAACTATTAGTAGCTCTTTAATGATCCTGAAAACAATCTCATTTTCACTTAGTTCTGTGCCTGGCGAGCCGTGGGAAGGGATCTTGGAGGATGCTCGGATGCTGTGTCGGTATTCCGGTGCGGCAGGGCTGAGTCAGAGCAGGGAATTCATGGATTTATGGGCAGGGGCCGGTTCTGCCATGGTCCCGTGCCCGTGTTCATCCCTGGGGGCCACCACTGTGTTTATCCCTGGTGCTGGAGCCCCTTCCCTCTGTCCTCTGCTTCACACCGGCTCCAAAAATGTATTTAATTCATTTTGGGGTGCAAGTGTTGCAGGTTTGGGGGGTTATCAGCAGATTTCACCACGATTCAGGTGCTCCCAAAAGCTGAGAGCAAAAGGGGATTAAATTCTCCGGCCACCGTTCCCACAGGACGTGGCACTTGTGTCACTTGGAGATTGTGGTGAGGGGACACTTCCAAAAAACCTCCCCTGGCTCCCAGCTTCGGCTTCCCGTCCAGGCAGGTGGGATCAGAGCCCTTCACCTTCAGCTGGATCTGGATCTGGATGTGGCTGGTTGAGTTCCACATCCCACGGTTGGATATGGGATATTTCACGTTTAAAGGTGCAGGATGAGAAATGCAGCCAGTTCTGGCTTGGAAAGTCAAGTTTTTTGCCTTACTCTTCCAATCCTGCGGGATAGTTCTTCTGTGGTGTTTCTTGGGGGATGTGTCTTTTCCCTGGAAAGCATGGATGCGACTTGGAGCAGCGGGAAGAGTGGGAAAGGTGCTGCCTGCACAGGTCCCGCCAGCTCTGGGGCGTGTTTGCGGTAAATCAGAGCGGCAAAGATTTGGGAAGAGAACTTGTGCCATGGAGACCTTCCAGGTGTGCTCCGTGGCCAAGGACTGGGCATCCCAGTGTGCTGGGCATTCCGAGGTGCTGCTCCAGCTCTGGCCGCTGGAATCACCCTCTCCACGGGGCCACAAGTCCTGCCAGGACCCTGCTCCAGTGTGGGTTTTCCCTGGGGTCAGGCGTCCTTCAGGCATCCCTGAGCTCTGGTGTGGGGTCTCCATGAGCTGCAGGTGGATCTCTGCACACCCACGGATCCCCATGAGCTGCAGGGGCCCAGCTGCCTCTCCATGGACTGGGAATCTCCGCTCCGGCACCTGGAGCAGCTCCTGCCTTTCCTTCCTCATTCCCTGAGTATCTGCAGGGCTGTTCCTCAGATATCCTCACTCTTCCCTTCCCTGGCTGCAGTTTGCTCCTGCACAGTAACTCCTTCCCCTTCTTCCCTCCGTTATCCCAGAGGTGCTGCCACCACCCCTGATGGGCTCGGCCTTGGAGCCGGCTGGAATTGGCTCTGTTGGACATGGGGGAAGGTTCTGGCAGCTCCTCACAGAAACCACCCCAGCAGCCCCAAAAGTCGGCCCCACAAACCCAGTACAGGTGTCTTGGTGAGAGCTTTTCCCAAAAAATCCTCTTGCCTGGAGAACATTCCCTCTGGCATCTCCTGTCTCCTCCTCAGGGAAGACTTTCCCGTTGAAGGACATCTTGTGCAAGACGTACGGCCATGGGCTGGGATGACGATGGATACTCTTGGAACCCCAGGACTCGGGGACACGTCAGTGTCACTGATGGCTTGAACCCAATAAGGAGGACCTGGTGCTCAGCTGGTGCCTCTTAATTCATGGGATTAATGGAAGCAGCATCAGATGTTGCCTTCAGACCTCCCTCTTTTCCCAAGGGCTATAGGAAAAATGGGGATTGTTAAAGAACCCTGAGGAAGGTGTTTTAAAAACCACCAGTTGAATTATTTGGCTGTCCTTCGGCTTCCAGGGGGTTGTTCTTCACCTTGAGGTGTCGCCAACCCTTTTAACCAAGTTGTTCTGGGTCAGGGGTGCTCCTTCATTGCCAAAATCGGTGTCACACCCCAACTGCTCTGCTAATGAACCCAGAGGATGTTTTTTAGGCAAGATGCTGATTAAGGTGATGGTTTACTCCAGCTCAGAGACCCCAGCCCTCAGGAAGAGGGGAGGGGATGTGTTTGCAGTGGACTTGGGTTTTCCTTGGCTTTAGGTTCACCCTGAGACAAAGTGAATTTGGGTCCCCTCAGGATGTTTTTGGTCCAGGCTCTGCTGCAGCACCACAGGGGCTTTGGCACTGCTTCGAAGTGAATCTGCTCAGCTATTCCCCAATCTGGGGTTCTTTGTGGCTTCTCAAGCTCTTCCCAGCTTCTGGAATGAGGGGAACGACAACATCTCAGGTCTGGCGTTCAGGTCTCTTTTCCATACCTTGGAATTATTATTAATCTAATGCTGCTTTGGAATCACAGAACTAATCCGAGAATGGTTTGGGTTGGAAGGGGCCTTAAAGACCATCCAGATCCAACCCCCTGCCATGGGCAGGGACACAGGGATGCTGGATGGAGTTTGGTGGGCTCCTAAACCATTTGAAATGTGCGTTTAGGAAAACGACACGATGTGGGTCTTGTTCTAACCAAACCTGGCAGAGCAGCCACGGGAGGAGTGCTGTGGGCAGGAAGGGGTTACCAGGGTCATTCCCTGCCTGCTCCAGCCCATTCCTGGAGAGGAATTTGCCAGCCCTGCAGTTTCCAGGAACTGGCTGGAGGGGTGGGATTAGAGGAAAGAGGGGCTGCTCTTCCTGATGGAAGAGCCAGGTCCTATCCGTCCTGATGCCGTGATGCCGAATTCCTCCTCCCTCCCCCGATGACAACTGTGACTAATTAGATGAGGTGCAGCCGTGACTAATTAGATGAGGTGAGGGGGAAGGATGCAGTGCTGCACCTGTCCTGCCTCAGCATCCTGTAGGAAAGGCTCCCCCTGGGCATGGACACGGCGGGGTCTCCTTAAGAGGGGAAGGAGACGGAAGTGGCTCTCGGAGACCCGGAGCGCTCGGAGCCGTCCTGTTCAAGGAGGAAATTGGATTGCGGCCGCCGAGCCCACTTGTGCACCTGGAGTGGAGCTGAGCTCATTCCTGGGAGCCTTTGGAATGGCTCCGGGGGCTGTAGGGCCCTTCAGTTCCAGGTGATGATCCCACAGCTGGGCCGCCTCCTCTCCAGGCCGGCCTTGGGCTTTGTTGTACCCGGGGGTTTGTGTTTCTCCGCCGTTCCCATTTCCCGCTGTTCCTGTGCCGGTTCCTCTCCCCCTCGGAGCTTTCTCAAGACAAAGGACGTGGTGCACAATCCAGGGCAGATGGAGCAGCTGCGTTCCTGCCTGAAAAACACCGTAATTAGTGCAGATGCTAACGAGTAAACGCCCACGCTCCGGCACGGCAGCGCCGACTGTCTGGAGAGGCCAAGCTCCTTCCAGCACCATTCCTCCATGGAAGTCCCTTTCCTGCCTGGTTTTTCCAACTTGCCATTCCACCGATTTAAACCTTGTTGTTCTCTTCACAGGTGTCGGCACAAGGAACTACTACAGGAAGATTGGCTATGAGCTGGAAGGGCCCTACATGGTGAAAAGGCTGGAATGATGCTCCGGGACAGCCGGGAGCTGGGAGGAGCAGGGAGACAACATTTATCCCGGGAATAAAGCCTGAGGTGCCAGATGTGCAACACCAAAGCTGCCAACTGCCAAGGACTTGCATCCACCAGAGCCCACGTCACAAATAACTCAGGAGTTGGACTTGATGATCCTGGTGGTCCCTTCCAGTTCCATGATTCTGTGAAGTAGGACATCTCTTCCAGGGAGAGCAGCCCCGAGATCAGCCCGTTCCCCCCGGAGAGGTTGGGAATGTTTCAGGTGTCTCGTTACCTGTGTTAAACCTGCTGTGTTTGGGCTTCCATGGTTGCAGTTGAGGGACGGAAGTTCAGGATTTGGGGATCCTGGTGAGCGGCCTAGTGGGAAAAACATCTCCTTCTATGATGCTGGCAGCTTTTATTGGTTCAACATTAAAATTGGGCCCTTTATTCTGCAACATGAATAAATTCTTTCTCTGTGCTATTTATTTATGCTGGGCTCCACTGCGTCTGTCCATCCCAAGTGATCCCAAGTTTGATGCCTTCCCAGGAGGAGACCACGAGGATTGGAAGCCCGGATCTTGTTGGCAGTAGGAATTGCAGTGTAAATTGAAACTGTCCCTCTGAGGTGATGCACAAGCACGGAGTAACCGAGGTTAGAAGGGGCCTCTGAGCTCTCCACTCCAAGCAGGTCCAGTTAGGTCAGGATGGTGATGCTCGAGTATCTCCAAGGATGGTATCCGTGGCACCATCATCTCATCCCAGCAGGCAGCCGGATTGCTCAGGCACCGTCTGCCTGTGGCAGATCCCTCCTGGCTGTTCCCAGCTTTCCTCTCCATCCCTGGGCTTTGGGAAGGGTTTGGTCCCTCTTTCTCCCAGCACGGAAGTGAGGCTGATTCCTCAAATTCTCCTCCTGGATCTCCTTGGAGATGGGGTCAGAGTTGCCTTTTCCATCAGGAATGATCAAATTAAAGCTCCTCAGCACCTTCCTCACCTCTCCCCAGCCCGGGGTGGGGTGGGGACAGCCCAGGAACCTCAGGGCAGCTGGGTATCCTTTGACATCCACAATTCCAGAATTTTGAAAGCCACATGCCCAGGGCTGCCTGCTTGACTTAACCACACCAGAAGCGAGCAGCCGGAGCTCTGACCTTTTCCACCTCTTTTTTATGGGATTTCAATCAAAAGTAGGGGCTGGAATCCAGCGCCGCGGCTTCCGGAGACGGTGACATTTCGGGTGTCGCTGTAATAAATGGCTCTGTCAGGAGCCTCCGGGAAGCTTTGCCAACAGCAAAGGCTTGGACACACGGGATTAACCAGGAGGAGGAGGAGGAGTTCCATGAGGAAGGCTCCCGGTGCTCTACGGCTGCTCCGGAGCGGGCTCACGGCCGGGGCCGCGCTGACGTTTTCTGACGCACGAGCTCCCGGCTGGAGAGAGCAAAATACCCAGGAATTAAGGAGTTTTTATGGAAGGAAAACTCATGTCCTGTGGGTGAAGGGCTGAGGAGGGAAAAAAACCCCCAGCCCAGGTGTGGGTGCCCAGAGCTGAGGTGTCCGAGCCGCTGCTCCGGTTGGATTCAAAGCCGGAGGTTGTTGAGTTTTGATTTGTTGGAGTGGGTTTTTTCCATCCCCTAAAACACTGGGAAAAAGGGACACGTGGAGCTTTTGACAATGCAAAAGCAGAGGAGCAGGGATGCGTTGGGAGGAGAAGCAATTTCTGTGTGGAATCAGTGAAATTTTCCGGAAAATTCGCTGTCCTGTGACACAATTATGGATCTCTGACGCCGGAGCTGTGACAGCCCAGGTTTTTTTTCGGGTCCCAGCCACGGCTTCCGTGCGTCTGAAAGCTCGGCCCTCCGGCAAATCTGGGAAAAATGGGACACGCTCCCTCTTTTATTTTTTTCTCAACCCACCACGTTGTGAGCTGCCCAGCAGCTTTATCAAGAAATAAAGCCATTTTCCTTTTTGTTTTATTTTTAGCTTCCCATTTGTGTTGGTTCTGGGGTGGTTTCGTGCCGCACTGGCTCAGCTGCGGTGACGCTCTCTGGGCTTGTCTGCACAGGCTCAGGGATGTTTGGAATTGTGATGGATTGATTGGCTGGATATCACGGCAGGAAAATGAAGAGCTGGGTTGTGCTGCTCTCCCAGCTGTGGCTTCTGTTGGGACAGGGAGTTCCTCCAGCGCTTGTTCCCGGTGTTCCGTGTGCTGGAACTGGGAGAGGGGCAGGAGGGATCAGGGCTGGACAACGCTTTCCATGAAGGAATTGTTCCCTGTTTTCCCCTAAACCTCCTCTGGCATAACCTGAGGCCGCTTCCTCTTGTCACCGGAGCCACTCAGCCACACCAAGGGATTTTCCAGCTGGCTCTGGCCTGTTCTTCGCAATACTCTGGAATTTTGGGGGATTATTTAGGGGTTTTTGATCCATAGGACAGCATCCCTTTCAGTACAGGTCCGTAATTCCTATGGAGCTATCAGAAGAAATTCCTAACAACACCAGGCAGGCTCTCAGGTGAGGTCAGGTATCCCCAGCAGTGCAGGGTGCTGGGAATCTGACCTGTTCCCGAGGATCCATCCCCTTCTGCCAGCTGGGATTTTGTTTTCCTCCTTCACTGGGATCCTTCGTGCGGCGGCAGCAGCAGGAGCTGCCTCCTGCATTCCGCGCAATAAAGCATCACTCCAGGGGCCTGGGGAAGCTGTAGGAAAAGGGGAAAATTAAATGGAGAGAAGCAGGAGCCAGGGAAGAGCCTGATTTTAAAAGCTAGAGCAGTCCCAATCCAGCTGTGCTCATCGGCTCCTTAAGAGGAGGAAGGAGTTGGTGGTTTGGGAAGACAAAGCCGAGGCGCAACGGCACCGCTCAGGCCTGGGGTCATGATGAAATCCTTGGGCCCCTCTCCAGCCCTTTTCCAAATGGGATAGAAGGGCTTTGGGGCCCTCTAAAACTCCTGCAGGAACCACCTGGCTTTGTTTTCTTTTCCTTCCTTTTTTCAGTTTGTTTTAAATCGTGGGAAAATCGAGGCCCTGGCACAGGATTCCCAGAGCAGCTGTGGCTGCCCCTGGATCCCTGGAAGTGTCCCAGGCCAGGCTGGATGGGGCTTGGAGCACCCTGGGATCGTGGAAGGTGTCCCTGCCCTTGGCAGGGGGTGGAACGGGATCAGCTTTGCGGTCCCTCCCAACCCGAACCATTCTGGGATTCTGGGATTCCTCAAACAGCCTTGGAACACAGGGAGCAGGCACAAGGCTCCAGGATGGAGCAGCACCGCCAGGGCCTGCAGCTTTCCCTGAAACCAACCTCCTGCTTCCCTTCCCAAGCCCCTGGAGCTGGGAACAAGCCTGCTCTCCTTACCTAGTCCAGAGCCCCTGCCAAGATGAGACACAATCCAGCCAGCTCCTGTGTCCCCCTGGAACGATCCATACTTCCAGCCACCCCACCGGCATGGGAATTGCAGGCCTGCAGAGCGCCCTTCATTCATCTCTGTGATTAACAGACCTGGGAATTCATTTAATTCCCAAAAAACCCGCACTTCCCAGCAGCTGGAGGAGTACTGGCTGTGCTGGTGTGTTTGACAGACAGGGAAAAAGGCCTTCTGCTGTCTGGGATGTGCTGGGATTTCTGATTAATGGGTCTGTTAATGAGTGATTTGGAGGTGATATTTAATTTCAGAGAAAAATAGAATTGACTGACTGGATGCAGCAACTCTTCCATTTTTCCCCAGATAAATTCAGCCCCCAGCTATCCCGAGTTTCTGTGAGTGATGGGTTTTGTCCCACTGGGAAATATTAACAGGTCTGAGGCATCCTTAATCCAGAGCAATCCATTCAACCACCCGGACAGCTCCAGCACTTCGGGAGAATCCAATGGGGAGAATAAAAATGGAAAACTTACAGGGTTTTCCCCACCAAAGCAGGACAAAGCTTCACCTTCACTCTTCCCACTTGGAATGCACAGCTGGATCGTGGAGCCACATTCCTCTCCATCCCTTCCTTTGGGAGAGATGAGACTGTGGATAAAACCACGGAGCGTTACCTCCTGAGTCACTGGCGAGCTGGGAAAATTGGAATGTCCAAGCCCAGGCACCCACCTGCAGCCCTGGTGCACGTGCATTCCCAAAAGGTGGAATCACAGGAGCAGCTCTCCCTGGAAAACGCCTTCCTGGAGTCCCCAGGGCCGTGGCTGTCACCAAGGTCCAGCTGGGACAGCGGTGGGCACCAACATCTTGGATTCAGGATCAGGAAGGAGGACAGCAGCTGAAAGAAAAACCGTCTCCAAAATCCATAATTTAACAGGCTTCCCATCCCCCATTCCCAAATTGCAGGTCTTTGTCAAACTTCCCTGCGTTTTTCTTTTTTTTCCACTCAGCTAAATTGTTATTAATGAGCTGCAATCAGCTTTTGAAAGGGGAAAATACCATGGAATCATTTACTCTCCCCTTTTATCCTGTTCCTTCACCCTTTAGATCACTTTTGACTATGGAGCCGGTTTTCAGGGAGCTCCAGGCAGCAGCTCTGGGATTCTTTCCCTAGGAATTAGTCTCTTAAATTACAGGTTGTCATTGCATCTGTTCATTTACCAATTCACAAGGTATTGGAGGAAGCCTCTGGAAAAAAACAACAAGAAAAGAGGTGTCACGTGTGATTCCAAAGAGCTGCTCAGGATTTCTCCATTTCTTTCGTTAAAAAAGAAAAACCACCCGGCGTTTTATTAATTTATAAAGTACAGAGCTTCAAGTAATTAAAACATATGTAGAGACCGGCTAAAAATATCCAGCAGCTGTGAGGGAATGAGACAAAATAAGGAGGAAAAGGAGTAAACAGCCATTCCTGTATCCTGGAATTCTCTCGTGTGTGGCAAAGGCTTGCAATCCTGTCTGTATTCCAGAAAAATGGACCTGGTCTCAACTCCAAACATCCCTGGGAGAGCAGCAGGATGCTCTGAGGTGGGAACGAGTAGCCGTGGATACAGGATGGGAAAGGAGAGGGAGGAATCTTAATTTAGGATAGCAGAGCAAAGAGGGAAACCCAGCACAGGGTTTGCGGTTCCCCAGAATCCCAGGATGAGTTCCCTGCCCACCACAGCTCTTTCCAGGGACAATTCCCATGCGCAGGGCCAGAGGTTGGTTAGTGCTTGTTTGGGCAGGAAAAAGGGATTTTACAGGAGCAGGTGAGAAATGTTACATTTCCCAGGGAAGGCCTGTGGAGCCTCGGGATAAAATCACGGAAGGAAGGTCCTCTCCATGAATTTGTGTCCTGCTGCTTCTCACTGCAGTAGAGCACAGTGGGGAAAATCCCATCTTTCTAACCAAAAATATCTGGGGTTTGGTTGTATTTCTGCCCTCTGCATGGAACTTTTGGGGAGCAGTTTATTCCTTTCCTCTGGAAAAGCACAGACACCACCTCACCTCCACACCACGGGAGAGCTCCAGAGGATCCTTCCCCAGGAGCTCCCGGCTCCTTCAGGAAAACAAAACGCCAGCAATAGTTTCCAGCTACATTAAAGTTATTTTTCAAACAGGGGGGCAAATTAGTCTCCCCATTTACCTGCCAAGATTCCAGTTGAGTCCTTTCCATTTTCCTGGGAGGAACAGCTGGCACAAGCAGCTCACACAGCAGGAAGCATCATTCCTTCAACTACTTTAAGTGTTAGTGACGCATCTGTTCTAATCAAGAGTTGGCATCTTTAACATTCTTTGTATTTATTTTAAGAAAGCGTTTTAGTTAATCTAAGCAAGAATATTCAAAAGCCACTGGGAAGAAAAGACAATTTTGTTTCTGCTCCAACTTTTCCCACCAGACACGGAGAGCACTTTGCCAGCTCATTCCCGGAGACGTCGCTCGGCTCCGTGACCACGCACCAAAAAAAAAAACAAACCAAAAACCAAAACTCCAACCCAACATCCCAAAAAGACAAATTCTGTGCCAAGAACAAGCGACATGGGAGAACCCAGGGCTGGAAATCCCGTTTCCAGGTGGTTTCTCCATGTTTCCTTGCCATTCACAGAAAGAGCAGCGACAAAAAGATGCTTTAAAAGGGCGAGTTCAGGAATTCTCCCGCGACAGTGCTGGGCACAGCTGGAGATTCCTGAAGGTCACCTCGGGTTTGGACCTTCTCTACTCCCTAAATAAAGGAACACAAAGATAAAAACGCAAAAGGATAAAATAGAATTTTGGGTCGTTCTCCTTTTAAAATTACTGTACAAATAAATAAGGTTTGTCCATTTAAATAGAACCGTTCAGGACATCTGGAAGCCGCCGTGGAGTTCTGATGGACACAATTCCAGAGGAGGGCAGAGCTGTTTGTCATCTCCAAGGATTCCAGATCCCAGTGGGACACGATCCCTGCAAAGGAAACACACCAAAGATGCAAAATTCAACATTCCTTATCCCATGTCAAATGTCCCAGTGCTCTGCCTTGGGAACACCAACAGCACAGGAATATTTAGGGAAGAGTCCAGAGCAGGTGCGTGAGCTTCCCTTGGTAAAAATTCCAGGTTATATCCAGGTCCTGGTCTTTAAACTCATGGAAGAGAATCAGTTTAGATGTTTTTAATCACAGAACGGTTTCGTTGGGAAGAGACCTTACAGCTCATCCTGTTCCAGGATGGGGAAATGGAACGGACACCTCCCACTATCCCAGGGTGCTCCAACCTGGCCTGGGAACACTTCCAGGGACGAAGCAGCCACAGCTTCTCTGGGAAACCCCTGCCAGGGCCTCCCCACCCTCACAGTGAGGAATTCCTTCCCAATATCCCATCCATCCCTGCCCTCTGGCAGCTTAAAGCCCTTTTCAGCATCTCTGCTGCTCCTGATTTCAGGTTAGGAAGGTGGGACGTGAGACCCCTCTGTTTCCCGGATGGAAGCATCCCTGAACTGGGGTTTAAGGAAGGAACTTGGTTTTCCCGTCAGTCCCCTCTCACACAGAGGTTTCACAAGGAAAAAGGGAACAGAGGTAAAGCCTCACACTGTGCCAGAGCCTTTTTTTTTTTTCCTCTTTATCCTGGCAAATTCCTCTAAGCACTGCCAGCTCGTGGTACTGCTGCTCTTCCAGGATGCCAGGCCTCCCATTCCAGGTGGGAATTCCCGGAGCTGCACATCCTACCTGGTGGATCTTCTCAGCAATGAGATTTTTCTGGATGAAAAGAAACGTTGACCTCATCCACTGAGATTCCAGTGAAGCTTTTGAAGTAGATCCACACAGGCAGCAGGCAGGACACTGGGATTAGCCTAAAGGAAGATGTGAGGCACTTACCCCATTCCCAAGGGAAAACTGAAAGGGATCATTGGGAAACCAAGAGGCCGCAGTGAAGTTTTATCAAGATTGGCACTGACTTGTTTAATTAATGCTTTCACTAACAGCCTTGGCACAATTAGCAGCGTGCTGATGGCACAAAGCTGGAGGAATCAGGGCTATGGAAAAGCCTGAGGAAATATTCAGGATCATCCACTGTTTCTCCTCCCCGGCACGGGAGGGAGCTGTAACAGAAATCTGGGAGCAAAAGGAACTGCTGCAACCCAGACTGGAATTCAGTTGGAGCAACTGGAGTCAAAAAGGGCTTTGGGATACAAATGAGAAAGGACTGAGTGAGAGAGGTGTGGAAGGGTGAGCTGTGATCCTGGAGTCCATCAGGAGGAATATCTGAGGCTGGATAGGAAATGCTGGTGTTTTACAACCTGAAGGGACTCTTCAGAATAAGCACAGACATTTTTGGAGATGGAGGAACCAACCGACCAACCTTGGACAGGAAGAAATGCTGTGCAGGTCACGATTTTCTCTCTAAAATAATTCACAACGGGCAACACCCGTGAAGGAGAAGAACATTGGAAGGTAAAGGACAAACCTGTCACAAGATCAAGAGCATTAAAGGGATCAGAAATGTGTTTGTGTGGCAAGGGATGGGCAGAGGCTCGGGCTTAGAGACAGGATCAGACACAAACCCCGTTGTTTCTAGGATTTCTCAAATAAATTCTAGGATATGATGCCCACACAAGACTTGAAAGCCCTGGAAATTCCCTGCTGTGTTTGCACTGCGCTGCTGAAGGGCACGGAATGGGACAGATCATCCCAGGTTTGGGACACTCAAACTTCCCTCAAGGCAGGTACTAAAGGCCATCAAGAACTCAAAAGGATCAGGATCAATTTTTTTTCCTTACTGGAGGACTCAGCAATTTCCAACCCAGCCTTTTCCAAGCCATCCTTCAAGGGCTTTGCACGTTCAAGAGTTCAAGAGGGAAGCTGCTCTCTCTGGTGGACTCAGCCCTGAGAGTGGTTTAATTAAAACCAATCAATCAATCAGTCTGTCTTTAACCTGAGAGTTGCAATCACACCATATTTCAGGTGAACACCTACAAATACACAGCCATTACTTCCCCCTTCAGCTTTTCCTTAGTTACAAACCCCATTAAGGAGGCAAAAGTTTCTTTCTTAGGAAACTCAACCAAATTCCTTTTCCCAAACATTTGTTGAAGCCTTTTCTTCCGGTTTGCATCTTTCTATGGCTGGATTTTCCCAACGGCTACAGGTCCTGTTTGGTTTCAAGGGTTTTGGCCTGGAGGTCACTCCCAAAATCCCTGGGAGCTCAGACTAACCTGGAGCAGGGCCACTCACCCGGAATCCTTCGGCTCTACGAGCCGGAGCGCTGCCGCTTCTTCCCGTAGGAGATGTGCCTGATTTGGACTTCCAGCTGGAAGGCATCCAGTCTTTCCTTTGGATTAAAAGCCAGCATGTCGTGCAGGAGCTTGCAGAGATCCTCTGGCATGGACTTCTTGTTCTTCAGAGGGATTTGCAGCTTCATGTTGGGGTTCTCCAGCAACGCTTCTCCGAGGGGAATGAGCTCCTTGCCTTGGCAGATGTAAGTTCCTGGGCACGGAAGAGGAGCCGGGTTAGAGCAGAGGCCACACAAAACTAAACAATCTGGAGAACAAAACACGGGGAAGATTAGTGGCAACTCGGCTCGGTGGAGGTGATTAAGAGTTAAACACAAAACTTATTTGCTCAGTTAACCAAACAATTCCCAGCTGAAACCGTTGGCCAACTTCTCCTCGGGGAGATTAGGGAAGGGAAATGTAAATTTGCTCCTGGTGATCTAAATCACGTCCACCCGTGGTTGAAAATGATTAACTGCCTTCCAAACCAGCCAGGAGAACCCAGCTTTGTTCGCTCCAGCTGTGCCAAGCAAAGAGTAGATTTTTTTGGAGGCAGTGGCTAAAAAAGGTTGGCCTCGCAAACTCCTTGTCTGGAGTCGCGGGAGCTCTTTGAAGGGAATTTGTTCCTGCTTTGGTCTCAGCTGTAACCATTTGCTTGTTTCTGCAGGCAGGAACGAAAACATTGATCAAGGTCTGGCATTTTTAAAAGAAATCAAGAATAGAATTCGAATTGAGCCTGCTTGGAAGATGAAAAAAATAATAAAAATGAAAGGGGAGAGGCAACAGCTTCTCCAAGTGACTCCGTAGCAATTCCTTTGAAGAACTGAGACGTTTAAAAGGAAGACAGACAGGTAGGGGATGAGCTCAGAGCCTGGGTAGATGTCTTCAATTATTATGCTAATGTGCATGACTGGCATTCTCTTCTCTCCAGATGGATTTTCCACTGCAAAATTCTGCTCTGGAATCATTTCGCACCAGGTATTCCAAGCGTGCCTGGATGTGGGGGATCGGGAAGGGGAGGAGGAGAGGGAGGGAACGGCCACAGGAAGAGTCATCCCTGGGAGATCCTGATCTCTGAGCAGGGAGAGAACTCAGCCACAGGCCAGCTGAACTTATCCAAACAACCTTCCCCGGTTTATTGTTTGGCTCCTTGGAATGTTCTTCCAGTGCTCTGAATGATCCCGTCCCTTGGTTTTGCCAAGCCAAGGATAGGAGTGGATCCATGAGCCCAATTCCAGAGAGGGCTTGGGAGCATTCAGAGCATTCCAGTCACCTCACCAACAGCTCTAAGATATTTTTTCCTGCCATTCTTTAGGAATTCTAAGGGCCAAATCCATTTTTGGAGAGCATTCCTTTGGGTGAGGAAGACCTGGCAGCAGAGGAGCCAGAAGTGATTTTTCCCTTAACCTTTAAACCCTCTGGAGTATTTTTGGCAAATCTGGCAGAATGATTTTCCAAATCAGACACTGATTTGTAAATTCAAAGAGCACTCCCTGTGCCTTAGTGATCCATCTTCAAGACCTGGAAACCCTCTGCGAGAAGCCACCAAATCAGGAGCAATGAATCCCAAAGAACCAGAGGTTTCGTTCCAGTTCTTTTAAAAATCCAAGCCCACAGAAAGCCTCAACTTTGGGATTTTTTGGTTGCAAGGTGCTTGGGAATTCCTGGGAAAAGCCACATTCAAAGCATATCATAGAATTATTGACTTAAAGCTTCTCCAGTCCCACCCCCTGCCATGGGCAGGGACACTTTCCACGATCCCAGATTTCTCCAAGCCCCATCCAACCCGGCCTGGAACACTTCCAGGGATGGGGCAGCCACAGGTTTTGCAGCTACGCCTGGGAAAATATCCCTGAAAGGATCCCAACAGATCCAGAAGATCCAGTGATCCACTCCTCACCGAGCAATTCCTTCTCAGTGTTCCCATCCCGGAACGTGATCCTCTCCACCATGGCCCAGAAGATGATCCCAAGGGCAAATATGTCGGCCTTGGCGGTGTAGTGACCTTCCCAAACTTCCGGAGCCATGTAGAAGCTGGATCCACAGGCAGAGGAGAAGCAGTGCTGGTTCACATTCCCTTTTCCCTGACACACTTTGCTGAGGCCAAAATCTGCCACCTGAAATGCAAGGAAGGAAGGAAGAGCAGTTATTGAAAAAACGTGGGATTTAGCAGCGTGTTCACAAATAGCAGCCCGGTGGACCCCGCTCGGAATTCACTTGGAATTTTACATCCTGCTGGAACTCTTGGGATTCAATGTTCAGGAACAATCTGGCTCCCAATAAATGCAGTCTGCCAGTTTTTACCTCAATCTGGGCACCACCACCAAGCACGGAGACAATTCCTGCCTTCCCTGAACATCCAGAGGTGCCCGAGGCAGCAATTTCGGAAGCACTGAATGGAGCACCAGGGCAGAACGTTCTTAAACTTTAAGGGCAGAGGAGATATTGCTTCATTTTTGATTGATCATGATCTCTCTGAGTATCAAATGTGCAGAAGTTTGACAGCCCTGAACCGCTCCTTGCAGCAGGATCAGCAGTGGATGAAGGAAGCGTGGGATTGTGAGCTCTGCTTCCTTCCAATACTCAGGAAAAAAAAGCCCACGGCTGCTCTCAGATGTGCCAAGTTTGTTTATTCCAAGTATCACAAGACTTACCAAAAGTCCTTCCAAAGCACGGGATATGTAAGCACAGAATGATGGAATCATTTCCATGGTTTGGGCTGGAAGAGATCTTAAAGATGATCCAATTCCAAGCCCCTGCCACGGGCAGGGACACCTTCCCCTATCCCAGGTTGCTCCAAGCCCCGTCCAACCTGGCCTTGGGCACTTCCAGGGATGGGACAGCCACGGCTTCTCTGGGAAACCTCTGCCACGGCCTCCCCACCCTCACAGAGAGGAATTCCTTCCCAACATCCCATCTATTTCCATATTTCCCTCTGTCCATAGGAAGCCATTCCCCCTTGTCCTGTCCCTCCATCCCTTGTCCAAAGTCCCTCCCCAGCTCTCCTGGAGCCCCTTTAGGCCCTGAAAGGGGCTCTGAGCTCTCCTTGGATCCTTCTCTTCTCCAGGCTGAGCACTCCCAGCTCTCCCAGCCTGGCTCCAACCCTCCCAGCATCTCCACGGGCTCCTCTGGCCTCACTCCAACTCTTCCAAACCATGCCAACCCCACCCCCATCGCGGCCCAGCCTCCTCCCCTCACCTTCACCACGGGGCTGCCGCGGCCGTGGGCGACGAGGATGTTGTCGGACTTGAGGTCCCTGTGCACGATGTGGTTGCGGTGCAGGAAGGCCACGGCGCTGCTCAGCTGCCTCATGAAGCTGCAGTTGAGCTGCGCGTCGGGGCTGCGCGACAGCAGGAACTCGTTCATGTTCCCTCCGTCGCAGAATTCCATGACGAACCACAGGAAGCAGGCGGCGCGCGGATCCATGCAGCTGCGCCCCTTCAGGCACGTCTCGATCAGCTGCAGGTGGCTGCGGGATTTCCTGCACTGGTGGTCCACGGGCTGGAAGAGCCGGCCGTTCTGCAGGATGCACTCCTCCAGCTGGATCACGTTCTCGTGTTGCCTCTGGATGCTCTGGAGCGCCCAGAATTCCTGCAGGGCCAGCTCGACGTTTTCGGGCACGTTGCAGTGCATCCTTTTCACGGCCACTTTCCTTTTGGTTCGGTTGACAACGGCCTCGTAAACCACCCCATAGCTCCCTCGGCCCACTTCTTGCACGATGCTGTACTTGGCTTCCGTAGCCATCCGTCGCTTCCACGCGGAGAACGGGAAGTCAGGGCAAGATGTTCCAACTCATGGCCGCTGGTTGTTACCCGCGGGAAAACCTGGAAGAGGATAAAAAGCTTCAAACTCTCCTAAACACTTCCCCAAGTAAACACTTCCAAGCAGCGTCAATGCGAGCGGGATCTGATGCCGCTGCACGAGGAGCGACAGCTAGAACGGGGCTTTAAGAGAAAGCCCATATCCATGGTAACTCGGAGGCATTATCCAGCACAATCCTGGCTGCACAGTGGGATGCAAGCGCCCGGGAAGCGCCATCGATTTGTGCCCAGCGGATGAAGTTGAGTAAGAAAGGAAAAGAACTCTGTGGACACGTTCCCTGAGCAGGGGAGCAAAGGGGAGGCAAGACCTCCTGGGTGACAGCTGAACGTACTTTGACCAGAATTGACTTTTAAATAAAGAAAGGTGGCCACAAGTGCCAGTTTGGCTCTAACTCTTCCCCCGTTCTAAATGTTCTGACCCATCAATGGCTGCATCACGTCCCTGCACTTCCACTGCCAATTTCCTACCAGCCCGTGCCCTGCTCCTCACCCCTTTCCCCAGCTCACCCTCTTCCCACTCCTTCACAAGCCAACCCTGCACTTCACCTCAAGCTCCCTGTCCCACTCCCAGACCCTCCCATTCCAGGTTAATCCTCATTTCATTGGCTAGTACAGGTTCCTGCTGTAATCCTACAGATCCCTCTTTCAACTCCCCCCTCACCAGCCCCTCATTTCCCTTCTCCCTGTGCCAAAGCTCACCAACACCATCCCAAATTCATCCCTAAAACCACATTAATTATTTTCTGTTTCATGTCCTGTATATTCCTTTCCCAATCCCTTAACTCTTCCCCCTACAAACCCCCCCACTATCTGCTGCCTTCAAAGCCCCCACTCCCAAATTCCCCTCTCTCCCCAAGCCCGCAGTCGAGCTCTCCCAAATCCATCCTCCAGCTGTGCTCCTTTCCCAAATCTCGTGTTTCCATCCAGCCCTCCCGACTTTCTCCCACCCTATTCCCAGCTCTCCAGCCCTCATCCCCCCACTCATTCCCAGAGCAGCTCCCACCAGTTCAAACCCTGACCTCCCCACACACCCACCCCAAAAATAGAACCATCCCCCTCCCCACCTCAATCCTTTCCCCATCCCCTCCCCGCTGCATCTCCTTTCCCATCCCACTGCTCCCCAGTCCCTGCTCCCTTCCCAACCTGCACCGGCTCCTCCCAGCATCTCAAGACCCTTTGCCCACTTCAGCCCCAGCCTCTTTTCCCATCCCCTGTCCCAGTCCAGGCCCCTTCCCCACACCCCTGGCCCCTTCCCCACACCCCCAGCCCCTTCCT
>WBMZ01007130.1:0-205691 GCA_013400975.1 Atrichornis clamosus | reverse complement strand
ACCCCCCCCGCAAGGGTTGGTGCCTTCCACCACCACCCCCCCCGCCCCCGGCAGTGGTCTGTCCCGCGCAGAGGACAGCGTTCCCGGAGCGGCTGGCGCTGGGGAAGTTCCCGTGAGGGAATGTGTGGGAATGGCAGGAACGTCAGCTAAAGCAGAGGGACCTGCTCTAACTTCACTGCTGAGCAAAGTCCCTGCCCCAAACGCCTTCCCTGCGCGCAGCCCAGGGTAAGCGATCCCCTGGAGAGACGCGCGTCACATGCCAGGAGTGGATTGTGACATGGTTGTGACATGACGACGCCAGCGGGCACGTGATTAGTGCCAAATACGTGTTACACTTCAAGTATATATTGGACGTTTTAATTTTTTTTGTTTTGGAAGTGCCGTGTAGAAGCTGCTAAATTGCCAGCGAAGTCCGCAGCAGTCACTGGGAAAACACAGGCCCTCAGGTGCGGAACTAAATACACTGCCAAGTATCCAAGAAACCTCACCCCTAAATTCTTGGAAGGAGGCAACTGCAGATTTTACTTTGAGGCATCACTAAGCCGTGTGTGCTGGAAGAAACCCCTTGAGTTAGAGATAGTAAGGAGCAGCATATCCTACTTTCTCTAACGAAATTCCTGAGGTTTTTTTTTCTTTTTTCCTTTTTTCCCTTACTTTCCACCATTAAGTTACCAGTGGTGTCATGGTGTACTATTCAAAAAGTAAAGCTGCATAGTTTACTGAATGGTTGCTCTCTGTGTTGTGGAAATGACTGGAAATATATTTGCATTGGATGTACGCACGGTTTAATAAAATTTCCCAGTCAGGAAATTGCAAAACCCCCAAACTCGTCAGACTGCTTATCCCAGAGTTCCCACAAGCAGCAGTATGAGGCCAGATTCCTGTTTGTGATACCTCTTTTTCCTTTCACACGCTGCACTGATGTGGCACGCAGTGCTTTGCAGGAGGAGGCAGCAGCTCATCTCAGAAGTGTTTAGTTGTTTGGCTACTATGAAATGCGGGAGCAACTCTTCCCTTTCTCCTCCAAGGAAACATCGCTGAGGCTGAACTCAGCCCACAGGCCAACAGCTGAACTCTGCTGGCTTAGCCAGGAATTGAGATCGTGATAGCAGGCTGTTAAATTTTCCTTCTCCGTCCAATGTCTTAGGAGGCAGAGCAACCTAAGGTGTGACTGATTTTCTCAGTAACTGGTAGGCTCCTCCATTAGTGAGGGTGTTACAAGGTTCTTTCTTCTCTACCTGGGTATCATTATTTCATTTAGTCTAGTACTCTCCTTTCCCTTCATTGTCTAAAGCATAGAAGAGGGGTCTCAATTAATCAGCTCAGCAGCAGTTCTGACCCCTTTAAGTGTGATACCCCAATTGCCATTTCTACCATTTCTACCAGTCAGGGAATGAGCTACAAATTCCATAGTAGAGTTTAAGGATAAGAAACATTTTAAGGGAACTGAAAGATCCCTGTGTTACAGATAAATATAACTACAGTAGAGGTGATTTGCTCAAGGTTATGGCAGGTTTGTGAACAGAATCTCTCATTCAATGATGGCACTGAAAAGCAGTCCTTCCCATGCCCTTTTGAGCTGAGGTACTACATTTTTGTATTGTATTACCAAATCAGTAGTACCAAACATGTAGTGGACACAAACCCATATGATAGTAACGTAGCCATAATTAATATATCCAAAATGACAGAAAACATTTTCTATCATTAATGAATGAACACAATATTTTTTTATAGTTTAGGAGTTTAAAAAAAATTGTCCATACTTTGGTTCACTCAAGGCCGAGCACTGGAGTCTTTTTAACTTCCCTAAGAATACCAAGCTGAGAGCTGTCTTCCTAGTGATGTTTGTGGTACAAGTTCTTGCATCATTTGTAGGACTTCAAGGCAATGAAGCTGGTGAAGGGTCTAGAGAGTTAAGTCCTGTGAGAAATGGCTGAGGGAGCTGGTGTTGTTTAGCCTGGAGAAAGGAGGCTCAGGGGTGACCTTGTCACTCTCTGCACCTCCCTGAAAGGAGGCTGCAGCCAGGCGGGGATTCGTCTCCCCTCCTGGGCAACCAGCGACAGGACAAGAGGTAATTGCCTCAAGCTGCGCCAGGGGAGGTTTAGGTTGGACATCAGGAGGAGTTTCTTGGAACAGGCTGCCCAGGGAGGTGGCAGTCACCATCCCTGGAGGTGGTCAAGAAACAACTGGATAGCATTTAGTCACATCGTTTAGTTGAAGAGGTGGTGTTTGGTCAAAGGTTGGACTGGATGATCTCAGAGGTCTTCCCCAGCCTAGCTGATTCTGTGATTCTGTGATTCTGTGACTCTTAGGGATTCTTCACCAGTGACCACCCCAAAAAAGTCCTTGGGGAAAACATAAATACTTCACAGACTTAAAAATCATTGTTTTGAACTTACTCAGTCTTTTTCTGTGTACTGATGATTCGTGTGCTTGCCTCAGGTTCCAAAGGAGCCATGTTTGCCAGAACAAGCCTGCTCTCTTTGTAGTTCGATTTTGTAGAAAGCAAGCCTTAGCACAGTTGTGTCACATGGTTACTGGCCTGACCTCCTCCCCTAGTGAACTTGAATATTTTGGACAATTTCAGCAAAATCAAGGGACAAAATCCCAAACTCCAAAACATGTTCCTTTAAGTTTTCTGAAGACTGGAAAAGGGGAAACAGCCAAACTGCTGCTTACCTCTACCCTCCTGAAGGAGCTCGTTTTCCTCACTTCCCACAAGCATACTCACTGGTCAGCCACAGTAGACTGTCTTTAATTAGTGTTTCACTAGAGTAATTTTGGAACAGAAAACCTAATAAATCTTTTCAACTCCGCTGTCCTCGATTCCCTGTGATGCTCTAGGGGATTGATACACTAGTCTGAATCTATGCAAGCAACATAATAAAATTACTAAATTGGGTACTTTTCTTCAGTGGCTCTTGTTACATAAAGCCATATTGTAAATAAATATAAATCCCAGAAAAAAAAAAAAGAAATGCATCTCTGCAAGTAGATTGTTTAGAATACTTTCAGAAAGTTTTTCTACAGAACAAAAGTAGATTGCTTTTTCCTACCCTAAATCCAAGGCTTTAAGGTACTTTAACAGTCTAGAGGGAAAGCAGGTTTGCCACCAACTTAAGTCAAAATATGTGAGCAAGTAATACCCAGGTAACTTTTGAAAGTGACAGCACTATACTAGAATATGAAAACAAAACTTGCTTTCATAGCAGAGGTGAAAAAAAATTTAAAAAAAAACCAAACCCAACCCCCCCAAAAGACTAAACAAATAAAAAAGCTGTGTCTGCTGAGAAGCAACCAGCATGATCAGAAGTTAAAAATGCAGATACTTTCAGGAAAGACTAAAATAACTGTATTTAGAGAAGACTTAAAAGAAACATGATAAACGTGTAAATAGTTTCTATAAATATAAGAATTATTTGGTTATTTTTCATGAAGAAAGTACAAGTGTGCTGGAACAGTGAATGAAGGAATTGTTTATAATTAAGCACTGAAATAGTTTAGTCTCAGTGATCTCCACCGTTTTAGGTTCCTGTAGGAAATCTTCCACTTCATGTCCCAGAAAAGGTTCTGGGTTTTGATCAGAAGAGGAACTGTTCGGATATGTGAGGTTGTTAGGGAATCTTTTGTTAGGAAATCTCTTTTTCACTATTCTCATCTTTTAAGAGAACTGAGGACATGTTCCTTTCTCAAGAACCAATTCTTCTTCTAAAAAACTTCATAAATCAAAATTATTTTATTATGGAAATGAGTACGAGCTAATAATATGGCCCTCAAAATGTATCACTGTTGTGAGCTGATAGTTATAAATACTCTTGGTTCTTAGTTGTGTTTCAGTAATACAGGGAACAACTGTATGAAATCTCATCCTCACATATAGATTCATGTTCATGAATTTATAATTTTTTCAAGGATTGTGCAGTGAAGTAGTTGTAATTGACATACAAGAGAAGGGTTCAGTTTCCCAAGTGTTGTATGGGTTGTCAGTGAACCAGCAGCACGGTGTGGGACTAATTCCAGCTCCAGAACACATAGAACCTTCCATGTTTTCAGCAAGAAGCCACATGTGAAATATTGGTAAAAACCAAACTGACAGAGTTCATCTTCCCTCACTAGTAAGGCTTCTAATACTAGAGAAAAGTGCAACAAAGCTACTCTCCAGAACCTGGAGATAACAGCTGTACTAGCAGCATTCTCTGCTACTGGAAAGATTGATGTGAATTATTGTTGATGTCAATCACTATGTACATTCTACTCTCATGAATTTCAAATTTATTTAAAAGAGAGTTAT
The DNA here is from genome assembly GCA_013400975.1 of Atrichornis clamosus. Classification (NCBI taxonomy): domain Eukaryota; kingdom Metazoa; phylum Chordata; class Aves; order Passeriformes; family Menuridae; genus Atrichornis; species Atrichornis clamosus. The sequence continues at coordinate 201,397 of WBMZ01007130.1, read as the reverse complement.
GTCGAAACATAATAAACTGGGATTATTCCTTAGTATATGGAACTCTATAAATAATTTACTAAATTAAAATGGCAAAGAAAATAGACTACTTTATAATTGTGGTTGGAAAACTATGTGGTATTTATTATTCATGACTTATATTTTTATTTATATGCCATTTGTTTCATAGGTTTCATCATTTTTTGTTCTTATTTGGTGTTATGCAAGTGCAGATGCGTAGTGATAACCGGGCTGTCCATCTTGCCTGATCAGAATTTCCCTGAGAGGTGGACAGTAAGGACTGAATTCAAATTCTCATCCAGTGAAAATCACAGATTTCCCCCGCATTCTGGTGGTATTTCTGTCAGTTCTTTGAGGTGCACATCCAACAGCATACAGCTGGTTAGCTCGCACTCCACTCTGCTGCTTCCTCACACCACCAACCTTTCTGGTGCATTTTCATTTCATTTTATTAAAAGTTAATGAGAGTTTAAAACTCAATTTAATTTTTTTTTCCTTTCCATCGTTAATTTTCTGTCAGGGGGCTGTCATCAATTCTGAGAAATTGATCTTTGTTTTGGAAATGCTGCCACCACGTTCTGATTACTTCCTTGTTTCTCTTGCAGATGGCCATTGAAGCGAATGACTGTTTTTTGGATCTAGAGGCACCTGTAATCCGTAGTTTGGGTGGCAGCTTTGGATGCAGCTTCTTTGTTTTCTTGGTTACTCAAATCTGTGCATCTTAGTCAGCTGGGGACTTGTTAGCTACCTCCATAGGTCCCTTCAAACCTCAACCATTCTGATTATGGCATTCATGGGAATAAAGTCGATGCCAGAATAATATGGTGACATAATATGGTGGAAAAGATGTTGCTCAGCACCTTCTCTACAACAAAATTTTCCAACTCTGACAAAAAATTATATAAACAAATCACTCCCATACCCTATTATCTGTGAAGAAAGAAAACTGTCACATGGACCATGACCAGAAGTCCCTTCCAACTCCAATTTTTTTTTATTAAGCATAAAAATATATTTATTTATAGAAAATAGCATTACCTGAAGAGCATCTTTTCTCCTTTACCTGTTATGTGTCTTTCTGTTGAGAAGTTAACAGATTTTTACCGAGAACTGCTTATGTTAACTGTTTTATTTACAACAAGGATTCCTGAACTCTGGTATGTAAATTATCCCAGAAAATAATCTGGCCTGGTAGAGAAGTAGGCAGTACTGTTGCTTACGTTGTACCTGCTGTTACAGCCACTGTCAATGCTCATGTAGAAAATGTTTGGGAACTGATGAAAACCCCCCGTCTGTTCTCTCTTGCCTTGCAGTTACATCTTTAAAACACAGTATATGTACTCAGCTGGGGTTGTTAACAAAGTTGAGACCGCTGGAGCCTCTCTCTTCTTTTACTCCTCTTTTTGAGAGAGAGTATGTGAGACGTGCATACGTTCCTCAGCATTAACAGGGAATGATGGATTCGCCTGTAGGTGGGGCACAGGGACTATTTCTGGACAAGATTTCATCTCAGCCAAATTAAGACGTTAGCACTGCCAGTAACACATGGAAAATGAGTTGGGCAGCAGAAGACCATGAAATAAAGAAATGGGGATCTTTCTAACTGAGTTCTGAATTTTGAGCCTTTCGAAAAGCCATGTATTAGTAGCAGAAAATGTGTTTCTCTCATATAATGATGTTAAACACTTTAACCATGAACAAAATAACAAAAGTATATCTGGCAATAAACTTACCCCAGAATAACTGAAACTGATTCAAGAGGGAGAAAGAAATATGTGAACCCAAGTATGGAAGGGTCACTACCTTCCCTCCTTCACGGTATCTGGTTCTGCTGCAAAAGTGTGCTTCCTTCTGATTATTACAGATGTTCAGCAGGCAAATGATAGAATAAATTAGAATTTAATGGAATAGAATAGATTATTTCAGTTGGAAGGGACCTACAATAATCATGTCCTTGAAGATTTTAGTGCTGACCAAAAGCTAAAGTTTGTTGTTAATGGCCTTGTCCAGACACCTCTTAAACACTGACAGGCCAGGGGCATCAACCAACTTGCTAGTATCCTGTTCCAGTACTTCACTATTGTCTTGGTAAATAAATACTTCCTGATGTCTGGTCTAAACCTCCCCTATTGCAGCTTTGAACCATTCCCACCTGTCCTATCACTGGATACCAGGGAGGACAAATCAGCACCTCTCTTTCTCCTTCCCCTCCTCAGGAAGCTTTAGAGAGTAAGGGGTCACCCCTCAGCCTCGATTTCTCCGAACTAGACGGTCACAGAGTTCCTAGATGCTCCTCATAGGATATCCCCTCCAGCCCCCTTTTCATGAAAAATTCAGCTTATGGAGCCTGTCAAGGATACAGCACTCCATTCACAGGTCTGCCCCTTTAAGGCTCATACATGTCACCTCATCTTTCCTACGGAGAATATATAAGTTATGAATATGACCATATCAGAGCATGAGAAGTACGCTGAAAGGTTTTGCAGCTATGCAAAGTTGTGAACTTACCTGGGAGGAAATATCTAAAAGATTTTCCGTGTGGGCATCCCATATTTTACAACCCTCCACATATGAAGTCATTTAAAAATCTCTACATGGGGCTAATACAAAATGTGACAAAGCTAAGCAGCATTTTATTTCTATTTTCTCTTGATTTTTGTCTGTTTCAACAGACAGCTCTCTGATTGTTCTGCCTTCTTGACTGGTAAAACCCCACATTAAAATTCTGTAATAGGTGCATTTTTGATAAGTAAATATAGGTTTTTTGATTAGCTAAGTACTTAGTAACATGCATACCCCTTTACTCATATTTCCCACGTAAAACTGCCCAGATGAAACTGAAGTTGTTTTTTTCCTATTGGCAAATGAAAACAAAAGAACCTAAAATTGCTTAAAATTATACATATTCAGAGGCACGTTTTGCTTAAAACATGTATGGAACCAATTGTAAAATCTTCCATGCTCCTGAATTATCCAAGTTTTATTAATTGGCACATGATTCCAAATTACTAACTTCAATCTTTTTTTTCCTATATAGGGAAAAAATAAAAGTGCATGCACTGAAGGGCACTGGAAGAGTTTTTATGCAGCTGTGAGTGAGGTGTAGTGTAAATGCCATGAAGAGTGTGAGTACCCACTAGGATGTGCTGTCGGCCTAGAATTGAAGCTCTGGTATTTAAGAAACTGAAGCTTCAAAATTCTCAAGTGTGATGTAAACATTACTCTCATGGTATTCTCATTTGGAGATTTCAGAGAAGAAGTATAAAATATAGGGGTTTGTAAGGGAAGGTGTGTGGTGGTTGAATGATAGGCAGATTTTCTTATCATGCAACTATCCTTAGCTGGCATACTTGAAGTGAGAGTTTACTAAAGGAGTGTCACAGCCATTACCATATTCAATTTATTCAATATCTAACCTTGGAATTTTGCTGCTGGATATTTTTGTTGCAAGGTGGGACCTCTGTGCTAAAACCTTCTGCGTATATCGTATGTGTAATACCTGCAGCACCTTTACACACAAAAAAATTTAAATGTTTTCTATAATGAATTACTTGTAGCTTTAGTCTTTTTGCTTCTTGTGAATGTAAACATGGTATCAAACAGTGTTCAACTAAAATTTGTAGATTTGAACTGATACATTGAATTACTGGTTGTAAAACAATGAAAATTCATATGATGGAAATATCTGAGGCATGGTTGCTAAAGTTTGTGGTTTGTCATGTCAGTAATACTGACGTATTTTATCAGTTTTGTTGCTTCAGCCTAGAAATGGTTTCCTATGTTAGAATTTTCCAGCACTTGCAACTTTGTAGTGGCCAGCTTACTCTTAAGGTGTGTATGTAGAAAGTAGATCGATAAGGTGTGCAAGAGAACTAATGGAAGGATCTGTTTGACCTTTTCAAACCTAGAACATGATGTGAAGGGCTTGGTAGCTGGCAGTCCTTTCATGCCAGCAACAGTTCCTGCAGGCACCCAGAATTCTGGAATTCTTTCAGCAATAAAGGGAGAAACAATACACCCGGGTTCTTTTCTTCCGGATTTTGCATCTTAAAAAACACAGCAGGAGTGTAAAATGTTAAAGATTCCTAAAATACTTGTCAATGTATTCAATGATGTCAATGTAGTGCAGACAGTGCTGCCAGTGGTAGTGATTAAGTGATCTAATAAGCCTTTTCTTTAATTTGAGTGATTGCCTAACTGATGCATCAGGCTTGCATAATACTAAATATAGTCCTTCCAATCACTCCTTTCTAACACCAGGCAAAAACTGAGTTTTACTGAAGATAAGCTTTGGTCATGCTTTCTCAGTTCTTTACCTATCAGTGTTGCTAATAGTCTACCAGAATTGAAAGGTCATGCTGCAAAGTTTTGTGTATAGTTTGAAAAAGCCCCAATCTACAACATAAACCGCTTTAAAAGAAGTCCTTGGTCAATTAAAATGTGTAAACCTAAACACTCTTCCTTCTGAAGAGTAAGATTTTTTCTCTTTTCTTCTGAGAGACATGAACTAAGTTCTAATCTGAGAGCCAGGAGTTCCTCCATTCTCATTCAGATACTGACTCTGTTGTAGCCTATGGCAATTTATCACAAATTTTTGTGTATGTAAAATGGAAATATTTGCCCAGGGGCAATATGAAGATTAATTACTTAATATTTATAAATCGTTCTGAAAATCAGAATTATGCAGATATTATGATTATTTCTGAGCTGTGGATTCTAATCTGGGATGAGGCCCAGAAAAAGACATAAACAACTGATGCTCAAGTCAGGTGGAATTTAGATGCCCTGGGTCAAAATTGCAGTCCTAAAAATGTTTACACATCTGCCGTGAAACCTTGGAGGTTCATAAAGTTGAGTGGAATCTCAGGCATTTTTTATTATGAGGTGCATTATGTACACCAGCAGTGTTCATTTGTGCTCTCAAAGGTACTTTAGTCTTAATAGGACTGAGCAGCCTTGTAATTAATTCAGGCTAATGCCCAGTAGGTGTCCAGAAATGAGGCATTCCTCTGCATGTCTCCCTGGAGAGTTCAAGCCAGTAGGTGAGCTCTGAAAATGCTGGCGCCACAGTGGAAAAATCTGTTTCCCTTCAGACTGTACCTCAGTGCTTAGTACAGACAGAAATATGGATGAGGTCCAGGTTTTGTCTGTCTCAAAGGAGTCAGCCCCGCCTTTGGGCCATGCTTCCGTCAGCAAGCAGAAGACGTTTTACAACATAGGAAGGATTCTCCCATCTTCAGTTCCACTTTCTAAAGAAGATACTATTCACTGTCAGCATTTAAGACTTGCTGTTATTGGTGCAAAAGAGGAACTTCTGTGAAATTTTACAGAAAATAGAGAAATAGTCAGTTCTGGAGAAGTACGGAAATAGTTGTAGGAGCTGGGACTGGAACCTAGGCTGGAGTGCTGTTCAGTGAGTGCCTGCTTATATTAGTCTGCTCTGTATACCACATGATGGCTTTTGTGGGTGTCCCAAATGCAAAAAATTTCCTCCTTGCACTGTATAAATACTCTGAAATCTGGATTCAGTTATGCAGGCCGGGAAGATGAAAATCAGATGGTGTGGTACTTGGGTGTGCAGTGCTTTGTCTCCTTCTAGATCTGTCCCAGGTTCAGCAATAGGGATCTGTCAAATATGATAGAATGAACAGACTCTTCCTCCCTTTCTCTCTTGCTTTGTTTCTCTCTCTCCGTGCTTGTCGTCAGTCCTTAAAATGAACAGACAAGAAACATAGCCTGAGTCTGACCTTTTTCCACAGAAGTCAAAGGGAAAAGTCCTTATGATGTTAATTAAATTAGAATTGGCCTTCAAATACTAATGGAAGAAGATTTTTTTGAGAAGTTTCCTGTACATTACCCGTTACCTAAAACTCATGCACTTCTGCTCTGATCTCTCAAAACTGCTATTCCTACCAAGTCAATGCCTGCCTCAATGCTTTAAAACAACTTAATTAAAATGGAGTCATTTAAACTCAAATATTCTGAGATGTGGTCTGTTGAGTGACTGAAAAGACAGCTAAAAAGGAGAGAACCAAAAATATATAGGCCTTTCTTCCCAGAATACATGATTTTGCTTTTATCCTTGCAAGGATATGTTTAGCTAACATGTTTGAAACAGCTTGTGTATATTAGTAGGCAATCATTGTGGCACAAAACTGTAATGACAAAGTTTTCGCTTTTTGAGAAATGTTGGTATAAAGAAACATGAAGAGTTGGAGATGCAAATGGACTTTAATCCCTGCCAACATGTAAACAGTGATGTGACTGAAAGATACTCTTCACACTAAATACATTTTCCACATATCTGCAGATAGATAGTTATTAACTATTAGTGCAAAAAACCCCCAGTTTTTTCAATAATCAGGAAAAGCCATAAACCCAAATCTTTTCCTTCTAAACCTGCATTTTTGTTTAAATGTGATAATATCAGAGGGAATTTTTTCTGTGCCGCAGCCTAGAAAAATCCATGAAACAGACTGAAACCCCCTGAACTGGGCCCCTGGAAAAAAAAAAAAAAGCTTTTCCATATTTTAAAGTGGCTTTTTAGGCCTCCCGAGTCTTTCTGGCACATCATTCTCAGACCCTTATGGACTGGGATGCTGCCAAACAGCTTTTTTCCCACAAAACTTTAATAAACTTTGAGTGCTGGACAGAAGAGTAGTGCAATTCCCAAAGAGAGATTTCACTACAGGATTCCAAAATGTGCACAGTATAGGAGCTAGCCTCTGAATGAACCCAGCAATACTTTTCCTTGGATTTCTTACAAATACAAGACATGCAGTTCTGTGTCTTACGCTGGTTTAGCATTTTGCTTTTCTCTTATGAGCAATATGATTCTTAATATTGTTTTATAAATTAGATTATATTCTAATGCAAGTATACTTTGATTTTGCCAGACATTAAGCCATAGTTACATTTGCCCACAACCACATGAAAATATTTCCAACTACAAAGTATTTAGACACACATTGCCCAGAAGAAGAAATGTACAGGAGGTGTCATAGGCCAAATTCAACTCTTAGTTTCCATGACTAGAGGAAGTGAATCCAAGTGGGTCTGAAGCAATTCTTTGGCCTGTTATCCACTGCTAGACCTTGTCAAATTTTAGCATAATCTAATTTTCCATTACAAACAAGAATATCACTGCCATTGAAAATGAAACTTTTCTGTTTAATTGTGGTTTTTTCCCCTGTGCTACTCGGTGTTTGGCGTAAGCTCATTTCATGTTCCAGATAGGCATATTGTTTCTTCTGTGTGTACTTGAAGTAGTTCAAAGCTAAAGTAACACAAAATTTCTTCTGATGTATTTTGAAGGAAGGCCAAGGAGGTGGCAAAGAGAGAACTACAGCAAAAAGATTCACATTAGTCATCTCAGACTCCTTGTCAGTGCTACAGCTGCTATTCCAGTTGTGGGCAGGAGCACTGAACTTGATTGTTTCAGTTAATTTATAGAGTGTTTATACATCAATACACATAGATCATTTATACAGCAGGGGATCATTATCACAAGCTTGGTCCTGTTTTCTGAGCCAGCATTCCCAGGTGCATGTGAACACTCCTGTGGATTTGGCTGGAAGTTGCTTTCACACAATTCAGAAAAAAGTTTTGATTCAAATCGTTAATTCAGTTCAGAAAGACAGACAATGTCTGAAAGAAGACGTTGACTCACCTCTTAAATTTCTGGTCCTTACCCTGCTTACTTAGGCAAGGCTTCCACTGACTTCCAAGAATAAAGTTTAGCATGTAAAACAGCAGTCAATTCCATTTCAGGGTAAGCTTTTTTAGAATGAAGAGAATATAATTATCTTCAAAATCATATACTTCCCTTGTAAAACCATATTTTCATTTATTATATCATTCTTCAGTAATACAATTTGTAGACTAAACTTTTCACGCTTTGTCATCTTTGAGCTGTTTCCTTTTGGACAGCTTGAAGAAAAATTTATTCAGCTACAGTTACAGATATAGCTAAAGGAAAAATGTATAATCAGCTTCAGACTGGACCATTCTTTTTGAAGAATGCAGACATTCACTTAGCAAAATACAAGGTAGAGGGATTTTAGCCTTTTCGGTTGTGAATAAATTCTCCCAATGTACTTGTCCATACAAAACATAAAAGAACAAACCTTTGCACTGTGAGACGCCTATTACTCTGAGTGTTATCTGTGGTTAAGAACCCCAAATACAGCAGTTTAAAAATTAGTTACAGTGAGAAAATCCCCTTCCATCTTGAAAACAGCACAATAGAACTCAGGAAAATACAGAAAAGGGCAAAAGATGATCAGCGTTGGAGAACAGCTCTTATACAACGTATGAGTAAGCAGACAAGTCAGCCTGGAAAACACATCTGAATCTATAAGGTTATGAGAAGCAAGGCGATGAAGAGCAATTGTTTACTGACTCTTAATAAAAAAACTAGGGAACATTGAAGGAAATGATCAAATACCAAGTTCATAGCATAGCCTCACTCAATGTAAATTAAATCACTGGATTAATTCCTCCAGATGCTGTGAATACTGAAGGACTACATAGGCTCAAAAAGATACATTCATGGAGGAATACCTGTCATTTACCCCAAATGTAGGGATTCTCACATCCCTTTGGATAAGGTTTGGGCAGTCTAGCAGTGAAGTGTTGTATCCTTGGACTGCCCTCACACCCTTCCCCAGGGGTCTGCTATGGATCATCATGGGTGACAGGAAGGTCTGACTCAGGAGAGCTGCTTTAGGTGTTTAGATCCTTTGGATCATTAGCACAAAGAGAGACTGCTCATACATATACAAAACAGAGCTGGACAGGAATGTGTTCATTTTACATGGAGAGTTTTAAACGAACCCATTTTTGTAGCGTTAATTTTTGCTTGTACCTTTTCTTAAATAATTACTTTTACCATTAAGGTACCTCTCAAGTAATGGGCTTGTTCACTCCCTAAACTATATGCTACCAAAACTGAATGTCTTAAATCACAGTTGTGTAGTCTGAGTGCAATCATTTCACATATAATTACACTACAGTCACATATTAAATCCCTACCCTGTGACACTTAATGTCTCTTTGTGTTAATCCCAAACTGCATTTCTCTTTCTTGATGCCATATTTCAACCAGAAAACACATCACCTACTTGGTGATCACAGTCACCTGGATGTCTGTTTGCATGATCTCATCTTCCTGTTAGAGACTAGCTCCTGATTATCTTCTTTAGATGTATTCTATTCCTTTTTCACAAGTTTATACTATTTATCTTCTGTCTATATTTATCTTTTTAGGCTTTAATCTGTTCTATGATATTACAAAATTAAATTAATTGTCTTACTTGTTTATAGCAAATCCTTCATCCTCTAAATCCCTTTGTTGTTTTGGTTTTTTTTTTTTTTAAAGTAATACTTTTGAAAGATGTCAGCCTGATTGTCCTAAAACATAAATTCTCTAGCTGTGCTGGATCATGGGCAATGCAGAAAGAACTGTAAACTCACAGATTGTTAAATTCCACACATTGCTTTGGTAATGCACTTCAAGTTTGATTTGCAAGGACTATTTCTAAACAGTGTTTATATTAGTGAAATTTCTATTGCAGCACTCCTGCAACTTCACAGATAGAAACAAATGTTTTAGGTTTGGGTTTTCTTTCTTTTTCTTGTAAGAATTCAATTTTGGGACAAGAAGCTAGTTTGCGTTAGATTCCTCTTAAAGGATGAAATTTTTAATTGCAGTCCTGAAGAAGTTTTGTGTTCTGGACAAACAGAACACAGTGTTTTGTTCCTTTCTTAAAATTCATAACAAAAATCATGACTGCCAAAGTTATGCTTGTCTGTAACCATGAATTGCTCTTGTGTGTCATATTGTTTGCTGTGCTGCTGAGCAAAGTTTGGGCTTTCTAGGCTGAACTTTTTGTCTGTGTAGGGAGATAACAAATAATGAATCTAGATTAAAATTACTTTGAGTATATTTGCTCATGTCTGTAGTTTGACAGCTCTGAAACGAATCCATTGCAAATTAGAAATGAAAGTCTTCTATACTCTAAATATCTCAGAGTTTAAAATGTTATTACTCTTAGTTTAGTGTAAGGGTTGCATAAAACCTTTTGCTTCCTTGTGAAACAGAAGCATTTATCTTTTTATTGATTGTGATTCTGAAGAGGCTTTGAGAGAAAAGTTGTGGAAAATTGATAGAAAGCCTTTCCTAAAGATGGAAAACTCATTTCAATACCAATATTTAATTGGTGCTCCCCTGTTAATTTTTTGCTGTTTTCTATAATCACCTGCCCTAAATCTGTTATATTTTAATCGCTTTATCTTCAGGAACTACCTGAACAACTCAAAATATGTTCACACTAGAACTTTTGTTATAGGGCAGTAATACTCAGGGCCAGCTTTAGGTCTGGATAACATTAACACCTGAAGTAGTGCAAGCAGTCAAGAGTTCAGCTTAAGTTAATTTGTCCTGCTTATTGGCAAAAATAAGTCAACAATAAGAAAGTATCTCAGAGAGAAAGACAAGATAATAAAAAAGACGTCAAGGGCAAACTGTCAGCACCGAGTCATAAGCATTGGAATTTTCAACTTCCAATTTCTCTAACTTATGTATTAGACTATTTAGAGTAGGTTTCTCTTAACTTTTGAATTTTCAGAGTTCTTAGGGTAGAGTTTGGGTAATGAAAAGTAGTTAACACTGAAAATTTCTTGCAGGCCACTACTCATCATCACACTTGTAACACTAAACATTATAAAATTTCATTTTTAGTGTTTCATAAAGTTGTTGTGCAGCCTATGTTGCCATGGGCTTGCAGAGCATAGTTTTGGAAAAAAAAATTATTAAGGTATTTATATAACACGCAGTTAAAGCAGCATTTGGAATAGATTTTCAGCTCCCTGGTGAGCTCAAAATTGTTCTTGAATTGTATTGCTTGTTTATTTGGGTTGGTAACTCGTTTCCATTTTCCATCTTGGCACCCACTGTATCAAATTGTTGCTAACACGTCTGGAACTGTTAACCCCTTCTGTGGGTAGCATGGCAGTTCAAAGTGGTGGTGAAGTAACCTCACTGGAACTAAGACATAGGAGGTATATTAAACTAGTTATCTGTATTCATTTCTGAGACTCAACATGGAAAAAAGTAATCTACTGTTACCAAGTGGATCTTTATAAGAAGTATATCAGGTTGGTTTAGTTACAAAACTCCCCTTTTCTTGTGACATCTAATTATTTTTCACGTAATACATTTTCCATATTATTTTACTTGATTATTTTATTTGCATACAGAGCAAAGTTTATGAAATCCCATCCCCGTGGCAAAAGAACTGCAAAGTGGGAGTGGCTGTACATGACAGTTCTCATGCAGTGTTTAGTTAGTGCAAACTGTGTTTTCCCAAAGCCTAGAAAATACATCCTCAGAACAGCTAAATATGTAATCAGCTACAGAAGATGAAATTTTCTGAAAGGAGGCAGATCCCCAGGGCCTGTATAGCAGGAGAATTGTAAGGCTTTTCAGTTTGACTCAGCAGGCTAAACTCCCACGGAGATATTTTTCTCTTGTATATATCAAGTTCTTCAGGAATACAGCATGTTACATCCCCTGCAGTAATAAGTATTGATCCCGTGGTTCCTCTGACATAGGATTACTATATTTTTGAGACATACATGCTCACGCTGTAATATGTCCACATTGATTTCAGTGAAGGCCAGAATTGTCTCAGTAAAACTGATCTGCATAATTGCAGCAGGCATGTCAGGGATATGTAATGTTAGGAGAGTCCAGCCAGTGGTACTTTTCCAATATCTGCCTGAACAGTGAGGAGGACACAGCAATAAGTGCATTGACATAGATTATTCCGTTGGTACCTGTGCAATAACTGGTTTAAGTAAGAGTTACATCTTGGAGGAAAGACAGGATCAGGACAATATTCTGGATTTTCAGAATATCAGTATTCTAAAATGAGGATTGTTCCCTGTTAGCAGACAATCTTTTTCTTCTATTCTCTCTCCGTTGGTGGAGTGATGTGAGGGGAGAACCCTGTTACCTCTGACTTCTTTTATTAAACTGATTTTATGGGAAAAAAAATGTGCCAAAGCTTCTTCCCCCACCTGAGTATATGAGATGATAATTTCATAACTATTCTTCCAAGTGTCACAGAATGTTTTACTTCTCTCGTGCTTAGCTGTAGTGGGCTTTCCAAAGGGCTCCATCAAGGGCACCTTCCAAAGGGTCCATCACACATTTTGACCAAAATTCCCATCCTACTGAAGTAGGTTCAGTATTTTATCCCAAGTTGCTACTTGAAACTTGAGTTTACTTTAATGTCTTTTATTGAGGTAATACCTTCAACTGACAAATAAAAATCACATCCTACTTAATTTTTTTGTTATTTCAATGTGTAGATGCATTCAATTCTTGTGTGAATAATATATAATCTTGGATAAGTAAAGCTAGACTGGCTGTCTTGGTAACATTTTCATACTTAAAAAGCAAATTATGTAAAATAAAATAAAATAAAACAAAATTGATAAAATATGTGGAAGTCCTTAGTTGGAAATATAAATTGGCTACAAATCACAAAACTGGGATACATTTCATTTTTAAGACCAATTCTACTCTGAAAAAATTCAAGATCTTGGAAGTGACTGAAGTGTAGCCAATAATCTTCTTTGGAGATCAACCTCATGCCTTTATCTCAGTCCTATTTCATCCACAAGCATAAACAAATCTGGGGGGACAGGCCAAATTCTTGTATTTGTCATCAAATGAATTTATCCAATTTTCAAATTTATTACTGTGCTAGTATCTTTTCTAGAATATTGAATATTGAAAAAAAATGTTGATTATCATGAATGTATTCATTCTTTTCTATTTCTCAACAAGCACTTTTATGTTAAAATATTTTGGTGTTTGATTGATTAATGGGTTATTCACATCTTCGCTTATCTTAGTGTACAGTCATATGTAGTATGGAAGTGCTCGTAGTTCAATTACACAGAATTCCACAGTAATTTTTTTTTCTGTTTAATCTCTAAATGGCTTGCACTTTTAAAGCAAATGGAAGAGAAGATCTGTTTGGAGGGACTTTTGTATTAATAATGCATTTTATATGGAAGAACCATACAATAAGAACCACTGGTTAAAGTTCTGTCCAAACAAATTCTCATATATACAAACGATCATAAAAAGGATCTAATTCAACATTGTATTCCTTCATTTTGGAGTAGTCTTTGGTATTGCTATTGTTGCAGTTCATTTTTGGTACAGGAAAGCCTGAACATGCCAGATATTATGAAAAATGTTAGACAAAGATTTTTTGCTGTGCAAGAAGGCAAACTCAGAAAGCATCTCCCTTTCTTCACAATTATCTCTGAGTTTGAGATGAGTCTTGAAACTAATACTTTAGAGAAACATTGCAGAGAAATCAAAGAATCTTGCATTGGAGATTTATGTCTTCCTAATCCCCAGAATTTACACCTATTTTATATACTGGAGCATAAAGATTTATAGCCCTTACAGTATTTTATTCCAGATCATGAAATGTGGACTTTCTCATTATCCATGTAAACACCTACTCTTTTTTGAATTAGCGAAAGTGATATAGTTTCTTCTTCTTCTTTTATTAAAAAAAAATCAATATATTTTTCACTAGTAGTACTGAACTGTAGAATTGATTTGTCCCCAGAGTTCTCTGTCAATTTTTGGCTTAAAACTTGACTGTAAAAATTTGTGGCTTTTCTGGTAGTGTGGTTTAATTGTGCTTCGGTATTGGATTATGCTGTGTATCTGGAGAGGAATGCTTTATTAATACCATGTAGATATTCGAAAGAAAGCTAATCCAAATGTATACTTTATTCAGAGGCAATACCAAAGAGACCACTGTACAACAATTTTAGAGTGGAAAAGGCAAAAAAACTTTAGACACAGACACAGACATTTCAATAAATATGAAGTGTGGCTGCAGGATGGCACAGTGGTGTCTAGTAGTGATGGGTTTCTAATCTTCCCCTAGGTTTAAAACATATAGCGAAAAGTATGTTTTCTTGGATGGCTTAGAAGTGCTTCTCATGAATTGTTTTGGGTGCTTGATTCAGTAACTTGTTTACTCAGTCTTTTTACTCCCAAGAACTAAAACAGTGTGAGATTAAAGACCTTATTCTGAGATGTACCAGCTTGTTTCCAAATCGCTGATTTCAGAGCAGTTTGCAGACACTCAGTTACTCTGACAAATGTGGGCAGCATGCTGCTGAAGTCCAGCTTAAGGGGTTTTTTCTTAACCAGTTGTAACACTTACTGTGTTGAGCTTTGTGACTGTAATAATAAGCTACTCTAACTAACAGGACTGCAAAACTCTGAATTAAGTGATGTCTCAGTTCAGAAGCAGTGATTTTCTGAACAGGGAAAAGCTGATCCTAGATGAGATACTAGAAGTCAATTAATTTTGCCTTCCTCCAGAGAAACTGGAGATGACCTACGTCTTTTAATTTAGCTCTTATCTTCCTTTCCCACACTTGAATTAATGATTCGCTGCATTTCTTTTAGAGGCACATTTTAAACATGCCAAGGTTTGGTTGTTTTTTTGGTTTTTTATTTCCCTATGCACCTTGGGAGCTGTTTCTGGTCTGTAAACTTTTTGTGTGTCTTCTTTTACTCTGATTTTGGAGATAATTGCCTTTATTTACTCTTTGAAAGAGGGAGGAGTGTAAATTAGGAATACTTTGTTGAGCCAAGCTTTGCAGCACTGATTGTCTGGAATAAACTTTGCAAGGCAATGTTAACATGCAGTCTCGGTGTTTCTTCTAATGAAAGTGCCTGCTTTGCCTCAGGGACATTTGAGTAGGAAACTGGTCCTACAAATGCAGCAGAATTTGAATTTGTGCCATGTCCTCTCACAAACTGAGACTCATAAGGCTTCACAGAATCAAATTATATTTACTACAAGATTGTAGTAAATATGTAAATGATGAAAGAGAAGCAGGAAGAAAAAAGCAAGTAATTCCACAAGTAATGCAATGTACAAGTACTGGTTTCTAAGGATTTGTGGGTTGTGGTTTGATTCTCAGATGTCTTACAAGTTGCAACCTCTGATCAAGGTTTTTTCTGCATCTGTAATGTTCATAACATCTTTCTATCAAGTAAATTTGTTGAGTATTTATAAACTACATTTCAGAAATGGTCTGCATAGAGCATGACTAGGATTTTGTTCTTCCACCCATCCTGCAGTTTTGGTGAAATTCTTTCTATCTTCATAATGATGATAACTCTGTTCTGTAAAATTTATTGAAACTGGGCAGGGGCCTGTTCAGCTTCATAGGTGTTTTTAATGGATGGAGGGACAGACACGTAAACACCTGAAACTGACTGTATTTAAAGCAAAAATAAACATATTCAGATAGGAGGGTTGGATTTTCTCAGAACTGAGATAATAGTTTTGCCAGGTGAGATTTATTATGAACTGTATAAGCCCTTTGTTTTCAGTGCACAGGAGCTGACTAGGTCAGGTCTGAAGCACAGAGTTTCATATGTAAATAAATAAATACAAACATAGATATAAGTGAAAATCTATGTATGCTGTATCTTTGAAGCAAATGAGTACAAAATATACCAAATAAAAATGTGAGGTAGTTTGAAAAAAATGCATATTGAAAACAAGGAGAAAAGCTGTATTCTAAAAGTCAAGAAAACTCTGCAGAGTGTTTGAAGTTGAGATGTGAGACTGTAAATGAAATTTTACACTGACTGGACTGAAAAGAGTTGAGAATTCTCAAGTCCACAAAACAGATGAATGTGATGGTTAAATGGATTTTGATTATGATGAACAGTTGTTACAAAAAGTTGAGTACATTAATCTGAAATCTGTGGAATAGACATCCTGTTAGTTGCTTGGTTCAGTTGAGAGGAATGCTAACAGCAGGCATGAAAACATCTATAAAACGAGAGGAGAATGGAAGGATACTTGTCGTGGAAAGTTGTTCTGATGCATAAGAGAAAGCAGCTTCTGTGCAACACTAGAGGAAAATCCCAACTAAATATACACTGGTTTTGATGCACACAAAGAGCCGGAGCATTTTCTTGCCAAATTTGGCAGGAAAAAGAAAAGGTTAAAATTCAAAAACATTTAATTTCAGAGTTGTGGTATACTTTTGTTGGTTCTTTTGGAAAGACAGCTCTTTCAGAATTCAGGGTAGGTACTATACCAGGAGGAATATTTACCATTCTCAGGGGGTAGAAGAGGAGAGAATTAGAAAAGTAAATACCTTAGTAAGTTTTGCAGAATCAGTTCCCACCTCACTCTAGCTGCCACATCACAATACCCTTTGTCTTTACGATTGGTTTGTGAGTGGGAGCAGCAGACACCGGTAAAAATACAAAAAAGGAAACATGGTAAAAAAGAGTATGAGACTTCCTAGGACCTCACTGTCACTGTTATTTAGACTCTGTTTGTCCTTCCACAGGTTGGAGAAGATGGAATGAGGATCCCCAATTAGTTTTTGCAGGCCATGATCCCAAAGTAATCGTCCAAAAATAATTCTAAAGGGTTCTAAAAAAATACATCTCACTTCTGTTAGATACTTTCTTCTTTTCTTTAGTTAAAAAGTTTTTTATTTTATAATCCTGCTGCTAAGGTCAGTCAGCTGTTTGGAGAATAGGAGGATACATTTTCCATCTAGGCTGAACTGGTTTATAGCATGCTTTGTGTGTGCATGTATCTTTGCTACGTGACAGAGCCAGCTATTGTATTGAAAGCAGTAGGTGTTGGACGTGTTAATGCTGGAAGGAAAACAGTTCCATTTTTGTGGCTTGTGGTTTGTATCAGTGCTGGTAAAGCATAAAAGTGGCCCATTTCAGAGTCTGAAACTTTTGCGGGTAGATGGGCTTTTATGGTAGAAGTTAAGAACCTTAAATTTTCTGACCCAGATTGTCTCTGTTGCTCACTGTTTTATGTAGACAGGTGGAAATATTGTTTCTGAGCAATCATGTTATTGTTTTGCTGGTGTGTGAAATTTTTAGTTCATCTAACCATCAGATAGCAGAAAGGGGGAATGCACACAAAGCTTTCTCCTGCCTTAGGAGGAAATAAAGAAGGGGCAATTTACAACGTAAATCCATTCACCGTGTTTGTTTTCTGCTTACCTTTATCATCTCCTCAATATGTTCTGTCAAAGGAGCGGGGAAGGTTTCAGGATGTAAAGAGACTCAGTAACTCAATCTTCTCAAAGAAAAGCATTGTTACTCATTTACTATGATTTTTGATACAGTTTGAGGATGAAACGTTTCGAGTAATATTCAGCCAAGTCTCATTCCATGCCATGCTCTTAGGCACTACCACAGAGCACTGTCAGAACACTGTATTTAGGTTTATAACATATGAACATAAATTTATATGTATTTATACACGCATATATGTCACAGAGACAAAAGCACACAAAAATACACAAACCAATTTAAAGAACCTTTTTTTAAATATACTTCAGAAGATTTGTGTGAATGTAAACATTGGGGAAACTTGTGCAGCAGAAGTCACTGTAGGCACTAGCATCTTAACCTCTTAAATAAAAATATGCAGGATTACATCTTTCACTGGAAATAAAATGGGTGTTTAAAAATTTGTGGAATTCTGATTACTGCTTCTTAGCCTAGCACAAAAGATGCTATAAATTGCCTAGCAGATTTGTGCATGAGACATATTATATATGACACCACACTATTGAATTCCACTCTTTAATGAAAGGCTACCTATTAAAAATTTTTATAGGCAAAGAAGGAGTCTCTTGCCATGTAGCCTTAATGGATGAAAATAATAAGGAAATAATCAGTTTACATGTGTGCAAGCAATAGTTTCTATACATTGTTGATAGCATTTGTATGGTTAACAATGCTGATAACCTATTGAACCCCACTGAAATCTTTGAATGTTGTGTAAGACAGAGAACTCTGTAAGAAACAAGGCACAAAATATCCTTCTGCACATCCAACTGTTATGGACTTCCATAGTTCTACATTCACTCTGACTATAACCTCATGTTCACAATGTGAATAATGTTGTGCATAGCTGCTCTGATAATAATCATATTCTCAACACTCTTTGGATAGCTTTAATAATGTTTCACTATGTTCCACTGACCCTCATTTCAACTTAAATTTAATGCAGCTACAGTCTAAATAGATTAAAAGGTTTATATAGTTTAAGAATTACCATGTTAGGTTAATAAAAACACATTGTAAGGTGCCCGTCTGTGAGCATCTTCCATTCTTTTTGCTGATATAGTTTATTTTGTACAGAGCATTAGAATAAATAACACAGTATACTACTGTATTATTAATACCTCTTTTTTTGGTATTAATCTGTGCTTAAGTGCCAAATGTTGATGCTATTTAAATGGTCTCTTCCTATATTTGAATATTGAAGTGCTACAAATGTGAACTGCCCAGCTAATGTCCCAACCTATTGTAAGATAAGTAAATAAAATGCTGGTGTGGACCAAAACATTTTCCAACATAAACCTGAAAAACAGCAACAACAACAACAACATGCAAAACGTACTGGTGCATGGACTATATCCACCACAGAAATAGAAATTAAAAGACAAATGGGCAGAGAGAAAATATAGTCACAGATAGATTCCATTTTGATATCTTCTCAAAAGTTCCAGAGTGATTAATTCTAGGTGACAATCAGGTAAAAAGATTGTATTGTAGCAGTCACAGACACTGGACAGTTCCTGCCTGGTTCAGAAGAGCAAACCACCTGTGTAGTTCAAGCCAGTTTTTTGGTGTCAGAATCACATCAATATCCTTTTCAGAGGCAGAATTACCATCCAGTGTATCTCAGTTCACAGAACATCACAGTTACAGTCACTCCACCTACTTAGTCACCTCTAGAATTAGATACAATGGTGCACATGTCTGAATTGATTATGGAACAGTCACTGGGCTTCCTGGTGTACTAGCTTTGTAGTGACCTTTATTTTCCTGTTTTCATTCTGAAATGGTGTGAGAGTCCTTAATTTTCAGTTTATACTGTCTTTATGGCTGCTTCGATCTGTGTTGTGATTGTTTAGTTCTTGATTTTTCCATTGAATGCTTGTTCCGTTCATGGGCACTGAAGTCACTAGACTCTTAGACTGGGAACAGCAGCAGCAAAGACATGACTGGAAATAAATTAAAAAAACATTTTAAAAAGGTTAAGACAAATCTCTCGATTCTATGCAGCTTGCCAGCCATATTTTTCATTCAGAAATGAGGATATAATTCTAGCTGAAGGGAGTGATAGCTGCATTCAGATAAATTTTTATCCTAGTATGCTAATGATCCTTGTGATTAAACATCACAAATGCAGCAAATTAGGCCCAGCCTGTGCCTCTTATTTAAGAAAAACTTTCACAATATGAAAAGGGAAATATGTTTGACTAAGGTAAATAGACTGAGAACTGACAGAATTCAATACACATTGTTAAGTACTGGGTTGATTCTTTTTTCCCTCTCTTTATCACTGTATTTCACAAATTTAGGGATCAACATGCTGCTTAGCATGGAAGAGAAAAGAAAAACTCCCCAGCCCATGACTTAGGTCTCTTCTCACATCTTAGAAGAAGACAAAATTATTTCAGAAAAGGGACAGTGAACAGACTGAGGTGTAACATTTTGCTAGAGCTAGTCACTGACTTATTTATCATGTGAAAATACTCCCTTAAAAGAGTTTGTAAATCTGAGCAGGCAACAGACAAACAGGTATTCCCTACTTTAACTATTCATTACATTTTTTTCAGTAGCTTGGGTTCTGCCCATTCCCAGAACTTAAAATTTTGTGTCCTGTCATCTTTTGTTTTTCATTGAAGATAAAGCTATTTCAGTCTTCCTTTTTCTTTTCATTACTTTCTTTACCTCTCTTTTTTTTTCTTCCTGTATTGCTTTTATTAGGAGAAAATAGACTTGCACAGGCACGTTGTCACAAGGAGATTAGTTTAGTCTTAAAATATGTTTTCATGTGTAGGAACTGGAAAAATGCACATAGAATACATAATGCGTATTTAATTGCCAAAGTTGACTCAGGTGCCTGGTTTGGTATTCAAGCCTGAAAATTTTATTCATTAATGGGATTTTTTAATGTAGGCAGCTTGGTGTCATCAAGAGTGGAAAATATATCATCAGCCAAATTCTATTTCATGTACATATCACATGCAGATAAATAGTATTTACAAGAGCATGTCTATCTCAGTTTACATGTTTACGTGTGGGGACTATGTCAAACTTATTTATTGGTTTAGTATTTCAGATAAAGTGGATAGTTCCACTTTCAGTGTGGTATGTGTGCTATGTGAGCTGCTAAACTAGACAATTTATACTCTTTCATTCCTTTGCACGCCTCTTCTCCCAGCTGTTAAAAACAGATAATAACTAAGTGGTTCAATACAGTTGGTTAACTGGACATAAAATCTTATCAAGAAGATCTTACCTGGAAGCAGTTTTTAAACTTCTTGCTCACAAAATACAGAGCTATGGGGTTTATACAAGAGTTCATGGTTGCCAGGTTGATGCTGATGTAATCCAACGGCAGCAAGAAACTAGGCAAGAAAAAGCAAAACATTTAAAAAGTTCACATTCTACAGGAGCATCCGTGTTCCTCGTGGTTACTGTCTGTTCTGTCACTGAAACTAATTCTCTCTTACCTAACTCCCTCAATGCAATCTTGCACTGTGCCACGTCTATATTAACCTATCTCACAGGAGTTCAAAAAATCCAGAGGAAAGTGATTGAAATGGCGAGACACCATTTATTGAAATTATGCTACCCCATTAAAACTGAAACCACTGAAAATGGGTGCAGCTTAAAATTAATAAACACCACAGTTGCATTGCACAATGAAATTTCTCATATAAATTTTAAGTATGTGGCACCATATATTTTCAGTATAAACTGTTTACATAGAAAATGAAGTACCTGAGCAGTTCACATCTGCTGGGATCTTTTTCATTGTATACCATTTTCTTCAAAATTCGGCTCAAATGAAGAGGGAACCAGCAAAGAGCAAAAATCACGACTAAACAGAAAACCGTCTTTGCAACTTCTCGACGCTAGATAAAGGAGATAAGAGTATATATTGAGTGACTGATTCATACTGGCAGGTGATTGTACTGTAGTCATGTTGGCAGCAAAGTGAGTAATACAGAAAAAGTATGAAAGAATTCCCAAAGAGGAGTTTCCAGACTACTCAATGTCCCTGAACTTTTTAAAATTTTTTTTTAATATTTCTCATGTCTTGATTGTGGACATCCTCAACAGAACCTGCTCATCATTGAGACTGGAGCAGCTGGAACACACAGGTTATTGCTAGAATACTGGAGAATTCTCTCCGATAAATTATATTTAGTATGTATCATCTTACAAAAAGGAATACTGCACAGTATATTAATTTTGCTAGGTGATCCTTACTATGTGATCTGGATGTTCTCACATACACCGTTCCTCTACAAACATTTTAGAAATGTCTGTATTACAGCTTAATCTCGTAATGCTTAGTCAGGAAATATTTTCAATGTAATGGGTATTTTATATTGCTCTAGAGAGTTACCGATGTTTTAGTGGATTTTTGACAATGCATACCAGTGGTGTTTGGTAGGCATGGGTTTGATAGAGAGAAGCATATGTAGGGGTAAGGATACCTCTGTAATGTAAAAGTAACAAGCACTGCAAGGCTCTGTCATTAAAGAACTTAAAGTCAAATTTGTGATTACGGTCTTGTTAGACTTCGAATATGACTATTATAGTTTCCTCTTTTTTATAATAGCAGCTTTTACCAGAATATGAAAAGGATTGCGATTAGACATTAATGCAGACAAGGCTGTTCGGGAGGAAGGAAGGAAGAGAGAGGGGCAAAAGGTGATAGTTAAAAGGACAAACATTTGTAAATTGTGGTGTAAAGTCATCCTCCAGCAGCCAGTCTGGCTAGCTTATTGGGCGCTGCCCTTCAGAATGGGAAAGGGTGGATTCCCCCACCTCCCTGTACATACCATTCCAGTTCTAGTGGGTGGAGTAGCTTGTGTGTGGCCCTCGGACAGACTGTGCTGCAGCCCCGGGGGCCTGATGAGGGGAAAAAGTGGGGAATCTGCACAGGGAGGGTTTTCCGGTCAGCCCTGGTCTGGAATGAACCAGCAGAGGAGCAACCTCTGAGAGAACTCGCTCTGATGCAGAGAGGACTGCTTTAGGGATTCACATCTGTGAATACCGACTTTGAAAGAAAGAGGGGAATACGGAGGGCTGATGATAACGCAGGGGAAAAAGCTCCAGATTGTTTTTAAAATTTCAGTTAGGCATTGAACATCAGACAGTGCTGCAAAAACAGCAAAGTGAGAGCTGACGGTTCTGTGAGCGACTTTTTTCTATGATCATTTGTTTGTACTATTCTCCTGTTGCTCTTTTCAAAGCAGCTGCAGTAGTGGTACTGCAACAGAGTGATAACCCTGAGAAACAAAATCCACTCTATCCTAAACTAGGTTATTCCACATTTGCTTTTTATATGAAACTACAGTTACATATCAAAGAGTGCCAAAAGAAGAGAGGATCCATAGAGTCTTAGCTTTATACAAAAAAAGAAATATTTTTTTGGCAAATCTTTGTAGCTCTAATTCAAAGCATTTAGCTAGTAGTGATTTGAGGTTAAAGAGCAGGAGAGCACAACATCACACATAAGAAAAGAAAGAAATGGGTTCATTTTCTGAGCATATTGTCTTCAATGCCTCCTTATACCATGATTTAGTTTTTTGTTCCACATTTAAATGAATACCTTAATGTTATAAATAACCCACATCCTCACCTTCTACTTTTGTAGGTTACTGTAATAAAGTAAACTTTGAAATATTTCTAACGTAACCCGTAGGGAAAAGAACAATATTTTCAAACAGTGGTGTTTCTACTATTTACCTGCTTAAGGTGTTCACTGAGAGCAATTCTCAAGTTGCTGTTTCTTCTGTTTAACATTTCACAAGTCATTAGCGTATAAAAGATGGCAGTACATGCCAGGGGCATGCAGAAATAGAAACCAAACAGCCACCAATCCTTTGCATCTTTGTAAAACTGTAGAGAAAGAAAAGAGAAGATATTTGCTTATGAGTCTGTGTAAAATAAAACAGAAAGGTCTTGGAAAAGCATGACAGTTGGAACACTGGTATCTGTCTATTTACTTATTGCAGATCTGTTTCGGACCATCAAAATAGGGATTGTGGCAGTGTAAACATTTACTTTACCTTACAGATACCCTGTCTGTACCTTTGCTGCAATCTGTCTTGGTTTGGAATAAATTTTTTTTTGGTTGTGCTTTCTGCACATTTATGCTATTCATGAAAACTGGAATACAGTTTAATCAAAAAGATATGCCAAAAGGTAGACAGTGTCAGCCTGAGATAACAAATCTTACTAAAAGCCTGTCTCAGGAAATGCCATTTACCTCTACAGCTTCTGTCCTGATTCCAAAAAAGGAAAATTCAAAATGTCTTGTAAGTTTAATCACCTTTTGTTATCAGTGAAAAGGTTGGCAGTTGGTTTGCTTATGTGCTGGGCAGATAGGAGCCACTTCATAAGTGTTTGTCTGATACGTGCAACGCTTAGGGATGGCTTCTAGTGGTGCAGTTACTTTTAACCCTTTGAATGCCATTCATACCATTTGCCTTTTGTGACAGGACGCTGAGGTACTGATGGAATAGCAGTACTTTGCTGTGTAATTTTAAGTATTAGCTGTGATTTAAGCAGTGCTGTGAGTTAATACATTTATGTACTATGGGAAATACTACCTTTGACCAAACATTTAAAATTACTCTTTTCTGTAGAGGAGCATGTTTTCAGACTTCAGAAAATACTGTATCTCGTTTTTTAACTTTTATGCTCCGCCAAAAGTATGCACTTGAATATGGCATTTGAAATACTTCCTGTGTCTAGGTTATTAGTGTAAAAGGGATGTGTCATCCTCTTTCCCCCAGCTTGTTTGTTCCTAGCGGATGTGCTCTGGTAACATCACAGTTCCCACACCAAATGTCAAAATGCCTATGACTGAGGATTTTATGAATCCCGTTTGAAAAAGTCAAACTTTTGCCATCGTGTTTGCGTTTAAAACCAAACAGCACTAAACTTTGAAAAAGGAAAAAAGCCGATACAATTCATAGACTAATGTTTAATAATGTCAATTTTAAAATCTACTTTGGTTACACGGGAAAGTTGATTTCCTAAGAAAAAAGGGAATAGTTTTATTTTTCTCCCTCTGCCCCAACACAGCTGCATACAGAATTTGCTAGTTTAGATTATTCTGCTGGTATCTAGGCCACAATCCCACCTCACTTTGGGACACTGTGTTCTGTTGATTAACTTGTTTCCTCCTTCTCATTATCCTCCTCCCCAAGGAGGGGCTACAGTCTCCTGCATAGTTGCACTTTCCTGGGGGGCAGAATTTCCCGCTCTGGGAACAGAGCCTCTGCCAGCAGAAAACCGGAAAACAATATGCCTCGTATTTGAGGAGTTTGTGCTGAGGGCAAATGTAATTACTACGCCTTCTGCAGAGAAAAGGATTGCGAATACATGGAGGCAATTATCTTTTCCACAGCAAATTCCTCCAAGTCAGGCTAGAATCACATTGTCTGAGCAGCACAACAAAACGTGTACTGCGTGTATCCATGCCATGTTTACGAGGAAAACTTTCTGTCCTATCAATATTCCAGCTTTCATGAGCACTGCCTGTCGGTCATGAAAACACACACCCAGAGGTCTGTGTCACAACTTTGGTCAATACATCGATTCTGGATGAGGACCTGGCCTTGTGAAGTTATAAAACCTACTCAAAAATGTCTGTAAATGATTAATTGAGGAATCTGAGTTTCACAAAGCTTGCATCAAAGCACAAAAATGGGTTGATTTAAGAGAAGTAGACATTCTTTTGTTTGTCTTGAAAGCCCACATGGAACTGGTTTTCTACAGGAAATGTGCATTTTTAAAAAGTTTCCTAGTGCATTCGGCCTCTTGGGAATCATGATCTAGCATGAATCTTTTAAATCTTTCAAGGATAGTTTTAAACATGAATACAGCTTCTATTAAAAACAGAAGTTAATAATAAATCCTTCCCAAAGTTTAGTAATTGTGTATTGTGGTGTTTGTGGTAGCAAATACTATAGTTAAGGTTAAAATGGTATTTCCACTTTAATCTCATGTTTGTACTTCCTTGCAGCACATTGAAACACAAAGCTCTCCATTTTGACTGGCACATGCAACTTTTACTCTCAGCTTGGATATGATTGCTGGTTTGTTTCCTTGAAAATCAAACTGGCATGGGGAGGTTGGCACTTTTAATTTATATTCTACTTATCACATTAAGAACAGAACAGTAATCATTCAAGTTAGCATGCCTATGGAAGACCTGAACTATAGTTTTTTTGAGAAGAGGGAAGAGAAAACTGTTCTTTTTCTTAGGAAGAGAGGAAGTGAAGATTGTCTGGGCACATTTGTGGAGAAAAACAGCCATTACAGAAGGGAAATTCGTTGCAGTGTGTATTTCATAAATCACCATTTTATAACTACAGTATCTACAGTCATATAGACTGTGGAGTTTAGAAACAAAAATATAGTAAGCTCTGGAAAACTCCACCCCATCTTTACCTGCATTAATTATTTCCATTATTGCCATTTTCCTTTTGTCTTCTCTTTCAATCCTCTCTTGTTCCTTCTGCCATCCCTGCAGTCTGTGTAACCCTACTAAAGTTGGAGATATTCTTTTGAAAACCTAATCACCCACACCTTTTATTTTCTAAAATTCCTAGCGCCGCTTTGCCCTATCCTTCCCCATTCTAGTCCAAGCCATGTTCTGATCCAATAAAGAGAGAAGTGCCAGACATTCAGAAAAGAGAAACTTGTACTCTATTGTGGAAAATTCTAGTCCAGAAAAAATACTAAGTTTTTCTCAAGACTTAAGACCTGGTGCTATCGCCTTCTCTGCAACCAATCCAAATATTACTCTTCCTTTTTCATTACTGGATGAATGGTGCCTTTCTTTGGGTTCACAAATTTAAAAAATTAATGTATTTTCTCATTGTATGACCAGCTGGGAAATCACTTTGTCCCTATGCAGTAATCTACTCATTCTGTAGTGACTTCTCTCCTGAGTTTGCACAAGCTAATGTGGGTATTGGCACTTGTTAATCTGCAGGAGCACGGAGGGTGAGGGTTAGGAAATGTGCCAGAGCAGCCCGGTGTGTCTCAGGCACTCCTCTTGCTCTTGAGCTGCCATATCGAGATGACAGCTAATACTGCACAAGCTCCATAGCTGGAGGTGTGGGTCTGACAGCTTTGTAGTCATGATTTCTTGTAAATGAAAGGATTATTTTTTATTTGACTTTAATACATATAGCATGGCCCCACCCTTTTCTTTATGTGCCAAGAGAACTGACTGCTTCATGCAAAAGGATGACTAATCATGGTAAAACATGTGTTTTGACATTTACAAGCTCCAAGGTGTTGTTCCTTGAAATTCAAAACCTTCCAAGGCTCTAGCTACCCTGATACATCTCTTGATTGTATTTTAAGCAGGACTGAATTACAAATGTCTGTATTAAGAACCCTCAGTAGTGAAGAAATGAAAATGTTGTAAAACCCCATTTAGTCTTTCTGGCTGATAGTAAAGACTGTAAACATCGGATCCGCTTTGCACCAATACACATTAGAATAAATTTTCCACTTTAATATATGAATAAAACCTATTATAATCCAGTACCTTAATTGTCTAATCTCTATGTTGTGCAATCCAGAAAGACAAGAAAGGTTGTTACTTACCAACATGAAATCGTTCGTAGGTTTGAGCATGCAGGTGACATAACTTGCATCCTTGTATCTGAAAGGTACCACAGCAAAGCCAATTGCTTCTGGGATAGCCAGTATGAAGGACAGAAGCCAAATGGAGAAAATTTCAATAGCAGTGATCATAGGGATTCCAATTCCCTGAACACGGCTCCAGGAGGCAACCGCTCTGTACCTGAAAGAGACAGCCATTGGATTCCATCCCTCAGTTTCCTTCTTAAAAGGTTGTTGTTCAATGTCGTACAAGTAAAATCTTAAAGCTGGCATCTGAGACTCATATTGCTTGTTTTTTCTGCCTATTTGAGGGCCTCTGCCAGCTGTCAAGCCACCTAGGACACAGCGGGGCGCATCGCGGGGTGGAGAGCAGAGAGGCTGCTACTGTTCTGCTTGGCTGGAGGATTGTGTGGAATTCTGCTACGTGGACTGCACTAATGATTTCTAATTAAAGTAGGCAAGGTTTGTGAGGACAGGCTATATCTTTCAATAGATCAACTGACATAACAGAGGAAAGAAAGCTTCCAGGCACACAAGCCATTCCAAAAGATACAACATCCATCTCCTTCAGCCACCCCAGCTGTAGCAGCGGTGCTATCCAAAATGAAGCTGTCAGCTTCCAGGCAGTGAAATACCAGGAAAATACTCTCAGTGAAGTGAAAATGCATTTGTTCTGTTTACACTATTCCATGAATTGACCGGGTCTTTCTTCTCCACTTGGCTTTCAGTTTTCAAAGGACTTATAGAAATGTATTAGCTTTGAGACCTCAATCTCCCTGTCAACTCTGGTCAAAAGGTTCAAAAATTATGTGGAGCAGACTGATAGGCATACAATACAGAGTACGATCCAGTCCATAAATTAAAATTTCAGTAGTAGATTTATCTGTTGTCCTGCAATAATTGCAGTAAACCTGTTACTTAGCATTTCCAACAATTTAACGAAGACATCTATCTAAAAATTATGGAATAAAAGAGTAAAATAATGTTCTTTTTGATCTTGTAATAATCTGAAATTC
Organism: Atrichornis clamosus; assembly: GCA_013400975.1. Classification (NCBI taxonomy): domain Eukaryota; kingdom Metazoa; phylum Chordata; class Aves; order Passeriformes; family Menuridae; genus Atrichornis; species Atrichornis clamosus. The sequence continues at coordinate 173,584 of WBMZ01007130.1, read as the reverse complement.
ATGCTGGAGAGTGTTCTGTCATTAGTGATGTAACAGCTTCCAAACGTTTATTTTACTTCCCTAAAATAATAGCACCTTCCCATTTGGAATTACAGTGCTACAGGAATATACCATGGCATCCACTGATGAAATAGTCTTCTTTATTTGAGCAGAAAAAAAAGTCAAGAAATGTTGTTCATCTGCTTAAAAAACTGTCAGAATAAGAAGGGAAATACTGGATTTTGAATTTCTGAGATGAAACATTATGAAGAGCTTCTGATGGGAAAGACATTAGTTAAGATCTACAAGACCAAGGCTACAGACATCAGGAAAATTTAGTTATTGAAAGGTTTCCTCACTCCTTTAACCAATACACTAAGATGGGATTCACACACGAAGCATTTCTTCTGATTTCTTGTAGCACACCCCATTTTTAGTTTGAAAGTCTGCTTATTAACTGGATGGAAGACTTGTGAATGACATCACCTATAGCCTCGGTGTTAGAGGAAGGAAGATCCATGAATGCAAGTCCACAAAAACTTCAGAAAGCATTTTTACAGAACATCACTGGAAGGTGTCAGAGCCTGGCATGCCATCATTCTTGCAGAAGACAGCCTGGAAACCTTTGCTTTGAAATCTATGGCAATATCATGCACAACGTAGTCACAGGTATAAGGATTTGGGTCCTGTATGTATTTTATTAGAAAATTTTTTTTCAATTCACAATTCCAGTAACTATCGAATAAGGAATTGTTAGTTGAATAATTTTATGAATGGTTTCAGCTAAAATGTAAGAAGCTCAGTAATTAGATCAGAATTTGCTGAATGCCTATTAACCTGTGATTACTTGGTCTCTTTACTCACTGCTGTAAGAGTGATTTGAAAAATAGTGGTAGTATAATTTTTCAAGTGGGTGTTCTGTGAGTTACGTAATATATAGGATGTTTGTCTAGCCACAAACCTCCCATAGTTAGGAGTGAGAAAATACTGCAGGGTTTATTTCCCTCATACTGGGAAAATATAGGACGTCTGCCAGGGAACTGACATAAAATGCATGCATAATACATTGCATTTAATTCCTCAATCTAAAATCTGTGTGAGATTTGTCTAACTTTTCCTTTTTTCTGTTTAATTCCCTCTTGTCTCCAACCTTGTCTAAAATACTCACTTTTTTCCCCAGGTCACTTCCTTTTCTCTGTTTAATGTGGTGGCTCCTCTTGTCTCTCCCCTTTTCATTTTCAACTGCTCATGTACATGCTGTCAACTTGTATACATACATACAATTAAATATTTTGCACTCCTATCGAGTTATAACTTGCTTAAAGCACTTCTTTCAGAAGGACATCTTACGTGGATCTGAGAACATCACTAGGTGCTTTTGTTTCCCTCTTCCTTTGAATGGCATTAGAAAATTACACGTTCAAATGGCCCAGTATTATAATGTTTCTGTTGTGCAAGTATCGTCAGCCCTTTGAAAGAGTGCAAATCAATGCAAGAAAGATATGAGACACGATCAAGGATGTAATAAGCAGTCACTGTCAAGATTAGTGTCAGGACAGTTCCTAAATTGCACTACTGTTGCTGATGCTGAACTGTTCTACTCCTTGTTAAAGACCACAGCTGTTCTTCATTTTATGCAAATGTCTTAATACAGTAAAGCTCTTAGAGTTTTGTTTTAGTGGTAAAATCTTGATTTGTCTCATACACTTACTGGAAGTTGGTTAAAATGAAAATATCTACCCTGGGTTTACTGTTCTATGCAATTTGCCATGCAGAGGAGGCAAGAAGAGGGTGTATACACATGAAATGAGATCTATATCTTCACTTTTCTTCTTAAACCCATTTCTTCATCAAAATCATTATGTCCAAGACATAAGCAGGAGTAAAAACTCAGGAGGGGAAATATCCTTCCTCTTAGTCACACTCAGGCACTGTTTAGAAAAGGAGTCACACTGTCGTCACCATGTCACCATCGTCACCATCATCGTGACCTAGAGTTTAAAAATGCCTGAGAGGCATCTGAGGCAAATGTGAGCTTCCTCTGAAGGGTGAATGGCTGGCTTTCTGTCAGCCTCTTAAATCCCTCTCCACATGTGAGTGGACATTGTTCCCCTTGGGCATGCACAGTTAAACCTTAATACACTGTCAGGGCAAGTCACTTGAGGGCAGCAGTAATGAGTGGAGTTTCACAATAGGATGTACTTAGCACAGGGAACTGTGCTTATAGGAGAAAAGTAATCCTGTTCTAAATTAAGGCTGTCGTCTGTAACAGGGACAGAGCGTCAACAATTACCAAAATTATGGAGCTCTGAATTCTTTATAACAATTGACTCAATCTTTTTCTGTGTCACAGAACATCCAAAATAGTTATAAACAAGATAGTTTTCAGAAGCTTTTTAAAGCAAAAGTTAACTTACCCCTAGACCAGAAACAGTCCAGCTGTGACAGCACACTATTTCCATTCCAGAGAGGAACTATTAGTTGATGTGGAATGTTGTATTAATGTGAAAATACAACTTCCAGTGCCCAACCTAACTTGTTGAAGGTGCTCTCAGATTTCATGGTGATTTAACCTAGATTCAGTTCTTGTTAGCCAATATCAGAATCTGGCTCTATCCATCTGTTTTCTAACACATATCCTCTGCAACCACTTACTAGAGTAGCGCCAGATGATAAAGAGTAAGTCCTTGGCAAAGTGTCTAAGCTGTGGGAGGAAATTAAATAGTCTGAGTCTGATCCCTTACAAGACTATATACTCAAATGGAAACAATATTTGGTTGTTGTGAGGATCAGCAAATCAGTCCTTGCAAAAATATATATATGCATCCTCAAAAAGGTAGCTTCAGCTGAGTTATTTCCAATTTATCAAAATGTATGTAAGAGTAGAACTTCATCTAGTGAAACTGCAGTTGTCAGAATTTTTCTAACAAACTGTTTCATGTGCTTGATCTATGATTTATTCTTTAGAGTTATCCATGGGATTTTATTTTATGGTGGGCAGCTTTTGTTTGAGAAACAGAATTCATTTTATAGTTCTCAGACTCTAAAAGGGAATTAGAGCAGTTGCCTGTGTTAGGCCTTTTTTTTTTGTTTTGGCTTTGGCTAATGGGGTACTAGTGCAGTAAGGAGCTGCAGTTCAGGAATGGATACTACTAACTGACTTATCCATTGCAAACCTTGTATATTCACTTTTTCTGTGAAACCAACCAAGATTAATTTGAAAGTTTCTTTTTGCATCCCTGTACTAATACACATAGTGCATTTTATTTAACAATATTTTCTATATCAGAGTTACTGATATTTTGGAGTAGAACTTGATCAAGTAACTCAAGACATAAAACCAACTCTTACAGAAGTCAAGTGTTCATCTGCTATTGCACTATATGCCTGAAGAAAAAATAGCAGAGGCATTAACTTTCAGACTATCAGTGTCAAACTATCAAAGCAAGTTTCCAATGTGTTTTTTGGTAGTTTGACATTGATAGCAGAGGCATTAACTTTCAGACTATCAGTGTCAAACTATCAAAGCAAGTTTCCAATGTGTTTTTTGGTAGTTTGACATTGATAGCAGAGGCATTAACTTTCAGACTATCAGTGTCAAACTATCAAAGCAAGTTTCCAATGTGTTTTTTGGTAGAATTCAGTTAGTTATAGATGTTATCAAAATAAAGCCTGTTATTGTTGTCCAGAGGCAGTGAGTTGGAAAACTAATTTTTAAGACTAAAGATTATGATCTTGTTCAAATTCAAAACGAACGTGAGTTCATATGAAAGAAAGAAGTCTGAATACTGAGTCAAATCCCAAAAAAGTGTCTGGTAAAGGATGTGGAAATAATGTTTTACTAGAGTTTTTAAATACCTTTAAAAAACGTGTAAGGCTCATTAGTCCAATGACTTAATATTATGTTTTGAGCCATAGATGTGGTGCTTTGTTATAGCCAGAATACAAAAAACCAGAATCTAAGATACATTTATACTGTAATCTGCCTCCTAAGACCATACTGAGTGCTTCCAATTTAGGAAAAGTGCGGGTACAAGAACTGAATCAAAAGAGTAAAACATACTCTACCTGTCCACACTAAGGGCGCACAGGTTAAGGACTGTGATTCCCACCGATGCCTTCTGGATAAAGGGAAGGAATTTGCAAAGAAACTGTCCAAATTCAGTATTTCCAAAAGGCCAGTTCTGAGCCAGGAGCTAAAGAGAAGATATAAAATAATCAGAATATTTAAACAGTAACCTAGCAAGTATGTCACAACTGTAGTTATTTCTTGTCTTAGACACAGCCATTGTAGCTTCAAATTCTCCATACCTCAAGCATATCCTTGGTACCAAGTAAATCTGGGAAGTAACTGCTACCATAGAAGCAGAGGGTGAAAGTTTACACTTAAGTGTTGAACTTATACTGTCGTAATAGCAACTTGCATTGTTAAAAGATTTTTTATTATTGTGCATCAGCCAGCAGTAGGGAATAATGAAAATCTAACTCAACCCTGTCATAAATGGTTGCAATTGCCATGTCCCAGGACCAGGCAGTCAAAACATAACTCAGAGTTCATAATGAAATACCTCAGAGCCAAATTCTGATGCTGCACGCAAGTAGATTGTAAATGTACCATTGTGTAACGCATGGCAATAGTCAGTGCCAGACTCTTAAGAGTGTGAAGAAAATACTGTGCAAACATAATTTGTTCCATATTACATTGTAAAGGACAAGCATGCAAACATGTGGACTGTACTTCAAGGCGACAGAAAGGCATCCATTGGAAAGACGTGAGTGGCTGGGGTTTAGTATTTCCAAGGAGGCATTTACATAACAAATATTAGTACAGTGATTCATGTGCAAGTTGTGAAGACTTAGCATATAAATAGTAATATTTCCAGCCATAACTGTGAAAGCTTTGAACATGTCTTTGAACAAAGTCTTGATAACAAGTATACATACAAAATGCAGAAAACAAAATTATTCAAGATAGTAAAATCTACAACTGCAGAGTCACAGATCTCCCTTTACTTATGGTGACAGTAGAATGGCAGATCACATTCGATGTAAGTAAGTGTATAAATGAAACATTATAGAGTCCATACAAAGTACTGAGCCCTAACTTAGTTATTTCCACTCAAGTAAGGGATATTTCAGCCATAATGAATAGCTTTATTGAAAAACAAAGTCACTAAACCTTCTCATTCTTGCACTACCATTTTTTTTCATCTTCTCTAAGTCTCTGTTACTGAGCCTTTCTCAGGGGTAGGATACCAAATAGGAGGTCACAAGAGTTCTTTGTCTGATATAACCCAACAGTTCTTGTGCTCTTATCAACTTTTGTTAAAATGATTGTTGATAGAAAGCATTAGATTTTAAATTAAAACATCAAATGTTTGAACTAGATACATAACTTTGACCACATCAAAGTTGGATTCAAGAACTTTTCATCAACATCCTAGTGGATGTTGTATCCCCTGTATAAACAAGGGACACATTTTTAAAGGCAATCAAAGTAAATTATCTATTTACTACTACTGTGCGATTTTACATTGAACCTTACTGAATGAAGGCCAGAACACAGAATATATTACAAAATCACAGAATCATAGAATCACTTAGCTTGGAAAGGACCTCAGGAGCCACTGAGTCCAACCTGTGACCTAACATGGCCCCGAGTGCCACATCCAGTCTTTTCTAAATACCTAGAGCAACTGTGACTCCACCAGCTCCCTGAGCAGCCCATTCTAAGGCAAGGACTAGAAATTTTTTTCAGTAGAAGCTTAGGCTCCAGAACACACTTATCTAGTAAAATTGGCTGTATTCTCTCTGTAGAATTAGAAAAAACAAATTCTGGTTGTAGCTCAGGACTGCAGTATTCAAAGTAAACATTTTATTTGTATGTAAATTTGTGTTAAATTGAATCATAGTAAAAATCACTACCTTTAGCAATATAAATGTTGACTATGGAAATTTGCATTTATCTTTATCTGTATTTAAGGTAGGAGTTAACTTTCTGTTTTTTCATAGCATGAGTTTTTCAGAGAACGATGTTCACCACAAAATGGTAGATTAGTAGGAATTCATCTTCTCCTCATAGTCCTGATCTGGCTTTTTCACAGCCCCTCTGTTTTATAGCCATTCATGACAATGCTGAACTCCTCATGGTTTTGTCCCCCAAATATCTCAAAAATGCTGGAAGCAGCTATGTGCTACACACTGCCTGTGTCTCTCTAGGACTATTTTAATATTGTCATTTGAATACTTGTATTTCAATACAGCTTTTAGCAACTCACAGCTTTCAGTCAACTGGGTGCTAAAACAATGAAGCAAACTTATGTGTGTGAGCACTTTTGCAGTGGTTTTCCAGTTTAGGACAGTCACATTTGATGAAAACAAATCCCCCTTTTGCCAGAAGGCTGGGACATGGATCACTAGGATTGGTGATTTCACTGTAGTCAGTAACTTCAGTAGCACAGGTGATAAGTTTATATCTGCAAGCTGTTGATTAGTCCCTCTGATTTTATCTGTATTTATAGACTGAATGAAAGACATTGAAAGCTCCAGCAGAATTGTTTTCTAGATAGGTTTGCAATAGTGTAACAAATGTTTGCAGAGCATATTTTTGCCTTTTGCCTAAAACTCTCATATGAGTCTTTGGTTTATGTCAGAAAAAAATATTGAAAAAAAGAAGGGATGATCAGAACCCCTGCTGTAGTCATGTGGAATTTCAGCTCCAGACTCTTGGCTGGGTTTGGGTAAAATCAGAGCAGTTCTTCGGCACCACTTAGGGTGAAGGCCAAATTAAAAATGACATTGCCAGGGAAAAGCAGCTCTAGCAGATTTCTGTCAATCTCCTGTGCCAACCAGAGCCCCCAGACTCATTTACCATTATGGAATACACTTTAAAAGGCAACTGAAAGGCACCTATTCCTTTGAGTGCACTGGCTGTGGCTGTAGCTACACCCAGCGATAGAAATGAACAAGCACTTTGTAGTGACTGTGAAACTCTGTTATTACAAGGCAAGTATTAGCTTCAAAAAGAAAAGTGTTGTACTTGAAAAAGGTTCTCTAACTCATTACTCCTCACAGGGGAGCTTTATCATGCTTCCAGCATGTACGCTTCAACCCCACACCCCAGGAAGCTCTCCTTTTTGGAGATTAAAAGTATTTTATTCCTTTTGTTTCTTACACTTTCCACTAATTGAAGTAATATCAGTACCAAACCATTAGACATTCTTTTCAAGTGGATTCTAATCAAAATCCCTGGGACCAGAATTAAGTTTTTGATTTTAAGATTCACTTTGCAATCATTTCTGTGGGTGTACTCTATTATCACTCCACATCAGCTATGCATTCATTACTACCCCTTGGATCAGGTGCCAATCTTTTTCTTCTATAGATATTTTTAGTCAGCAAATCTGATCCTGTCTTTGGTTTTACTGATTTTTATATCAAAACAAGTCCACTGCCCTCTGTTCTGCCCTAGCATGGTATGGAAATTTCAGAGGGAAATAACACATTTATTTTGTATTAAAATACAAGCCCAGGAAATTGATTGAATTAGTCTTGATTTACTTAGGTACAAGATAAGACCTGGAACTACCGGCTTTGCTCTTGAAGTGCTGTTGCATATTTTAATATCCAAACAAAATGATTATAAAATTCTAGAAAATTATGTTTTCTCTCAAGGTTCTAGGATAGGAGAAGTCAGACTGATTATCCCAACTTGTGTCCCAGTTCTCCATGAGTTGTAATGGATTGTGCTTTTGCAAAACCACTTACAAAATCTCTGAGGTTTCAAAATAAGACATGCGGCCAAGGAAATGCACTTTTCCCCTTGTGAAGTTTGCAACTTAGGAGTATTTCATGTTGTGGTGCAATTCCTGAGGAAAGAGCGTAGTCAACATGTATTTTTGCACTGAAATAAAAAACCCAAGATTTCAATGTTCTACTCTTGGTCTTAAAAATCTCAGCAAAGTGACCAGACAGCCACAGCTTCCTTAAGCATCCTTCCTTCTCTGCTGCTTTATATGGCCTCTCTGCCCTGAGCTGCAGATGTAAACAAACAAGACATCAGCACTGAGAACATTCCATTGCAGTGATTTTTAAATGTTGCTCCGTTGATTTTATTCTACTGCTGCTGCTATTTTCTAACCCACATCAGCATGGTAGCTGATGTACAAAACATAAAGTCCCACTGTGCATCCCAAGCAATTTATATTAGTCTGAAAGGGAGAACGTTGTAACCCCACCACATGAGTGTTCACCAGAATATGCTCATGTGCATCCACAGTGTTTATCTCACACTAGGCTGACACTGTGTGTTTACAGGCAGATGGTGACCCTGGAGCTTAGCCCAAAATAGATGGAATTGGTTGGGTGCTGGATAAGAGCTGGCTCTGAGCTGCTCGATTAAAACTGCCTGGGTTCAACAAGTACATGTCAGGAGTTCCCCTCTCTCTGCCATGTGGCACTGAGGATGGAAGAAAAGGTTTCATGCCTGCCCTTTCCTGCTCTGATCTCATCCTAGTGCTCTAGAGACTTCCTCTTCCTATATCCACTTGGGACCGTTGTTGTTCTGACACACAAGCTCTGCTTCCCAGAAACTGAACTGTCTTCCATACAGGCAGTGCTTGCCCGTCGTGCTGCCCCCATGCAGGATACTCTGCAGAGTTTCAATGATACCAGTGGAACAACTCTGCCACAACCCTGGAAGTCGGTTTCTGTTCTGTCTTCAGCAGGACAAATAGAAACACCTTCTTTATTCCATAACTCAAGTTACACCTGTGCAGTAATGGAGAAAGGGACCAAGGCTGCAGATTTCTCTCTGTATAGATAAGATTGAGTTGTATAAGTGACCAATATCTCCCAACTGGGCAGCACGAGTTACAAAACCCGTGTAGTCTGGGGTGATTTTCTTTCCACATAACCTGGAATGAAATAAATTCTGGAACAAGAGAAATTCTTCTGGTTTTGTTTTTGTTGGGATTTTTTTCATTGGGGTTTCTGCAAGGTTGGTTTCATCTAGGAGGCATTGAACTATCTTGATAGAGCTCTGACTTAAATCATGTTCTACAATTATACATGCCCTTGTCTGCTTCAAGCCATGGGTCAAACATGGTGCCTGGTGATTTGGGTGGAATCTTGGTGAAATCTGACTGAACAGAGAAGTGTCTAAGGGCTATACTGCTGAGTTGACTGCATTAAGTGACAAAAGATGATGATTCTGACTGAAATGTCTTGCCTATCTCTGCTCTGTAACACTGCTTAGTTAGGAACAAGGACATATTGAGCCTTCTGCTGTGGTATTTAAACTCTGGTGACTCAAACAGGATCCTTCTGTCCTCATTAAGTGTCATAGGATAAGAATTCACTTCATGTTTTCAAGCCTTTTTTTGTACAACCCATATATCCAGGAGAGAATTGCATTGCTGGATGACCCTCATCCATTTCTTGCTTGGGAGTCACAGACTGTCGCTCATCCCACATGCGCAACTCAGCTGTGCTCCACCACTGCTGGAAAGAGGGAGAGCTGTAAAGGTGGACAGGGAACACAGCCTGTGTCTCAGTATTCTCTCCCACTGTTGAAGTGAAAAAACCTCACATTTTGGAAGGACAGTGACCAGAGGAAAACCAAGAGTAGAGGAAAACAAAGAACAAGGCTAGCCTTTATAATGCAGGGCATAAGAGCAGTGTTGAGTTTATAATGGTGAGATGATAGTTCAAGTTTCTGCCAACTTTGGTATCATTTGTTTATTTCCTTATACTTAGGTCCACAGTCCTGCCACGACAGAGAAAGCACACTGCATCTCTTCAACTCTTCTTTGCAGGAAATACATTCCTGATTTTGCTACAACCAAGAACTGTCTTTTTTCCACTTTGGGTGGACAAAAGGCTGACTGGTTTTCTTTCTGAAAGGAAGAAAGGTTATCTGGGGACGCAGGAGAACTGTGAAAGGCGTTTTTTCACTCTGAACTGCCCTACCACAGCTTTTTCTGCTATTTTGCTCATCTTAGCCCCGCTGAGTAAAGGTGAAGGTAGCAGAGGCTCTCATGCCATTTAATGAATACCTACAGTGTTTTTCTCCTGCTTAGGCAGCTATGGAAGGGAATGTATAGTTTTTACACAAGAGAAAATAGAATTTTACACTTCAAGAGATTCTGAAAAGTAAGAAAACAAATGCCCTGTTTTCGCAGCAGAACACTCTGTCTCAACTAATTGGCAAAAGAATAAATCCTTAGTTTTAGGTTCTTGTTAAAATATTTATATTTATTACAAAAATCTACTTAGTAGTAAAGCATTCCTAACAACTCTAGGCATCTCCCCTGTGGTATTTTTTCTGTTTACAAAGTAGGATTAGTTTCTTTTCTTACTCCATGGTGTTGGCTATTCTCTCACCCTTTTAGGTAAATTGTTTCTCAAGCTGGACTGCTCTTCTTCAGGGAAATGAGCTGCAAGGTGTGCTTATGTGCATGGTGATTTGTTGAAAGGAATTTTTTCCATCCCTGGGCATAATAATGCTTTTGTTATTATTCCTGTGTTGTCTTTTGTGTGTTGCTAAAAAGAGTGACAGGATTTCTAAGAAGTTACTGCAGAACTGGTAAACCCTGGATATGCGCAATCAAAACAATTCCTAGTTATCTGTAGAGTTCAGCTGTTTGGGAAATAAAGACAGCAAACATACTAAAATATTCTCTTAAACCTCGAGTCTCTAAGTACTGCACAGTATTGCAAACCCACAGAACAGCAAGGCAGGCATGAGATGAGAGACTGACGGTGAGGGAGGAGCTGCCTGTGCACTGATAGGAACATATGTCCCACCCCCCAAAGTACAGCCATGAGTTAAAGGCAGAGTGGATCTTGGACTGAGACCTAGAATATAAAATCTCTTTCTTAACTCCTACCCTGGTATTCACATTAAACATATTCTGCTTGGAAGCTGTAGCCTGCAAATAGAATGGCTTCCTGATGGACTTCTGTTCCATGCTCCCTTTTGGGCAACTTCTGCCTTCAGGTCTCAGTGATCAATTCCCGTGCTCCCTCCGGATTTCTCCTATGTATGGTCACTACATGGAGGCATACACCCAAATAATAGGTCACACTTGGAGCAGGTTATATGAATTTCTGCATCACACTGGGCTACCAATTCATTGCTTCTTGGAATCCCTTACAAGAATTCATTGAAAGCCAGAATGTTGTTGTTAAACTGGAGCACCAGAATTTTCTACTGATAGTGGTACTTCATTAAGAAACTATACATATGAAAAATTCTGCTTTTAAAGAAGGGTTTCTTTCCTAAGTGCCCGTAACTTTTTGTGGGTTGTGGGCTTGGCTTTATACTCCTTTGGCACAGAACTGTAACTACAACAGATGCCACTTGCCCTATCAGCTACAAGATCAGTGCCAATGTGTTTGATTATCATCCATGTGTAGGTAAAATATTAATTCTGTTGGTGAAGGTATTCAGATATGCCAAATTGTGATTTAGAAGGGATTGCTCTTACACTTTTGCAGGTACTCTGATGTTAAAAAATGTCAATGACTAGAAACACCTTAGCTGAATCTTCCTTTACTGAAGACAAAATGGTTGAAGATATTTGCTTACTGTCAGCTACATTCTATATTTAGATTCATAATGTTTCAGGGGTACTACTCAGATTTAGATGCTGTTGTAACTAAGGTGAGTATGAATGCCAATTAACTAACAAATAAACCCTGGTTTATTAAAGAAAACATTATCTTCTTGAGCTGTCTAAGCAGTGAACACTTACTTTTTTCCTGGGTAGATGTTTTCCACTTTATACCAGTAAAATAATTAGAAAAATACTTGTTATTAAAGAAACAGGTTAAAAGCTGTCTATTTTGCTTCATCTACTTTATAAACTTATAGTTTAAGGAGTTAAGAATTATGATCTAAGGCAATGTAATTTATGTCAGTCCTATGTAGGTCAGTTTTCAATAAACAGAAGTCATGTAAAAATTTTTCTCTAAAGAGCATAAAACTGGAAGCAGAGACAGCTCAGGGCTTCCCACTAACATAGTTAAAACTTAATGTTGCCATTTTAAGGGTGAAAGCTTTGGTCTAGAGTGTTTCAAGCTCCATGAGCTCAGGAAAGAGCTGTGGACAGCATTTTCCGAGGTGAGTGCCTGTTGCTGTTACTGTTGCTGTGCTAAATTTCAGCCTTGAGAGCAGAAGCAGGAACAGCCATAAGGGTTTCCTAGAGCTCAGCACAGCCAAGGCAATAGTGGTGCTATGGACATTCTGCTGCTGCCTTTGTACAGCCTTAGAAAACAGTCTAGTGTCTTTACGGAAAGCAGCCCTCCAAAAAAGTTTTCTTGCATTGCATCTTACCTTATTTGCTAAAAAATACACATGGCAGTGATGGGTAATACACAAGATGTAGCAGCTTTCAGTCATGGCTAATGCTGCCTGATACAAGAAAAGGAACCAGTTTCTTCTTCAGTGCCTTAACTCTACCTCTACAGCAGCATAAAATACAAAAATTGTATTTTGTAATCTGCTTTTCCCTGCAGAGAAGTAATACTTACTGAAATGGGGCTTTAGGCTTTGACATCTTGAATGTTTGAGGTGGGTAGTTTTTGGGTAGAGGAAGCTGTTTGGATCCAGGTGCTATAAAAATGTGATTGCTAATTAAATTGTCTTAATCTGGTCTATTAAGGTTGGATTTATAACTGGCACTCTTCCTCTATAACTCTATTTAGTAAGAATTTTAATCCTGATTTGATAGTAGGACTGGATACACTGTGGTAATTGAGTGTTGCAGAGCTTTAATATATCCAGAATATCTTCAAAAGATAGTGAATATTAGTCACATCTCAATCCACTTAACAATAAGGGGAATCCACTATATAATTACATTAAATGCCAAAATTAAGAGGTGAGGTTTTGAGCCTACTGTACCGTGAAGAAAAGATAAAAATGTCAAACACCTGTGACCACATCTTTAGTTGACATAAATTACATAATTACTTTTTTCCCACCATCATATCTTTGTTAATTGTGTAGATGCATAATAGAATGATGGATTCAAATCTCCTGGGATGTTACATTGTCAGTTACTATAATTTTATAGCTGCTTCTTTCTAAGGATTTGTAAGATGGATTTGACTATCAGTAACATTATCTACTTCTCTTTTGAAAGTAGTTTCAAAATACTTAAATCGAAGTTATGTTTTAAGGATTATACCTGTTTCTGATATTCAATTATTGTTACACAGTATTATACATGTTGTTCTATAGAATGTGTCCATCATAATACCATACTATTTGCTATTTTAATATCCAGCTGAATGCTAGTTTAATCTAATTCTGATTTCAGAGCTGTTTTGTCTGAAAAATGAAGATCTGACCTGAAAAGTATTAATTGTTTGATACCACTTCTTGTACAGGATACTAATATATGGCTCAACATGAGGCTGACTCTGAACCTAAAAGAATCTTTTAAAATAAAGTTCAGAAGTGTATAAAATACTTTAAAATTTAAACTCTAAAACAAAAATAAAAACTCATTATTGTTTTTTCCTTGAAAGAATATCAGTTCAATTTTCCAGTGTGTTATTTCCAGTGACCACCTTTCATACTGTCACTCAGAAAGAGGAGCCAAAAAGGTGACACAGATTTTAGGATCCCTAGTGATGCAAACAGGAATGACATTTAACAAACTTTAAAACCAACTTCTAATGTAAGCATCCACATTACTGAATGGTTGATATGAAAAATGGACTATAAATAATAATTGCATTTCTTATCAGAAGTACTAGAGCTCCCTTATAAATGCTATAAGTGCTTCCCTGTATCATAAAACATGCAGCTAACCTTGGACAACATGGTGGTTGTATATGGTAATTTATAAGTAATTAATTTTGAAAGTTCAAGCACGGAAAAATAATTAAGAGCTAGAATTATGCTTAAATGTGCTTTTAATTCTGCCTTCCTCCATGTTGGAAATTGGCAGACATTGGTGTCAAGGGGCTGAAGTTTCATCCACAGTATTTATCAAATACTGTATTTATCAAATACTTTTCTGCAGCACAGAAAAAAAATTTCATATAGGTTAAGGAAATTTCATTTGTACAGAGCTAATCAGATCCAAAGTTCAGCTCACCACGTAAGGTAGAGCAAGACAAGTGGCCTATGGAATGCCAGAGAAGAAACAGAAAATTAATGGAAAAAAATGTGTTGCAAAATAATAAAGAGAATGTAAAAAATATTGTTTGTTACTTTTAACTAAACTTCTAAAGAATTTTCAGAAGACCATCAAAAGGCAATTCTGCAAGGCAAAATTAATTCCAGATTTCCATTCATCTTTGCAAAAAAGCAGCAGAGCTCTCAAAAGGTTAGAAAAAATTGTGTGATAAAAATGCTTGTTCTTTCCCAAACTTGGCTCTGTAAAAAACTCATGCCATTTTTCCATAAAAGTTGCTATCGGCCCCATCCAGCCTGGCCTTGCATAGGCTATGAGTCCAGCTAAGAACCCTAATCCCAAGTCCCATTAGGCATTCTCCCAGCTATGGAAGACAGGTGAATCTCAAACCAGGCAGAATCTAATCTTTCTCATCAAACTGTTAATCCAAAATACTCTACAAATAACTGCTACCTTAGCAACAAATTGCTAATTTAATTTTCCAGGGGGAATATGGAAAAGTGTAAACTAGAATTTCTGTTAAATCACGCATATTTATTTGCAGTCATCCTAGTTTCAAATTCACATTATTATAAGTTAAAAAGCTAAGCTGTAGTTTATACAACTGGAAGATCAGAACCAGGTGCTACATTTTACCATAGATAATATGCCTCTGTACAAATGTAATATATGCACTTATAGATAATTTTAATCTGTTAATTAATTCAAATGTTATGACCTTTTCCTATGACTACCTGTGTTATATTGCAGTTATGATGTCAATGGTCATATAGATGCCAAATGCATCCTTTAAAATCACTGTTTCTTTAATTTTATAATCCAGTTTGAAACCACAGGGCACTAGTTATTATAAAGTTGTACATTAAAATGTTTCATTTAAAACATATGTAAATAAAAGGCTTTAGAATCTTTAAGGGCGGAAATCATGACGAACTTTTTTTCTAAATTATATGACTTAGTGCTTTATTTATTAACAGAAACACTTCATGTTTTTGCTGAGAAAAGAAAGAAAAAGTCTAATATCCTATCAGCTACACACCTGTGTACCATCCACAAAGCCTACCAAATTCTTTGATGATTTCCTAAGATAAGTTAATATCAGTGAAATATATTTTAAAAGGGCTCAGTTGTGTTCATTCAAGCGTGTCCTGGCTTGAATTATATTAGTAAACATAAATTGCATCAGAAAAAGCACTGCTTTATTGCTTTGTTTAATTAAAATGGAAAATCAAAAAACTGGGACAGCTTAACTTTCTACCGGTTAAAAGAAGTGCTGAGGAGACTTTTAATACACTTTGACAAACCCAGATGAAATTTAATATTTCAGAAATGGTCTGTGATATAATTGGAATAATTTTGAGACTCTGCTATTAATGAATATTAAATGAAAACCTTAAGGTTCAATTTAACTGACATAATCTCTCTCTGCAAAGTCCTAACATGAAGCCTTCATATCACAGGGAGTATTTTCTGTAAAAATATAACGTAAGGAGAGGACGTTATAAAAATAGCAAGTATTATGCTCTCTCCTCTCCATCAAAGAGAAGAACAGTTTATAAAAAGTCTTCCCTCATACATTCTTTTGCTAGCTATAAGAAATTAGGAGCTCCTGTGAAATGCCCAGGGCCACACTTTGGTTAAGAGCTAAGAGCTACATCATCTTTAAAGGGAGATCCACTTTTTCTTGATGGAGGTGAGACCTGAGAGCAAGGTTTACGTTGCAGAACAAAAAGGAGCTGTATTTCTCCTTAGTGCACTATTTGTTGATAAAAGAGCACTAAACAGGCAGACAAGTCACCGCAGAGCACGGCCAGTGTGCTTGTAAGGAAGCGCAGTTAGAATGCGTTGCTGTGGTGTCCTACCTTGTACACAATGATAGGGATATCAATGACAATATAGATAAGGTCTCCCAGTGCCAGGCTGGCTATCAGTGCGTTCGGGCCGTTCCTCATACACTTGTTCTGGTAAATGATCCTCAGCAGAGTCGCATTCCCAACCATCCCAACGATGAAAATAGCACAAGATACCACGGTGTTAATGTATTTAAAAGTTTCGGCAATCTTAGTCTGCTGGGAGCATTTGACAGTCTGGTTGGAGACGGGGGGCTGTATGGTGGTGAGGAGTATGCTGGATTCGATCCCTGAGAAAGTGGAAATGGGCGTTCCCAAGTCACTCCGATTGGTGACGTCTCTGTCGGAGCTGTCACTGAGGGCAAATCCTGGAACCAGAAGCAGCAAGGAAACTCTTAAACACAGGGCTTCCATCCTGAAGTCCCCAGCGAGCAAATCCAGCGAGACAAGGTTTGGGTTTTTTCCTTCAGTATTTCAGTGAGATAATTCTCACTTCTTCACCTGCAGAGAGAAACTGTAAGACAAAAAAGAAAAGAGAAGCACAGAATCAATACAACAGGTAGTCTAACACACCCTGCTTCTCATTTAGGAAGGGCATTTGAATGTTCAGTCTCTGCAGCACATATGTATAAACACCTGTTTATACTCACTGTGCTACTCTGAAATCTAGGTTACCCCCACTAACTCTCTGACAAAAGGCAAACACAAAAAATTCCTTAAGAAATTGATAGCTTATGCAAATAAGATCCCAAAAACCCCTGTTAGCTTGAGACAGAATTTGTAGATGGATGGAAAAAAATAAGGTGGATGAAATTGTGTTTTAAAATATAGTCTTGTAAGAAAAGTCAACCTTACAGACTGCTGAATCATATTTTAGCTAAAATAAGAGGTTATTCTTTTATCTTTGAAAGGTAACAGCACTGCATTAAAATTAAAACTAGTAAATTCATTAATTTTCTCAGTATTTTTGATATATTGCGACAATTAGTCTTTTTATTATTTTTGTCTGACTTATTACCTGGATTTCAAATGAAGACTGAAAAGACATGTGTTTCAAAGCAAAATTTGGACCAGATCCAAAGTCCCTAAATATTAGGAAGAAGGCTTTTATAGTCGCAGGGTAGCCCTGTGGCCAGGAAAAGCCCTTCAAGCTTTACGTCATTGAGTTCCCGAATGTTATTGCAACTCATGTTCAGTACTGAGCCACAGTGAAGTTAGTAATAAAAAAATTAAGATATTTTAAAGATAAAAAAATACTTGGTTTAGTATGATAAGTAACAGCTCATGACATTCTGATAGGAAAGAAAGCATCACAGAATTCTGTCCCAGTAAGTAGGACTGCCTGTGTGTAACCCCTGCCACAGGGGTGGATGGACATTACACCTCCAGTGAAACCAGGGATGCCACTTAAGTCCATTTCCTGGAAGCCTTGGTTTAATTTAAGATCAAGATTTATTATTTTTTTACACGCCTTATATCTGCAAAACAAGACAAAGTGCTGCAGTGTTGACAAAAGAAGAGTAGAAAATAAAGTATTTATAACTTTCTGATTTCCAGGGACTTGCATTAAGAATTTGGGAGGATCCTTTATAATAAATGAATCCTAATTTCATTCCCTATGGGGCTATTAAGTCATAGTTTATAGAAAGAAGTTTACCAGAGAAGAAGGGAGAAAATTTACTGGTAGTACTTCTGGAGCAGGCACAGGATAAATATTTACTACTATTAGAGGCTTCTGTTGTGTGTGGTCTGTGGAAGTGTGTGTGTACCTATATACAGCAGCAGATGGGATGTGTTCCTGTCTGGCATGTAGAGTGCTATCCCTCACAGACCAGGGATCCACATTTGCAATCCTTATATTGCTGTATTTGAGATTGGGAACTGACCAACTGTGAGTTCCTACGGACTCGATTTTAAAGTTTAACTCACTAAATAGTAAATCCTTCTTTATTAAATTCAGTTAACTGATGGTTATGATGGTATCTCAGGGTACTTAGCAGCAGCATGATGCAACTTCATTCACTTTAGGTTTCTAAATCATATCAGAAACAACAGAGATAGTTGACTGTAATTCATTTCAGGCAAGGATTAATACTTCTATTATTTACTATGACTCTGGTTCCTCAATATACGCATGGAAAAACTGTATCAGTATTAAACGACTTTCCCGTGTGAATGTGATAGAGCTATGAAGAGAACCCAGAGCCCTATGTTTCAGTAGTTATATGCTAATATAACTCGTTGTTTAGTGACAATGTTTTGGTGAAAATTTGATGTATGTAGCATATAGACATGATGGTAGCATGACAATCTTGCATGCAAAGCTAGGAACAGAATTGCCAGTTACCATCTCTTCCCTCTCCCGGAAGAAATTTTTCCCTAAGAAGCAAAACTAGAAAGTTTTTGATATATTAACTTCTAAGGGTATTTTTTTTCACAGATTCCTGACAGCCCTTCATTCCTCTGTGCATATTTTCGAAGTGTTTATCTTGTTACAGAATATAGCATGCAAACTGCCTCGTACGAGTAACAAACTAGCATCCGCGATAACTTTCTGTGATAAAGTAATCCCGCCCTGCCCTTCACACGCAGCCGGGGTACCTGGAGCGTGTGAGGGTGCTCTGTCAATCTTGGGGCCACACGCCCGTGCTGCGCCTGTGCTCCTACAGTGCTGCAGGAGCAGCCGGGGACGCAGAGAATGAAATTCCTCACTTGCCAGGGGTATCAAGCCAGAAAAATTCCCATGCCGAGGTTCGCAAGGAGAGACCGTACTAGTGGAAATGAAGTTGTTCCAAGTATTAAAGACGAGCTAAGACGTTGACAGCGATTGATCAGTGAAAGGCAGCTGAATGAGAACAGGAGCAAATTGAAGTGGAGCAGGGCAGGAAGGCACCGAAGGGAACCGCGCCGGCAAGGGGGATTCTCTGGGCTGTTCCCGGCCGGCAGAGCCAGCGAGCGCTCCGTGCTGCCGGGGAAGCCGCCTGCTGCTCCTTCTCCAACGCGAGAGGAAACACGCTCCTTGCACCACTAGCAAAGGATCAATTCCAACACGCATTGGCAAATCGGCGATGCCCCCCCTGCAGCCTGTACAGAGAGCCTCTGGCAAGATCCATGCGTTGTTAAACTTTACATAATAACAGTTCCCCCAAACTGCCCTGTGCCCGTCTCTCGTTCCCTCTCGCTCTCTCTGTCTCTCTCACGCACCCCCGCACACAGAGGTGACCACCGCCGCCGAATCCCTCTCCCGGGCATTTCCGAGCGGTGCGGAAGGTGCCCACTGCTCGCTCCGGGCTGTTCCCGGGGCGGGCTCGGGCTCGGGCTCCCGCAGCATCCCGCGCACTTCCCCCCGCCGCGCCTCCCCGCCGGGCTCACCCTCATGCTGGGGCTGCTGCCGCCGCCGCCGCTGCCTCTGAGAATTTCCTCTGAGTGGCTTTTCCTGGGATAGTCTTACCAGATCCTCCTGCCTGCGTCTGACTGGGTGGAATTGAAAATCCCCACCTCCGCTAAATCGCTGAAAGAAAGAGACAGACTGGAGAAGACGGAGCGTCCCCTCTTTTCTGCCCCCTCCCCCAATTAAAACAAACCTCCAGCCCGAACTGAGCCCCTGCCAATGTTAAACACAAAGGCTGCCTCCCGGGCACAGGGGAACACTGAGCTCTTTAACTATTTCCTCGCTGAAACTGAGCACAACTACTTTGCTGGACTCATCTAAAGCACTGCCTGTTAACAGCGCTCAGGGTTCTCAGGAAGGGTCTGCATCTGATCCCACCAGACGGCAGAGGAGCCATGAGCAAAACAGAGGGAAAAAATCTCATGATGAAATAATCACCTTTTGCTTTGCATTTGTCAGGGGTGGGCCCACGATCAGCGTCCCTTTCTGAGACAATCAGTAAAACTCCATGTGTGAGAGTTTCAGAAATGTTGGATCTGTAAACAGAAAGTGTTCCTGAGTGAAAATGTCTTTGATCCATTCAGGTCACACCTTGTTAATACATCTTAGTTGCATTTACAATGATAATAAGAGTGTGGCGTTTTCTGTCTTTCCTGTTTCTTATTACTATTCTGTCAAGGTAGTGGTGCGAAAAAAGTTATGCAGAAAAAGTGGAAAGTTCTCTTATAGCTAATGGTATCTTCTCATGATGAAAAAAAGTGCCAGTGTATCAGAGGGAGCAGCTTGTACTGGAAAGAGTTTCAAAATCTCTCCATGCTAGCAAGTTTATGAAATTTTGAGTCCTTTGTTGAATCATTTCAGGTTTCTCATTTCCTGGCAAGTTTCCATCTGGTTTTACCACAAAACTTATTTTCTAAACATATATGGGCTTCTTTTGAATACAAAAAGGCAATCTTCTTAAATAAGACATAAAAATACGTAGTCCTAAAACAGTAAAAGCAGTCTGAAAAGAACAATAGAAAATGTGATGCTAGTAGCCTGCAGTTAAAATATCTGGCACTAAATCATGTAAGAAATTGTTTTGAACTTTATCAGTTTTGCATAGTTAAAAGTATGTTTCTGTAGTATGTTTAAAATAATCTGATAAATCTTGAACAGGAAAAACCAGCATCTGGATCAACTGGAATAGCAATACTTTATTGCTTCTAGAAAGTCATCTCACACACAAAACACAAGGTCTTTGAAAGAACATACATCTTCAGGCTGAGAATCTCAAGGAGCCTACTGTTTGCAAATAAGGTGGAAAGTTTAATTCAAAATCTCAAGTTGCCCTGAAGTTGAATAAATGCTGATAAGCCACTAAATTGTCCACATTCTTGTAAAAGTAATTTTAAATTCTCTACAGTTTGGTTATAGATGCTTAGTGTTAATGATTTGCTTTGTCAAGAATCATCTGTGTTGTAACTTGTTGGAAAAACTATGGAAGAGCTAGAAAGAGTGTCGTTAAAGACCATGTGCACTTTATGGAGTGCTTTATTGAAAGCAATTCTTAAATCTCTGTGTGTTCTCTAAACATTGTTAAGACCCAATTCCTTCCCTGGGATCATTTGACCTTTATGTCTAAACAGATAGAGTTGTAACAAAAAAACCCCCAAAATTCTGATCTCATTCAAACACACATTTGTTCTTCCAATTCATAATTCCATGCATAACTATATTTACTATTAAATGAAGTAAATGTAATGAAATAATGAAATTTACTGTGCTGTTAAAGATCTATTTCAAGAGAGCCTTTATTACCATTATGAGCACTTTTATTGCCAACCCACATAAGTAGTATTAGCTATTAGAAATTACTGAATGGCTCAGTTCCGTGCTCTTTGTTATTGTTACTGTTGTTTATTTTCTATTTAGCCCTTTGTTTCATCTTCAATCTTCTAGGTGTCTAAAGCTGAGTTGAATTCTTGTCTTAGACTAAGACAAATACAAAAGTTATGTTTAATTGTTCCTGCTAGGGGTCTTTTACTGTGTTCAGGAAAGTAACATGGAAAAGGAAGTTTTCATTTATGCAAAAACCTGCAGTTGTGAATGCAGCTGACCTCAGCTACTGTGAAAAGTGATAAAAAGCAGTTCTTTACACCTAGGTGTTTTCAGCTATTAGAGACACTGTCACCATCATGGTAGGACTGTTACCCTGTGCATGCATTCTTTTGTGGAAGAGTTCTTGACTGAGGACTCTCTCTACCAGTTTCAGCCCAGTGAAAGTGTTTCCTCTCACCTCTTCAGTTTTGTGTCTTTAACTGCTTAACCTGTCTGGCATAACTTCAGAGATTCAGAGTCAGGGAAACATATTAATCTCATTAGAAAATAACCGATTGGGTTTTGCAGCTGGAGTCAAGAAGACTATCAGCATTTTGTAAAGCTATTAATTCTCCTGAAGCCTTCGGGCATTAGAAAGGAATACTTTCATTTTATTTGATTGAAATGGATGTTTAGTGGATGTATTACCTATGAAGCCTCTTACATCCTCGGATTTGGTGTGAGATAGGAACATATGTTCATCAGCTCATGGAGTCCCAAATTGCATTACTGAGATAAAAAAGACCAAAATCAAAACCAGACAGTGTCTATAACTGGCATTTCCATAAGCAGTCAGTTGGTGTGCTTATCATCCGTAGCATTTTCAGAAAAGCGGAAGTTATTCATGGCAAAGGATGTAAATATCTCATTATTCTGCATTCTGCCACTAGATTTCTGATATAGTTTTTATCAGAAATAACACAAACAATAGAAAATATGATGTTAGGGAGCCACTTGGATAATTTAGAAAAATGAATCTAGGTACTTTGGTTACTATACTGGATAACTGTTTCACCTGAATTCAATATCTAGACCTAGGGAATAAGAATTCAACAAATCTGAAACTTCTCGTGGAAACATGCTAGTTTCAAAAACACTTGTTGGACAGGTTTCTCAACTTTTCCTATCCCAGTTCAGTCAGAAGTTGCACCTCATCGAACAAAAAGAAGAATCATCCAGAATATAGACAGTAATTTTATCTTGTATAAATTATCTGTTCTACGACAAGAGATGCACCTATGCAGCTGCTTCAGTTAAATAATTCAGTTAAGAAGAGCCCCTACCAAAAAATGTAAATTCATTGAAACTCAGGGCCCATTATTGCCAGTGATCATTGAGCCAATTATTTGCTTCTATTATGTAGCATTTCTGTTTCCCAGGAGCTGCTTTATTTAAATTGTATCTCTACTAATGGCATATCTATAACTCTCTTTATGTGCTTAGCACAGACAAATCCTCCTTCTAGCAAGGTTGCCTTGCTCCTCCCCACCTCCTTCCCATTTCCTTTCCTCCCTCCAATCTCTTTTCCCCCTTTCTCCATCTCTCTCCTCTGTTTCTTTCATGTTACTAGAAATTTTTGGCAATTTACAATATGAGTTTATAATTCAAAGAGAATTATAGTGAGAATACATCTGTATTAGTTTATTCTTATAATTGGAAAGGTATTTGTATCAGGACCACTGAAATATTCCTACCCTTGGATTGAATTTCAAACCTGCAGCTGTGATAGAATCAAAAGGGTAAAAGAATTGAAGTTTAGAGGACAAAATTGACCATGGTGCCAAGCAATTAAGATAGGAACAACTGCAGGAGCTATTACACCCCCAAAGGAAATATTAGTCAGGAACTGTGGATTGGGTGTATATAAATTTTGCAGAATCTCGATAGGAGAGATTCTCAATAGGAAGCTCCAGAGCTTCCTGGACCTTTATTGTGTAGATTGGAGAAAAAAATTATATGTATTGTTAATTCCCTCCAATTATTGAGCATTTTAGCTCCTTCCGGGGAGCATTTACCTTCTGTGTTAAATGCAATAGGCCAGGAACATTTCAGGAAAGATTTACTGGGAGAGGTAATGTTGTTGGTCTTCATTTCCATGGATAAGAGCCATAATTTTCAAGCTCTGGATCTTATCAATCTACCTGGTGGGAGGCAGTAGAGAGAATCAGACTCTCCTCTGTGGTGCTCAGTGACAGAGGAGGAGGCAAAGGACAGAAACTGAAATATAAGAAATTAAATTTAAATATATGAAAAAACACTTTCACTCTAAGGATCATCT
The DNA here is from genome assembly GCA_013400975.1 of Atrichornis clamosus. Lineage (NCBI taxonomy): Eukaryota > Metazoa > Chordata > Aves > Passeriformes > Menuridae > Atrichornis > Atrichornis clamosus. The sequence goes on along the minus strand of WBMZ01007130.1, from coordinate 150,076 downwards.
AAGAGTGAAACAAGTTGTCCAGAGATGTTGGAGAATCTTCAACCTTGAAGACATCCAAAACCCAACTGGACACAGTCCTGAGTAAGCTGTTTTGGGTGCTTGGGCTCTGAGCAGGGGCATGGACTAGATGATTTCTAAGGGTCTTTTTCAGTCTCAAAAGTCTGCAATTCTGGGATTCAGATGAAACTTCCATTATGTCGAGAGAATTTGGACTTGAGCTCTAGAATTATGGTGTTAAAAATTCTTCGAGTTATGCTGTTTATATTGGGAACTCATCTGGTATTGAATTAAGAATGAACTACAGACAAAATTAAAAAAGAATACTTGTAAGTTAATATCCTGTGGGGAGTTGGATATTGTCCAAAAGAATTAATGTGTGATGTTTTTTGAAATATTTAGCAAAAGGTGTATTTTTTAAAATGTCAGGTCTGTACAGAAATTATTTTCTTCTTCTCTTCTGAGGCAAAGACAACAAAATTATTGACTGTAGGGAGCATTTGGGGTTCTTCAACTGTTCTCATTCTTCATTCACATGGTTTCAGACAACCGTGAAACTAGCTGTGACCTAAGGGAGTTCAAGGAACCTGCTCCAGAAAGACCCATCTTTAATGGTAGAAGATAAAAATTTTTTTACATAAACACCTAAATATGCAGTAAAATGTATACATACAGAACAATAAAATAGCAGTATGTCACAGAAGATGTCTGTTACAGAATCATACAAAAAATGAAATTATGCAAAGAGTGATTATAAGCATACAAAAGAAAAAGCTGAGGGAGAAAAAACAAATATAAAGACAAATTATAATTTGATTTAAAGAACAATAAGAGGAAGAGAATGTATTAGATTAGAAGATCTTTCATAACTTCCAAAAGTAAGCTTCAATCTGCTTTTGCAGATGGGAGCCTGTGCAGAACACAAGTTCTGCGATAGAGGAATGCTGTTCTGCTGCCAGATGCATCTTTTATTATCTTAAGCACTAATAAAATTATCTAGATAAGATAGTGAGATATTAGAATGACATTTTATCTTAATCTAAATAAGGTTAAAATTATTTCTATTGGCTACTCTACAGTGAAGCTGTTCTTCATGGAAAACCCTGACTCGTCTCACTTCTTTCTAATGTTTCTGTCTAAATTGTCTAATTTTTTGTTAGGCTAACTACAGCTGAGTTGAAATAAGCTACTTGTACATTTCCTTTCATACAGTAAAGTCCCATTCTTATATTATTTAATATTGAATGGTTAGTATATACTATTCCACATATTATTTTACTGTAAATGATATGTGTAGGCCTATTTACAGACTTATCATTAAATGAAAATCTACAAATTGCTGCATGTTTTTATAGACCTAAAGGATTTTCTGCAAAGCAATTTTGAGATAAAAGCTTTTCAAATGATCAAGGTTTTTGGAAAAAATTTCACCATTCCTTTCTGCTATCTAGAAGATATTTTTTGTTGGAAAGCAAAGCACACATTTAGGTAACTAACACAGCATTAAGACAGCGTGAATAGAAAAATCTAGATATGCAATACTTGAGGAAGAAGGAGCAGGCAGTTCTTTAGATTTTGGTGATAAAAGCTCTCAATAATCAGAGAAAGATCCTTCTATTTTTATGTTCATGCACGAGAGTGTTCTGTCTGTTTAACAGTACAGCTGGCTCTATCTCACGTTTAGAAGAGTTGGGTTGGGAGATGCGTGTATTCCTGGCTGTAGGATTGCTATGATGTGCTGCCATGTGTTGTCACGGCCTTGCTGTGACGTGGATTTCCATTGCAATGACTTTTACCAAGTATGTGGAAGAAGTGTTTTTACTGGTATTTGGCTGTGTTAATAGAGTTCAGTGGTACTAAGTTTCGGAATTGTCAAGAAACCTGAACTGGTCTTGAGGATTCAGAGGGTTGGGAGGCAATTAACCTTGGCTCTTTTCATTCCTCTTCCATCCTGGCTTCTTCTTAGAGAGCCTTATCTCTTCTGCTGTGTTCTTTCAAATGAGAGCCACTGATATCTTCACACAGGCCTGGTAGTCCTCAGACACCGACACCAGTGTTCGGCAGCCCCCTTCCTCTTACTGCTCCTGTCCGACTGATGACCTACTGGGGTTTCTCCAGCAGTTGGGAGCGTGCCCATTTCTTCATGCACTAAACAGTAAACGGCTGGATTTTGCTGTTTTATCCTTAATCCCCGTCACAGTGCTGGGGTTTGGCGTGGTGAGGACAGACAGACAAGCAAAGTGGGAGGACTGTGGCATCCCCCTTGGCTGTCGGCCATCCCTTGCTGCTCCCTGACAGTGGGAGGGTGTGCTGGGAAGAAAAGAGGGAATGGTTTTGTGTGTCTTAGTCCAAGTATCCCAGACAAAAGATCCAACTCAGTTCTGTTATCTTTGGACAGAAACATTTCTCTCTCTGGTAACAGCAATCTTAATTTGCCTTATAAAATAACTTGAAACTGAGCTGATTTCCATGTGTCAACCCACTGTGAATTAATCAATGTCCTCTCATATAAAGGGAAATTATGGAAAGATAAATTCATAATTCTGTTTAAATATACCATCATGTAATACTACATGTGTATTGTTTAATTTTATTTTTATTCTTGTCACTTATAAGTTGTTCAGAATATGAAATTAAGAGGAACAAGATGTATTGCTGCCAGTCTTCCTTTCCTGGCTGACATCCCACTACAGTTACAAGGACTTTCATTTTATAATATTGGATTTTTGTCATAAATAACATACAGAAGTGAGTATACAACAAGTCCTTTGCATCAAGCTGTAACACAAGACTATTCTGCTTATATAGATTAAAAAAAAAATTTGAGACTGATGCAATTTCTGGGCACAGGTACGTAAAGAGTGGTATTAGTTTCCTGTGATAATTCTTATGAATATAGCCAAAACCCAACTATTGTCAATAATTAAATCGTGTATTTTAGGTAACAAGAAATAGTAAGCTCTGGTTTTGTATTTTTAACTACTAATTTTCCTAGTCACAAATTTTCATCTACTCTTAATTGATTTAATGCGCTATTCAATTCAGCTATTCAGGAAGTAGGTTAAAAAATACAATTAATAAATGCATGCAAATAGAAGTTTATGTAGTCTTTGAATGAGCAAGTTTGTAATTTGTATCATACTTTCCTAGGGAAGAACATCTGGAAAAATGCTTTCCACTTACTTATGGATGTAAAACTCATATTTTCTAACCCATAAGTGAATGATACAATGCTCAAACTTGGTCAGATCTAAGATGGTGGGAATGTAATGTTCTCTTTTGCCTGATGAAACCTCTGTAGTTATTTAGAATAGTGTATTATGAATATACTAAACCCCATGAATATTGTTGTGAAACAGATGCTGAAAACATACATATCTAGCTTGTGGTCATGTGTAATTTACTTCAGAGCCACCAAAATAAAAGATTTTTTGTGGGACTCTTACAACACTGTTGGATTAGATCTCAGCTGGTGTGAGTGTAAATCTCTTGTTGGAGATGGAAATACATTTATTTGTATTGTCAGGGAATGACGTAATTCCTTCTGACTCTCATTAGTGTACTTTGAAGGGAACCATGCCATCATGTGCACGTATCTCAAAACATACCTAACCTGGACAGTTGCTGCAATTTTCTCCAAAAGCTGTTTCTGCTTTTTAAGAGTTTTGATTGATTGGAATATTTTTTTAGTACTTCCTGACTTTTAAATGATTATTAATTTGCTAGTGGGTGTAATAATCTAGATCAGTAAGTTTTCAATAAGTGTTGAAAAAAAGTTGAAAATCAAATTTTGATTTTGAAATAATCTGTAATCTGAAACCTTCTGACTGGAGATGAGGTTCCTGAGAATGAAAATATTTAAAGAAATCTGCATTCAAACAAGCTTTAAATGGAAATTTTAAAACTTTGTATTGACACACCAAATGGGCCCTACAGCTTGAGTGAGGGCATTTTTAAAAATAATTACGAATAATATATGTGTGAAATTATATTCATCACATAAAGTTTATAATCATATATGAAGTTATTTTTTAAATGTAAACAAATTATTTATACAGCCATATGAAAATCAAATGAGTGGGCAAAGCTGGATTCTTGTAAATAAAATAGTTTAGCTGTTCAGCATATACTCACAGCAAAACATCTGGATCAAAACATCAGCAACTGCCTGTGGTTCGTTTATAATATACAAGTAGCTGTCCCATTCTTTTCTATTTTCAGTAGGTGGTATTTAAGTCTCACCTATACTATTACTTTTGAAATGATGGCCAAGAACAACAGAAGCTTTACAAGAACTCTGAACAATATAGGACAGAAATGCCATTTGGATTTATGTCTAGAATACAGTTAACAGTCTAGCAAAATGCAAGATGGACTAACAAACTGCTTCCAGCTTAGTTTAGAACCTTTACTTCATACCTTGGACTGAACTTTACTTGGGTGAGGATCTGTGTGCTGAATTTTGGAAAAATAGGGAAAGCCATAACAAAACCCTCAATATTATTTTCTGTAATTTTGTAATGCTTTCTTGGATTTTTGTGATATACTGAAATTCTTGAGGAAGTTGTTTCTGAAAAACTTTTGCTGAGATATTTTGGTCTCTGCAACTTTTTTTAATTCAGGTTGAAAAACAAATCTATGAAAACTGTCCTACCACTAAGGCATGTTTGTTAGCTCCACTAACTGCACCTTTATTCCTAGATAAACAACCCCAGATTAAAAAAATTTGCCCACCTTTGCAGTTCTTTAAATACACATGCCTGTACATATATATCAGATACAGAACACTGGATCTCATTTGTTGTCAAAATTCATATATGCAAAAAGTCTTTCAAGTTATGCAGAAGTAGGAACAAAAAGTGTATGATTTTTGCTGCTAGCATTTGGCGAGACTAAAGGGAAATGAAGCAAACAGATGTCCTAGAAGCTGTCAAGACCTAATAAGTCTGGTATTAATAGACATGTCTGGGCCAAGCACACTCTAGAGATAGTAACTATAATTGTTGCCTTCAGATAGTCACATGCCTCGTCTCTTCAATTTTCTAAAGGGTTCAAATTCTCTATTGTTGTGTATTAATTTTTTTTAATAAGTTAATCATTACTTATTATAATGCTATCTGTAGATTTAAGTTCCCACCCCTAGTGAGGCGTCTCAACATGAAACAGACTTTAAGGGTTTACTTGGTGGTGAGTAGGAACTGATTAATTCCTTCTGCCCTGGAGGGCTGGTATGACTCGCTATATTAAGAAATGTTAGTTTGAACAGATATGTTTGGCAATTTATGTCAGGTTCAGGCCATCTCCTTGTATAAATTTGTCCCATTTTAGTACACCTTGCCACCTGTTGGTTCTGCCAGCTAACACTACACTTGACTGAGCGTCTCCCATGCTCAGGAAAGTGGATGAATAATACTTTCACAGACAGTCTCCTTTTCACATAGGACTTTGGATGTGAAATGGTAATAACTAAACTCTTTTTTTAATTATTATTTTATTTCTTCTGGTAGAGTTCAGCAATGTTTCCTCTATTTAACCACTGTCAAACCATTTATGTGAAAACACGTAGGTCTAGTGGGTGACCTATAGTTTTTTACAGAAAGCACAACACTCCTGTATGGAAAGCATGCGCAAAACAGCTGTAAACATAGGTAAATAGAGGGAGTGACGTGGAGCATTACTGTACTCCTATATTTACCCTGTCTGAGCTTAGCAGCACTTGCCTTGCTGAACAAGTCATGGCATCAGTCAGTCACCATCTTAGGAAGGACCTTCAAAGAAAGCAGCTCTCTCTTGTCCTTTCTTATTCTCTGACTTGCTTGTTCATACTTATATTTATATTATTTTCCTTACTTCACTTGATAGTGTACACTGTCACTATCTCCAGGACTCTGCAGGTTAGACACTGTATTTAAGATTTATGCTGAAGTATGTATCGCTCTACCCTGTTTGCTGAGGCACTGCTGCAAAAGGTACCATTGCACTGTATTATTGTTTGCTTTGGTTAAGCTGTGCTTCTTAGAGGTCATGCACTTCTGAAAAAATGTCCTGTTACTGTATTCATTAAAGAGATTCCTTGGGACTTTCTTACAGCATCTTGTTTAAGTCACCTATTTCTGGAGTACTATACTTATTGTTAAGGTTTTAAACTTCATTGTTTCAAAAACTTAGTTCTTGGAATTAACTTCGAATAATGGAGAGCTGAGATAGATCCAAAACTCTAATGAAAAGCACTGTTCTACTTGGAAGGTAACACAAGTCATGATATGCATTGCATTCGTCTGAAGGGTTGGGGGTTCCTTGCCATTTGCTTTATTTACTCATACTTAATAAACCTCAGATAAATATTCATGGCCTGTGTTTATCCTGGAAAGCATTCAAAAGACTGAATTGTCAGTTTAACCAGATCTTTCATTAAACACTTCTAATTCTCTCCTCTCTGTACTCGCAAACATCCAAACGAAATAAAACTATCAATATTTTAAAATAATACATTCCTTGTATATAACATTACTGTAGATGCATGTGAAATTCTCTGTGGGTTTTTTGAAGAAATAAACAATTTTAGGGTTTTTTGATTTCAAAGTTATTGAGCCAAATGTTTTCAACCACTTAATAAAAACAAGCCAGTACTAAGCTTTCAAAATGGCTGGCACTAGAAAAAAATAACTTTGCACAGAAATGGGAACATTTCTGCAAGTCTGTGGTATTCTTCTGGTTTTTCAGTAGGAGGAACTGGTACACAGAATCTGCTGTCTGACTGCTTTGAAGTAAAACAGCTCTTCTCCCCCACAAAAAGTAGGCCACAAACAGGGAGCTTCTGAATGTAGTTACCCAAATTTCAGATGGTGCTACTCATCCCGTGCTTGTTGCCAATCAGAAGCTGAACAGATCCCTCTCTTAAAGTTCTGAGAGGAAATATTTTATGTATTTCTAATTCTCCTCATGCCAACTCCACCTGATGATAATACCTGCCTGCACTTAGGCATTAAAGTAGCACAGCTGAGGAGGTCTGAAAGAAATAAAGAGAACCTTGGGCAGGCTCTCTTTGTGGAGATGGTTTGTTGGTGCTGAGCAGGTAAAGATGTGCAAAAATAGATACCAGTTGGTGGTTCTGACTTGGAAGAGTGGTATAAAACTCAGGAAAGTTTTCAGTGTTTTTTTTTTTTAATGTCAAAGCTGCAGAGTCCTGATTTGTGAAGAGCTGATTAATTAGTGTGTGCTGGCAGTTGCTTAAGTTTTATAGAGAGGAGGAAAACTTGTAACACACTGATGTTTTGGTTAAGTTCTTTCAGCTTTCTGTTTAGCACAGTTTGGCTTTTACTTGAATTATATTCTTATTACCTTCTGAGTATTGTTCTGATTACCCTGAAGTCCAATCAGTTGTGCTTTGCTAATGACTACATGAATGTGCTGACAGTTCTCACTTTGGGTATTTACACTGTGATCAATTTGTTGAAAAAGTTCTTTAAGTGTGTAAGACCATCCTCTAAACAGAGGAAGAAGCTTTAACTTCATTTTTTTGTTTCCTGTTAATTGTATTTGTTATTGTATTATACTACTATGTTTATTTATGCTTGTATTTATTTAATTCTTTCAGTATGCTTTCTGAATAGATGCTGAAGTAGAACCACAGATTCATGACTGATTTTTAGCTGTTAAGTGAGCCTATAAAATACTGTATTTATTTTATTTATGACTGTGGTGTATGTGACTCTTTAGTGAGAGGCAAGTTTCATTCAAAGTATGCTTATTGATAGGAACATACTAGTTGCTCAGCCACAATCTATTATTAGAAAGCTGTCTAACAAATAGGAAGAAAAGTTACCCAACTCCAAATCACATAGTTTATAAAAAGAACTTCAGAAGTTGTAGGTTTAACATAGACTAAAATGTCTAAATGATTTGAATAACTACTGGGGAGCAAAAAGATAATCTTTCACTCTTCGCATGTGTATTTTACAAAGTAAAACCTATTTTGAATCAGATTGGAAAGATTTTTCTCTTTCCACCACTCTGTGCCAGAATCCAATTATAGAACACATCCCAGTAATGGCAATAAATAATAGTTATAAGAGGAGAATAAGGAATAGGAAGGCATGCTACAATTTGTTGTTGCCAAATAAGACCCTTTAATAAGAAGCCTGGGTATTCTCTTTAAAGTGACATTTCAAAGATTTTTGTTCCCCACTTACAACTAAAGAATTGGTATGCTTCCAGCATCCTGGTGCATTTGAAAGTTAACTAAATTAAGCTTATTTTTTTACACTTCAACAGCTTCTTCCTTCTCTGAATAAAATATCTGAAGCGTATAAGGAATGAAATCCTGGCCACTTTGAAGTCACTTGGAAAGTTCTTTTTGTCTCTCAGTGAAGCTAGAATTTCACCCCAAGTGACTCAAATATTATGTTATTCTGAATTGCATTTTAGAGACCAGTCTCTTTGTGGAGGAGGTTAGATTGCCATTTTACACGCTTTTCCTGTCTTAAACATTAAAGTAAGTTCCAACTGGCATCTTGCTTGAAGTCATTGAAGAACAGATTATTCTCTTTAGCTTCTCTACCTAGTGACAGAGGTCTGAGAATCAATATGGAACTTCAGCATTTTCACACTGAAAAACAAAAGGCCATATAAGTGTTCCTGCTCCTCTGACTGTACACTAAAGATTTTCTGTGAAGAATTAAGAATGTTTTGTGCAACAGAAAACCATCAAGTCAAACAATCATGATTTCTAGAGTCAGAATGCCTGTTTCACTGACACTATAGTAGAAGCATTACAATTACTGATTACAAACATATTGCAGAGTAGGGATGGGGCACATTAAGATGGGGGTTTTGTGCATTTCCGGTCCTGGTTGCTTTCCCTCCATTTTTTTGCTACCTGTTCATTTATAGTCAAGGAAACACTACGCTTGTTTTCTGATGGCAATCAGCCAAAGTCACTCAGGATTTTGGGGGCTGATGCTAACTCTGCAATGAGCTCTGTGTTGGAAGGGACACTTAACGACGTCACAGCTGTCAGAGCGATGACTTTAGAGACCTGCTACCAGTAGGACTTAAACATCTCAGCAATTTTGATGGAGCTTCTGATGTGTTTTAGTTCTAAAGCCCTTTCCTGTGTCTTGCATATAATATATTGTGGGTACAGAACTGGTAGCTTCTCTTGGACAAATGTAAACCTTTTCAATGTTATGAACAACACTTTTTTTTTTTTTATTGTCATGGATGTAAATTGTAGAACTTCTGAAAGTGCACAGGATAAAATATTGGACTGAATATAAACATAAGAGAAGATAGTAGACACCCTTGAAAGAGGGTGAAAAACTCAGGATAGGTCTTTCCAAGAAAATTGCTTGTATTTCCAGAGCTACAAGAAGGATAGTATATTTTTTACGATAAACCCAGTCCGAATTCCTTTCAATAGAGCAACATCCTTTGGAGGGTATCCAGTAATATAGTCCATAAATAAGTATGGCTCGAGGAAGTAAAGCTGGTAAATAAGAAATGATAACTTGTAATCTATAGAACAAGTTTATATTTGAATGTTTATAGGGCATGGGAAATATGTAACCTTTGTGGAGATGAACAGGGTTTTTTATCCTTGTACCTGAGTTACTGGCTCACAGCCATTGTATATTTTCCTTTACTTCCTGTCTCTTCCTTGTTATATGAGGAAGGAAGCAGATGATGTAACTAAGTAGCAAATGTATATTTTACAATATATGTTACCGCACATACCCCATGTGTGCAAGGTTTCCATAACTGGATTAAGAAAAAAAAGAAATTTTTCTGTACTCTTAAAAGAGTTTCATATAAAGTCTGTTTGAATCCATGCCAAAAAAGTTTTCAGTGGTCTGGTTTCATACTCAGGTTAGTCCAGCATGTAGTGGCATTGCCCTAAATGAAGAGATAAGATTGTACTGTGTGTCTTGTAGGAAAAATTGGTAGTAATGACCTCGGGGCACAAAACTCTGCCTTGCAGATCACATTCATACTAGGACAAACTTTTTTTTAACCCTGGTATCCCTGGTTTTTAGCCCTGAATTCCATGGATTTCAACTAATTTGATTGCCTGACTTTACAGGTATTTTCACTATTCTCTCAACATTGACATTAATAGCCTTGCTGTGGATTTTCACGAAAATAACAGAGATAATCCTTACAAATTTCTTTCATTTTCAAGAAGCATCTGTGCTTCCAAGAAAGCCATAGAATCACTCTACGGTTCTATGATGCTTCTCGAAATTGTATTGCCTACTTTTGAGATGAGCAAACCTGGTCAGGAAGCCTCAGGAGACCAGGCTTTCTTGGAAATCTGTCATTTATGTTCTGTCTTAGATGGAAATGCCTTTCAGACAGTCTTTCCCACAGCATTTTGGTGCTGTGAAACTTGGCTTTGTCTAAAGAAGATTCTTGAACATTCAAAAACATGAAATACCAAGTCTCAGACATGAGCTTGTGTTGAGACTCAGTGAAATTGGTTTAGTTTGCATGGAGTTGTCTCATTCACAGTAATATATTTAAAATGTATTTTCTTGAGGAGAACACTTCTGAATCCAAAGCACAGACCTGTTATACCCATACATTTGAGGGTTTCAGTAGTTCACTGTTTAGTGTGTGTAGTTTGTGTTCTGGCATTTCTACAATTTTTGGATTACTTAGCAGTTGCCAGATTGTCCACATAGAACCCACTAACCTTGCCTTTCTCTGAAGAATTCTTGGATGTGTGCATCTGAACACATCTTTTCCCCTTACTTTCCTTTAGATTTTCTTTTGCTGTGGTTTGTTGTGATATTATATTTTTATTGTCAAAAGAGAACTTTAAAAAGTAGGTATTTGTCCTGTACTTCTTGGATGAGTAATATAATGGCTAGTAAGAGATTACTTGGTTATTAGCTTCAATTTCTCTGGTCAACGTTGTGGGCAGAAATTTATTTGATTTTTGCATTTGAATTGATTATTTTTAATGTGAGTTACTTTTATTCTCATCAACATAGCTTTAGTTGATCTTAGGACAGCAGTCAGACAAACCAACAGGAAATCTAAGCTCCAGAACCTCCAGATGACTGGGATCAGGCTCTGCTGTCAGACAACTGTATCATTTAGTACTTGACAAGAATGTATCAGTGGTCCTACATAAAACCAGTTAGGTTTCTTGTCTCTCCTAGTTCCTAATTAAGGAGTATTCCAAAATACAGTCTTTCAATCTTTGTCCTACATTTATTTATGGTTTCTTGGAAAATTTCTTATATAATAACAATTTTGTTTAACCTAGGTAATTTTTCTTCCTTAGTGTTGTATAGAAAGAGAGAAATTTTTTCTCTGGCAGGCTTGATTTTGTGTAGCAAACTAGGTTGCCTTATATGCCTCTCTTGCAATAGGTTAAATGGAACCTATCTCTCTTCTTTACCTTTTTCTGCCTGACTGCTTTTTCTTTTTTATGAGTAATGAAAATTGTGAGCAGTTGTTTCTATTGTAAAGCAGGACAGCCAGAAAGGACAAAATAAAAAAAAGCTAGCAGTATTTAGTCAGCATGCAACTGCAAGTCATCAATTTGATATGAATCACAGGCTAGCAGAACAGCTTGGGTTGGAAGGGAGCTTTAAAGATCAGAGCAGAAAATGCAGTGTTAAGATGCAGTGGCAGGTAGGAACATTTCCCAAGGACACTGGGAAGTTCTGGAAAGCTCCAGTGAAATCCTGTGTGTTCTGTTTCAGAATGCATTTTCTTGCTGTGCGGGATACATTTAAGTTTTGTTTGTTTGCCTCCGTGTTTAAAGGTTATCTGTTCTCCTTCAGAGATGATATCTGTGATGACATACCTAATGTCCTGATTTGCATGATCAGGGAGTGTTTTCACAACATTTTAATGTTAGCAATGAACACATAGAGGTGTCTATACCTATCCCACCTAACTGATGCACCTAAGCTAGGAGGGTCATCTGTCTAGAATCTTTCCTAATTGCTGGGAAAAGAGATCTTTCATCTACTGTAAAGGCAAACTCTCCCTCCAAACATAGGCACCTACATTTGATGATTTAAATACCCTCCTTTCTGCCTTCAGTCATATTTATTAACATATTCCTGCTTTGTATAAGAATTTATTTGTTCAGTGTCCAACTTAGTGTGAGAACATTTTGCTAGGTGTGTCTACTAACTCGTAAAGAGTTGTGATCCTAGCTCCAAAAGATTTAGAACCTTTAAGGAATGGGGAAGAGGAAAACAAGACGGTACACACATGATGTTACCTACTTCAGATACTGTCAGTTTTAAAAGTGCCTCAATCTTGCTATAGTGAGGGAGATGACCTTTGAAGTCCTTGTCATTGTGTAGCTGAAATTAGGCATGTGCAGGTGTTAATAAGTTATGTGCATAGAGGGAAGTTTGTCAGGTCTTCACTTAGGAGAGTGTTTTTTGTATAGGTACCCTTGTGGGATTGTATCCTGATCAGACACTGAGAGAGTGCTAGAGAGAGAAGGCTGAATACAGAGGAACTGAAAATCGTAGTTGATCTAATCGATAGTACAATTTTGTTTGTTTTCTTTTGTGTTTTTTCTCAGGAAACAAAGTTCAGCATATAAGAATTAGAGAGTTTACTGACAATAATTTGCATCTCTGTGCAAAACATGATTTTAACTTTGCTACTCCTCATGCAATATTTTAATGTTGTATGATTTCCACATTCTGCCTGTCATCTTAATGTTCTTAATTTATTGAGAAGTCCCTTTCTGTCTCTAATATTTGTCTATAATTTCTTCAAAATGTTATATTCCCAAACAAAATATAGGTACTTCTGTGTCCATTTCTGTGCACGTAGACTCACAGTATTACCAAACCATGGAATGCTTGAGGTTGGAAGGTAACTCTGGAAGTCTCTTATTCCAAACCTCTGCTCATGCAGATCCACCTGGAGCTGGTTATTCAGGCCCATGTTCAGACAGTCATAGACTGTCTGTCAGGTGTATTTTCTGACAATCATTAGCATTTATATTTCAAATTTTATTTACTGTGAGCAGTGCTTGGAACTTTAAACAGCAGCTAATTTCTGTGTAACTTTTGTGTTTTTAATCTGTTTCTGGAGAGAACCATATAACCACACTTGAGAATATTAACAGTATCTTATTCCCACATATTTACTGAATTTTAAGTTACTGGATCTTGAACAAATGGGTTTGAAATATCCAACTCCTGAATGCATGCTGAAAAAACTAGAAAAAACCAGATGGAACTAATTAGGTAATCGGTTCCTTCTCTCTAGTGGCATTAGTAATAGCTTCTCTAAGATGCCCCCAGCTCAAGTTTAAACATCTGCAGTATAGATCCTGTCAGCCACTTCAGGAATTAGTATAGAGTTGCTTGTCCTGTGGAAATGCTTCAGCTTCAGGACATCCTTTTGCCCTCACAGAACTATTAGCAACTGCTTTATGTATTCTCTGGGAAAGAGGGCACACCAAAGAAGCAGAAGTGTGGGCATGCTGTGCGTAGCAGTAAGAATGGTGTTAAAAGGCATATTGTGCAATTTTTTAAATTGGTTCCCATTGTGGCTTGTTTTTTCACAGAAAAATTTGCAAATACAGAACAAAAATTTTCGTGAGCTTCTCATGGTAGCATGAACACAGCTTATCAGTAAAAAGAATTGTCTTTCTCTGTGCTCCATGCTTTGTTCGCAGTTTATATATTGTTAGGTGTGCTTGGAGGAGAGTGGCACTTTGAGTGTATCTCTCCAAGATGGTCTCAGTTATTCTGGTTCACTCACAGCAGCTTTAAGCAGTAAAAACTCTGCTGGAGTCTTCAACGTAAGCATACCAAACTGAATGTGTGTGCAAACTCCACACTTGCTGCCCATGTAATTATTGCTTTTCCCATGTATAAAAAGTTAGTTGGAAGCTAGTCCAACAGCCTAATTCAAATCCTTCTGAAACTGAATGCATTCTAGTCCCTAACATAACTTTGGATCATATTGTATCATTTTCTGACTACAGCAGTAGCCTTTGGACCTGCCTTGTATTTACAAGGTGACTTACATGCTATATAAAAATGTTTTTATAAATCATTGCTTACTCAGTTTTCTTCCTTATTGAATAAATCCAGTGTTAGGCATGCTCATAGCTGTATGAGACACAGCAAGCATGAATGTGTGTCTGTGGCTAAATAGTGGAAACATTTGAAGTACATTTGAAACAGCAGTGCAGCTCCAAATGCAATCCATATGTTACATTCTGGTTGCAGTCTCACTGGTGCAGACTGTGTGAGTAGCACCAGTTTTGGACTGACAGTGATATCAAATAGATTTTAATTGAAGCTGACATGAATTAGGTAAGAATTTCAGAGATGGTCAATTAAAATGGAACTTAAAAATTAATGTTAGGCATCTTGATTAAATGGCCTAATATCACATGGGATTAACCTCTCAGAATTACATTGGAGGTGAAAATTAGCTGTGCTCAACATCTCTAAAACTTCAGCCATAGTATCAATATTTTTAGACTGGCTTGGAAACAAAATATGAGAAAAAATAACTATGAAGACTTTGCTCAGTCCATTAAGGATCAGAGAAAATATGACTGTGCTGACTAATAGCATGGACTGTGAGTACATTTGGTTTATTAAATTACACCAGGATATCTGTAATAGTTCTACCAAAGTAATGTTTTCTTTATTTAATGTTTTTTATTCTGTATTAGTGCAGCAGAGTAGAATGGGGCTATTTCCATAATAAAAGCTCAAGGGTGTTACAATAATACAGTAATTGCCTACGTCAGGTGCTGTTAAGACATTGTTTAGGTAGTTTGGGTGGCGTTTCTTATTTGTTCGTGGTATCCAGGATTGTTCTAGCTTTTGGCTTTTCCTTACCATTTTTACTCTGATCAGACTACACTAAAACCCCCTGGGATATGTGTGCATTTTTGTGAATACTTCACAATCCCTTTGGTTACAAAGGAATGGGGCACTGGGGAACAAAAGATGTCAAGGTTGCCAACCTTTGGCAAGATATTCAGATGTTTTTTACTGGATATTGAGCAAGAACAGTTGTCTTATGGATTTTTATTACCTCTCTGTGGCAGCCAGATCAAAAGTACTATGAGAGTAACCTCTCTCATGATCTTTGTCTCAGTATTTTTTTCTCTGTTTTCTTTCACTTCATCTTTTGCATATTCCTTAAAGTGGATGATTCAGAGTGAACAAGTTTAAGGTTTGTAACCTTAGTACACAGAAGCGGCAAAGTAGGCAATAAGAGATAAGGAGCCTAACGGAACAATAAAAGAGTATTGGCTAACACGAGAGCTCAAAAATTGCAGCATTAATAATTTTATGGGCAGCATAGCCCAAGAGAACCTTGGGGATGTTTGTGAGAACTCTGTGGGTCTTTCAGGGGAGGTCTACCCAATTGGGAATGGCAGGATGGGAAAAAGCCCAGTGATTTTTTTTTTTTTTAATGACATTTCAAAAGATATCTGTAGTTGATCAGAAATGGAAGCTGACATTTGGATCATGAATGGGGATAATCAGTATGGAATAGGTCACAGACAGAAGGGTCATAAAATTGAAGAATATATTTGTTGGTGAAGATTAAGGACAGTACTTGGTTCTAAGATTTTCTAAGGCTTGCTCCAAAGCTCACTTGGTGTTTCAATGACTGCAGATTCAGTGGTGATCCAGAGGCAGGAGCAAGATATGGGACACATTGAGGAAGGACAGCTTGAAACAACAGCTTTAGGTAGTGAGACTGGTGATAAAACAAATAAGGGATATATAGATATTCTTGAAAGGTGTTTAAAGATGAGTCTTTTGTGTTTGCTTTTAAGGCAGTTAGATACCAATGAACGTTTTTATTGAGAAGGATAGAGCTGGAGAATGCTGGGGAAATTAAAGGGGAATATACCTTATAACTTTTATAAAACTTCAAATTAGAAGATTAATTGTTCTACCAAGGCTATAGAGGACATTTTCTAAAAATGTTCTTGTAAAAATTTGTTTTTCCTTAAATCCATGAAATCACACATCTTTGAAATATTTGAGGTTTTTTAATTGGTATTTTTCCTGTGAATAAAATTCCCTTACTACGCTGATCTCAGCTATGTTTCACTTCTTCCTCTTTATATTCGTGCTGCCTGGATGAAGGACAATGTCATGCATAACTGCTTTCAGTTCAGAAAGTGTTCACTGCATTCTCAACTCAGAAAGAAGTGATAGCAGCCTTCTTGCCAGCTACTCGTGGTGGTTAAAAGCTTGGGTGCCCAGTCAAAGTTTAGTTTTTTTTAAACTTCCTGTTACTCACCGTAACTTTGGGTCCACACTTTTGATGATGAAACATGAATTTTGTTTCCCAACCTTTAGATGATGCTTATCCTCTTGTATTACAGTAACTTTGGATGGGTGTTATTTAAAACTACTGTTAGGCAATAATATAAAGGAATTATTGAGAAATGTCTGAATCTATAAAACAGAAATCATGTGGTTAACTGACATTTTGTAGATGATGTTCTGGCTTTTCAGTCCTACATTTTTTTCTCTCCCCTACTCCTTATTCTTTAAAAGGAACTTGACCTTGAGTATCCATTTAGAAACAGTAACTAATTTCTCTTTTGGGAAAAGTAGAAAAGGGGAATGAGTAATTAGTTCCATGGAAGTATAAGTTAGTCTTAAAAAATCAGCTTTTTAAACGAAAAAATTAACTGCATTTTACTGGTCTGATCACTGCTAGTTTCCAAACATTATTACTACTTTTTTGCTATTATAGTGATACCAGCTCAAACACCTTTATACCTTCTAGGACATTCCTAAGAATGGAATTGTCATCTCCTTTTCGGATGGATACCTGGCAAAAGCTTTTGAGAATCAGTGACTCATGAGACTGAACTGATTTATTCTTGATGTTCTCATGGCAAGCAGTGTCCAGTCTTGGGCCCAGATTTTGCACTTTGGGAAGCACGTACATTGTAAGCAAGGCATTAGGGTGTAAAAACTTTGCTTCTTTTCTTAATAATGAGATTCAGATGCATTTTCTTCTTCTGTGCAAGTGCTTGTGAATTTAATGAAAAGAACACTAGTGCACATTAAGTCACAGGTTTTCAGCAGCATTTGCCAACTGTCAGTTGTTCCTGTACTGTGTTAAATACACACAATGTTCTCTGAAGAGCTGGGTTAAAACTATTGCAATAACACCGATAAGTCATTAGCAACTCTGGATGAAAAGGCAAGCAGGGACATTGTGCCTGCTGTTGCTCATTACAAAAAAGTAGGATGTGGTTGTATTTCAAGTGCAATGCCATTTAAAAAGAGGTGCTGTGTCGGCAGGGCGATAAGTCTGTGGTTATGCAGAAGGTCGGGTACTGGAAGGGTGAATTTTCCTTTGGAGATGCTCACACAGTAGTTTTTGCTCCAATAGTGTGCTGTGCTTTGCCCTCAGAGAGTCAGACTGCAGTTGTAACTCATGTAGAAAAGTTATTTGGCTGGTTTGTAAATATATAGGTCATGGGAGTCATTTGAGTGTGTGTGTTCCTGTCCGTGTGTGTAGATGGTACAAAACCTGCCAAAAAGCACAGGAAAGAGAAGAATCCACAAATTCTCCACAACTGTATTTGAACTAATACAGACATTCCAAGGTTCCTGACTGTGCTTGAGAATGGGGTTTCTTTAGGGACAAAGAGTAAAAATTGGTGGTGTTTTGGACTGGTAGGAAGACCAGAATATTAATTCTGTGCTGTCTCTTAGCTAAAGACACTGAAAGAGAAATCAGGCCTTGGTCTCTGTGGATAAATTTGGGGTTTTCTAATCAGATCACTTGCTCATGATGTTGCCATGGTATTCATTTGGCAGCAAAACCACATGTGCAGGCTGGCACTAACAGAAACCCCCTAATTTCCCATGTCAGGGAAGGAGAAGCAGTAACCAAAGTGGGAGGACCACCTTTGGTCCATCAGATTTGTGCTTTTGCATTGCCACAATGCATGAGAAGGCTGATGGATTATCTTGAAAGGGTGGCAAAGGGGAGGACACACATTGGATGTATCTCTTGTCCCTGTTGCATGCAACATTTAGGCTCTGTCCAGTTTAGCTTCTGGTCTGTCTGCCACCAAGTTCAGTTCAATTCAGAGTGAATGGGATTACAAAGCTGTGTGAGTTCTAATGACTGGGAAATAGGGCCCCAGAATGAAGCAAAGAACAAAGGTAATGCAGCTGCAGCTAAATGCATCAAAATTCCCCATTTTAGACACTTTGTCCCTTCCTTCAACCACCTCTGATTTCTCAGAAGCTGGTCTGCATGTCTGCAGACCACTTAAACCTTTTCAAAGATTCTAAATTAAGGACTGCCTTCATGAATTGTCACCTACAGTTCATCTTGCAGTGCTGGCAGGTCCTGGGAGAGCAGTGTGCTGCTGCTCACAGTGTGGAAAAGGGTGGTAGTTCATTTTTAGATCAGGCAAACTGAAGGATTTTTACTTGTTATTTCACTTACAGCAGAAACCCAAGAAAAATGAAAAACAAAATATGCAGAAAACTGACTTTCTCATGTTTTCAGCCAAGTAACTCTGTCCTACATTGTCTAATGTTATTAAAGTGGATGAAGTGTCTGACCACATTATACAGTCCTGTCATCAAGAATGAGAAGTATCACATATTTTACGGGAATGCTGGAATGCAGGAACAGGGGAATCATCCAGCAGAGTGCAAGAAAGTGACTTCAGCCTGCTTCTTCTCCCACTTTTTCCTTCTTATTTGGGTCTTCCTGTTTGTACACCCTGCTGAAATGTGTGACCCCCTTCAGCCATGACAATGGAACTGGCCTGTGTAGTCAGTGCTGGATAACTCCATGCCCTGTGTGTGAGCCGAAGCACATGCTTCAATTCTATTTTATTCGTTATAGGCACATGACCTTGTGGAATTTTTTTTTTTTAAGCTGTATTGTCTGCCTCTGTTTTTGTCCTTCAGAATTCTGACTTCTTTTGCCTTAAGTTCAGATTCCAATAGTTTGGTTTGGGTTTGTTTTGGTTTTTTTAGTGGATTCCTCATAATTTTTAATCAGAAAAGTTTTAAATGTCTGAATTGCATAAGCTATAGTTCATTTTTTGTACATTGCCACTTGTGGTTGCTTTGTTTTAGAAGAATATGGCTTTTAAGTGGCTTTTTAATACTACCTATTTCTTATTTTTCCAGTGATAAAAAGAGGGTGCCAAATTTCTCTCCCCTGCATTCACAATTCTCAAAAATCAGTCAGGTATTACAAATGTAACTGAGTGAGAATTTGGCCTAGATTGTGCAAAGCCCCAGGGAAATCCTATAGCTGTGTGGGAAACATCTAGCTTTTCTTGTGTTTTCCCATTCATTGCTCCTCCTCTTTCCTGTTTGGCTTCTGGGATTCTCCCCAAAGAAACCCAAGACGTGTCTCTCAATGCAAGTATACAGAACATAGATGCAATGCTGGATTTTGTGCTTCTTGAAAGAACAAATGAGTGTAAGTTCGAATTATTTCCAGTTCATGTACTGGTATTAGAAGAGTTGCCTGGTTTTATGACATAAAAGAAAAGCCATTCAAACAGATTGTGATTTAGCCTCTATAGTTTTCAGCTGGTTAAAAGATCAAAAATAAGATGGTGCAGGCTTTGAAATAAACCAGAAAATTAAATACCAGATTTTGTTCTTTTAGTCATCTGGAAGGACACTGGAAGTTGTGAATTTTCCTGGAGAAAGTCAGTATTAGCTCAAGTTAATGCTTTGCTCTCTGCTCCTACTTGGACATGCTGTATTTCATGTTATTAAACTGTCTTGACTCGTGATCAAAGTTCATGCTACCACAAATCACCAGCTGGCTGAAATGATATGTACAGTGGCTGTGGCATCCACAGGCTGCAGCCCACATACATTTCCTACAGACTTTTGAAATTCCTCGCTATCGTTGTTCTGGAAATGCAGAGAACATAGAAAAGAGTTGCATTATCTGTTTATAATAAATGTATATCTGTTCATAATAAATATCTAAAAAGATAGAAGCCTTCTGTGAGCATCTGAGGCTGGACATATGCAATGAATTAAGTTTCAAAATGCATAGTTACCTTCACATCTGCTGGTTTCTCCCTGAGTTTTGCTCTCGTGCTCCATTTTTTCAGTCTGCTGTGTTAAGGCAGGAGCGCATTTAGGACACCGGCTACAGGATAAAACACATGTAAAGAAACTTCAAATCCTACTGTTTAAGTGAGCAGAGTCTGAGGCACGTCTCCCAAATGAGATGGTATTTCTGATCCCACTAAAATAAAGTAGCTTAAGTAGGTTATTTATTTATTTATTTTAGGGACGTTGTAATCTGGTTTATTTACAGAGATACTGAATTCTTGTTCCCATGCTGATTTTTCT
The DNA here is from genome assembly GCA_013400975.1 of Atrichornis clamosus. Classification (NCBI taxonomy): domain Eukaryota; kingdom Metazoa; phylum Chordata; class Aves; order Passeriformes; family Menuridae; genus Atrichornis; species Atrichornis clamosus. The sequence goes on along the minus strand of WBMZ01007130.1, from coordinate 129,731 downwards.
TCTCTCTATATTTTCAGTCACCGATTTCTTTCCCTTCTCTGCTATATCCACCCTGATCAAATTACCATATGTATAAAATTCAGCTGCAGGATTTCTGACTTGCCCTGGGTCCTGGGAACATACCACCCTCATTTTGATCTCTCTAAATTAGCTTCCTGTACAATTTCCTGTCAAACATGAGTTTCATGAGATTTGTCCTTGAATGTGTGTGTGATCATCCCTTCTGACTGTAATGAAATTTTGGCTGCCCAACTAGCTGGAACATTTTCGCCAAGCCTGTTTTTATAAGAGAAAATACTAATGAGATTTATTTTTATTTTTTAAAGTAAGGACTCTTGGAAATAGATCTGCAGAGAGAATTCAGGTTAACTCTCATGTGAGAATTTCAAGCTGTGGTATCTGATAGTTGTGTGTTTATGTGAAGGAACCTACCCCCCAGCATGTTGTAAATTACTTTTCATATTATTTATTATGATCTTAACTTCATGGATTTTCTCACACCTAGATAAAATAAAATGAAATGCAGGAAGTAAGCATTGTACACTAGCTAACACTATTGCAGGAGTAATTTTTATTGCAACCTGATGTATGACTAAGATGACATTAATAAGCATTCTCAAATGCAAATGTTATTTCCTGAGGGATAAATCCTGAGGATGCTTTGTGTCTCACTGAGTCAGCTCTGCTGCAGAATTCTTGTATCTCATCTGAAAAATCAGATAAACATGATTTTCTGTGAGTTTAAAATCAGTAGATGCTTTCAAAACTGTTTCTCAGATTTGTTATTTGCTACTTTCGGGTATTATGAGACTCAATTCTCTGTGTGGAGCAGGATTAAAAGTGTAGACACAAAACTTGTAAAAATCTAGTTCCTCACTTCCCTGTTTGTTTCTCAACTGAATTATCCAAGGAGCGTGTTCTCAAACTGAAGATTTGCAGGGCACGGGGCTAATTATAGCTCTGCTTCTGGCATGGGATGCTTTTTCTGCTGACTGCCAGACATAAGAAAAAAAGGAAAAAAGTCCAGAGAAACATCTTCAGGTAAACCTAGAATCAGAATACCTGATTTTTAGTAGTTTGCTGAAGGCATTGAGTAGGAAAATTAGCAAATAAGTATGTTTTGCTTTCATGCAATATTTGTAGGAAAACATTCAAATACTCAAAAGAAAAAATTCTTGACACTGAAATTTTCATGAAATTATCTATTGTTAAGAAGTGGTGACTGCTGCACAGTGTTTTCAGGATGAATTTTGCTCTGACTTCATTTGTTGACTTGCAAGAATAATTTGCACACACAGCTGGGAAACGTCAGAACAAGCATGAGTTAAAGGAACAGCTCCTTCTGCTGTAGAGCGCTTCTTTTTGTAATCTGATTATTTATATTGAGTGTTTACATATACTGCAAGCAAGTGTACACAATTTGTCACTTTTTCTTGGCATACTGGATTGAAGCTTTAGTGGAGTGATACCATGTGAATGACTGAACAAGTCTGATCTTATCCTTCAGTAAGTTCTAGCTACAGATGTGAAAACACTCTTTGTTTTCAAAGCTTTTTGCTTGTGACCATTCCTTTTGATTATTTTTCTTCCCTTGGTGCCTCTTTCTGACATAACTTATGGCAAGAAAAGATTTTGTGAACTTCTTTGTAGGTGTTAGGAATAAAAGCATAAAAGAATTATGATGTGCCCTCTGGCGCTTTTGGTGTGCACTTTGAGGTCAAGAGCAGCTCATTTGCCCTCTAGAACAGCAGCCAGTGTATGGGCACTTCTACAACCCAGTCGCTATGATTTGACATCAATATTCAGTCTAAGCCTGTGTCCATGTGCAGCCTGATTCCGGGCATGCCATCAGCAACTGCTATTGGCAGGAAATAATCAGAAGTCTTGCTCTTAAGCCACAAGTCCTCCACTCCTTTTGCCAAAATCTAATCAGTCCCTGCAGCCCACGCTAACCTGAATCCTGAGCCTAATACTTAACCTGCTCCCCAACTCTAAAAGCAAGAGCCAATCAGAGCTGTTACAAACTCTCTTAAATCTATCTTAGCAGCTTCCAGGAAGGCCTTTTGTACCTGCAGAGTGGCAGGGAATTTAAGGTTGAATGAATGCTTCCTGGTCTTATCAAATCTAGGTGTGAATCTAAAACCTATCTGAAATTCCAGGATTATGGTTTGAGTTTCACCTAAAAATGATTGGAGATTGTTTCAACCTTCTTTCCCTTAACAGTACAATCTGCCAGGTGACTGTGTAGGACCTTTTTTTAGTTTCAGATTGGAGAGGGTCATTCAGTCATGGTTTGTGAAAGGAAAAAGGATGGCATGAATAGCTTGTAAAGTCTGGTATTCAAATCTGGATTTTAGCGCTTTTTGGTTTTTTTTTGTGAAGACGTCTTCAGAGAAGCTTTTGATGCATTTGTCTGGATAGATCTGCTAACCAAGAAATGCACTTAAAAGGGATAAGTAGTTTCTGATGATTTTGCTGACCAGTTCTGGGAGGTTCTCCAGGCTGCTTGAGGAACTTGGCTGGGGTTTTTGGTGCATGGGTTGGAAGGAGGAGCGGGGTATTTGCATTTTCAAAATGGATGGCAGATCAAGTCAGTGGCTGGTGCCAGGATGGGTCAGCTGGGAAAGTTGTTGGAACCTGAAAGAAGAAGATTGATTTATGGCCAGTTAGGACAGGGGTATATGTAAGGTACAGGAATTAGAAGTTCTACCTGGTTGGGAGCTGTGATCCAAAAGAACTGAAGAACTGAGGAGTGGGATCACTTCCCCTGATTCCTCCTGTGTAAGTAGCCACAGGCCTTACTGATGTCTTAGAGTAGTGGTGAGTGATAGAGACCTGCTAAACAGGTCTCCTTCTGTGGTAGGAATAGAGAGCCTTGCAAGGTGAGATTTTCCTTATGCCGTCATCACACCCTGGACTGCTTTTTCTTCTCTCTGCCCCAGCAACAAGCTGAGATTTACCACTTTTGTAGTAGGGAAGAAATAGGAGCAGCCTCAGAGAGGATTTCAGTGGGTATCAAAAACAGAAAAGTAGATGGATGGAGGAAAAATGTGAATACAAACTAATTTCCAACCATAGCTAATTTGCTGAAGATGGATGGAAATAACTGTACCCAGTTTGATGTGGAAAATACATATATCAGTGTGCATTTTAAGAGAGAGCAGTTACAGCTTCACTCTTATCTTCTCTCTTTGAAACATCCCTTTGTCCCACCCTATATTTAGCAGATGCAATGTGGCAAATGTTCGATGAGCTGTTACTTATCCTGTAAGCCCAGGACATGCTTCAGCCCAGTTATGGGCACGTGTCCAAGGACCTAGAAGTGTATCACAGAGAACTTTTCCCACTTATTCCTACCTACTATTAGAGGAGACAAACTTTATTCAGGGAGATTATCATTCATTAGTGACTTACAAATAATGATACCTGATTTAAAAAAACCCAAACCTCATAGCTGCGATACAACATTTGTGCATTCTGAGTAGCGTGTCTGAGCCTGCTAATTCTAGATAAATATTGAATGTGTAATGGCTGCTAGTCCAGAGTGTTTGGACAAAGCAAATATACCTTTATGAGCTAATTATTTTCTCATTTGCCTGCATATAGCCCAGAATTTTGTTGTGATTTAGCTCCACTTTACTGGTATAGTGAACATACAGAGGACAACAATTCAAAAGATCAGTTTTCAGTTTGAATCCTTATTTGATTCAACATTACTGCTATAGTTCTTATATTTTTATGTCACTGTTACACTTCTGTGTGTCTATTATCATGTGTTTTACTCTTGATTTAGGCTAGTTTAAGCAGAATGATAATTGAGCTCAGAAGTTGAACTTAAAAGTTGAGCTGTTCTGTATAAGTTTGCTTTTTAGTTCAACAGTAAGGGAGCTTTCACAAAGGTAGTATTTTTTTGTTTGTTCTTGCTGATCCTTGTTTTAATTATCATTCAGGAATAAAATTTTCATGCAAGTGTCTCCAGACTACTCTTCTTTTTATTGTTGACTATTAAACTCTGAACATTTCTGCTAGATTATGTTTTTTTTCATGGGGTAGAAATTCTGAATTTTACACTTCTTGGTGCCTGAGAATGCTACTCAAATATAGAAGCTGTTCAAGATAGTGGTCATTATGGATATGTACCTAATTAAGATTACTAGGAAACCATAGGTGCTTACCAATCCTTAGATCTCTTGTGTGACAAAGCTTTCTGCAGTTTTTAGCAAGAACAGATGAGACTGAGGAGGTGAACAGTCTGCACAAAAACCGCACAGGGTATTTGTGTGATACTGAAAATCGTTCTTACACACTTTTTTATTATCTTCAAATTGTAACAAGAGAAATGCTGTTTTGTTTACGATGGTTAGTGGAAGCATCAGAAAACTTTTTTTTTCCTGAAGACAAATGCATCATTTAGCATAGGAAATTAGTTCAAATACACCAGAGTTTGGGTACCAGCCCAAACATTTCAGAAAACAATTACCACTTAAGGAACATATTCCTAACTGACTTGCAGAACAAAGTCACTTCCCAAGTATATCCTGCTCAGGAAACACTACCAGGTAGCTCAAACGAATGGGTGTTTTACTTGAGGAAAAATCAAATTATTCATAGTAAGCCTGATCATTCTCTTGTATATTTTTGTTTTTTACAGTCAATTGTTTGGAATCCATTTTAAAAGAAAGAAAACTGTAGTGAGGTTGACTCAGAAAAGCAGAAGCTGATGTTAAGTAAGTCATGGCATTATTTGTTACAATTACTAGAAATTACAATATGAACATCAGTAGATGGTATTCTTCTTCAGTTCTTTGTTTTGTGGTCTTTTAATCTTCTTTTCTCTACTTCATAAGGGAATTAACGTCTTGTTTTGTTGAAGCACCATGTTTCTTTTAAATTCAAGATTGTAATTGTTTGCAAATTAGACAATGAGATTTTGTTCTGGTGTAGTAAATGAGTAGACAATGAGCAAGAAAAGCAAAATGCTTTTCTGAGGACTGGAATATAAAATGCATGTGATCTCATAATAGATACCTCTAATCTCAGGAGATGCTCTGTGCTTTAGTGGGAACTTATGATTTCTTTCCTAGAGGTTGGCCAAGTGCCCAGTAGGAAAATCAGCTTTAACTGTTACATGCTGTAGTCAATTGTAAGTCATCAAAATATTTAATTTTTAGATTTAGAGTAAGAGAGAAACAGCTGCAAATAGTCCTGCAGGTAGAGACTTCATGGTTCTTTAAGGCAAATCATGTTCATTATTGTCTATTATTTTTCCACACCATCACTGTCATAAAATCTTCTTGGAAAAGAGAAAGGGGAAGAATGTTTTTTGAGAAAACATAGTTGTCAGAAAATGCAGAGAAATGCTGGAAGTTCCTACTGAAAATTAGCCAGTTAAGCAAGATAGTTGGTCTAAAAAACAGTTGGATTTCAAAATTTATAAAAAGATATTGTCCATCTTTCTAAAGTCTACTTTGTCGCTTGGTTCCTTTGAAATGGTCAGCACCAGCTTGCAAAACATGAGCTTTGATTGTTGCTCAAGAGAAGTGCAGCCAGTGGCTCTAATGAGTTCCTTCAGTGACCCTTCACTAATGTGGTCTGATTTGATCTCAAAGATCAAAAAGTTTTGTTGCTTCCAGAAGACTGAAACCCATTTGCTCATACGGAGGCAGCCCTCCATGAAACTTTCAGCAGGCTCATTTGACTTTAGCCTCAGGTTTGCTGCTTCAGAGTCCCCCTGCCTTGACATCCTGGTGGCACACAGCTCTGGCCGAGCTCCAGCTCCCTTCCTGGCTGGCTTTCACAAGAGCAGCTGCTTGGCCCAAGCCATCTACCTGCCAGCCGTTCTGCTTAGTTCTCTTCTCGTCTATTTCCCCAGTTTCAACCCTTTCCTTAACCTTCCTTTAAGTAAACCCAGTTTTATAACTGCAAAAGCACAGTTAAATTCAGTCCTGTTATTTTTGCTGTGCATGTTTGTAAGCTAAGCCTGGAAAAGATAATTTTCTGAAGTGACACTGCAGCAAATCCCAAACTGTTGTACTTGGTGGCTATTATCACTTGTTTAATCTTTGACTGTTTTTTAAATAATAAAGCCATCTGAGCCTCTGATTTATGAGCATGTTTTGATACAAGTAAGAGTCCCTTCCCCCTTCCCTCCAGAAAGCACTTTCTCCTATAATATAATACGAAGAGAGGTAAACAAAAATGCTGGCTTGAACTTTAGTGTACATGTATTTGTGGTGTCATTGCTGTCTTAAACTGTGTAAAGAATGAATGCATGGACACGAAACCTTGAAATTTCCCACTAAAATAAACCGGCTATTGTTTCAAGATAAATTATCTTTGGATTTAGGCAAGTACAGAGGGAAAGGGAAGATGTGGCAGAAGCATTTTACATCGGCCAGAGATGCCCTGCAGAGTGGAACAGACTGTCCTGTAACGCAGTTCTCCAAGTACCCATCAGCTTCTCTGGTTTCACGTTGTTCCCAACTCAGTTTGGACTGCTGTTTGCATCTAAATCTAATCCTGTCCTTTAAATTCCCCTAAGTTTTGAAATAAGGGTGAATTTTTGGCAAGAACCACTCTTGGCACTTTAACAACAGCCCAGGAGTAGCATATAGTCAGTTCTGGGTCTGCTGGGTTATGCAGAAGGGCTTGGTCAGACCTGCTCTGAGAATTTTCAGATGCATCCTTTAACACATACTTTTTCAAACTTTACTTAAACACAGTTAAATACTGGCCATTGCAGCTACATTGTGAAAATATTCAGTGAAGCCATTACTTGATATTCTCCTGAAATCAGTGGGGAAGGGGACGAGATTTTTCTATGCACTGTTTTCCTTGTCTGATACAGAAATGGAGTCCAGCCGGCAATGCTGAGGTCTGGCCAAGTAGATGAAAAGATAGTGATCATTTTTCAGAAGGGAAAATTTCCTGGTGTCCAGGAGGTTAAAGCTCCTCCTTTATCTTGTGTTTATAAGGAGTTTGTTTATGTTCTGGTACTTTTCACATTTCTGAGAGCCTCAGGTTAATAGAAGCTAATTCCATGTTGAAATAGAGTTTGTCTTTCAGAAAACTATTATGTTAGATTTAGAAAAAAAGTTATTCTAACAGGAGCTTATTCCAAGTGTTTAAGAAACAACCAACTAAACAAAACATGCTTTATTTTTGCCTTGAAATTGTCTTTTTTGAGTCCTATTCATAGTATTTCCTTAGAGCCTACATGTTGAAATACTTTCTATCATATTTCTATTTCCTGGCCTGTACTTGCAGGATGGATTAAGTTGCTCCTTTAACTAGAGTTGGTTAGACTGGAAAGATTGCACTCCTGGGATTTAACATAGTTCTTCTGATCATCAGGTACTCTTATTCCCCTGCTCAAAACTGTTATCAGGACCCTCCTTAGAGCCTGGACATCAGATCTGGACATGGTATTCTGTTAGCATGATACCTCTGCCAAATACTGGGATATAATCATTCCCTATTGATGCTCCTGATTCCCTTCTATGGGTACCCATTGATTACATTTGTCCTTCTCCATCCCACCAGTATGCCAGGCACTTCATGGCTAGCTGTTAGCCCCAGAACCTTCCAGTACTATCCACTGTCATGATTTTCCAAGACAATATTTTGTTTCGTATATTTGTTTTTATTCTTAAGGTGTGACTTAACACATGACTTCAAAAAACATGTTGCTTACAGATTTCCAAAGTTCTGAGCTATCCCAAGAAATCCAAATCTGCAAATTTTCCTTTTTACCAATCTTCCTCTCCAATAATCATCAAACTAAATAATTTTATACATCCCTGATCAGCAAAAGGATTGAGAGGTTAACAGTGTAGCATGAAGCAGTGGTTATATGATTTTGTGTATGCTGGGAAGCACAAAAAAGTTGGGTTTGTTTGCAAGTTGTGGCCACATCCCTACACCAGCATGCTTCTTCCTGCACACTAGTTTATAGAAAACTGTTGCGAAGGCTGGGAACTCTGATATGCTCAGGGTCAGTTCCAAATTTGGTGAAAGAATAGGACTGCACCATGAATTTTGAAGTACACTGTCTGCGTGGTTGTGTACAGCCTAGCTGAGTCCCTGAAATGCGCCTGTTCAGTGAGGATTTCTGTTTGCTGCTTTATTTAATTTTAGGCAGCACTCAATAGCAAAGACTTTGCAGAAGACAGGTCGAGTAGAACTTGGAGTTCAGGCAGGAGCATTTCCTGCTCACGTGTAATTGCATTTAAAACATTAGACACCTGACACTACAGCTATTCTCCTAACCCCTTTTGAGGACCATAACCAGGCTTTTTGCCCACGATCTTGTCAGGGCAAAGAGGAAAGTTATCTGGAACTGTAAGAAACACTCTTCCACATTGACCTGCAGAAGAAGTGTGTTTCAGAGGGGACTGCAGAACATTTGCTCCACATGCTACCACTTATCCCAGGCCATGGTATCATTTCTGCTGTTTTCACTTGTTTCTTGCAGTCTCTTTTAAAATAAATTGCTGTCCTTAAAGCAAATAACTTGACTGAGCTGCTTGGGATCTCAGTGTTTTTCCATGACTCTTTGAAAGCAAAATTCTCCCTTGCTATTTTTTTCTTTAATGAGCAGACTTCTGTCTCTCGGCCCTTCCCTCCTCCCTCCTGTCTTTTGGCAGAGCTTGATGTGTGAATTGTGACGTTTGCCACTGTATGACCAAAATACTCTGAACTATGCTCCACAAGAGCAGCAGTGAACTTGACAGAGAAAAACATGAGCCTATTTGTAAGACAGAAGAAACTTCACACTTTTCTTCTGATGTTTGTTTGTTCTTATCTGCTGTGCAAATTCATTTGGTTTTAGTTGCAAGCCACTCAGAATTTTTTTTTTATTGCTTGATTGTTTTAAACTGGATTTATGCAAAATATTATACAGGAACAATTCCATCTTCCACTGCAGTTATGGAGCTTTCCAATGGGACCAAGAATAGAAAAAGGTCCCTAAAATTGACTTTGTTACCCAGACTAATGGTGAGATAGTACACCTTTAAGTGAAGCTCAGGTATTGCAAAATGGTTCTGGAGCTTAAATATAACAAAAATGCAATGCAGAAAGGATAATGGCATCAATACAAGAGCATATTATAAAAGTGTGTTTGTGTCTTACAAGTTTTAGCTGTCTCACACAAAGACAACTGGGCTTTGCCTTTCAAGTAGTTTAAAAATGTCCTGATAGTCACCCAACCTTTTTCTCTAAGCAACTGTATTTTCAGGATTTTTCCATCAAAGATTATTTCCATACATTCTAAATATTTAAGAAAGCCTAGTGAAAAGGAGGTATGGTAAGTAGTCTGTTGTCTAAGACTAATTAAAACTAACTTTGATAAGGTATTATAACAGATTGTTACTAGTTATCCAAGACTTAAATACTGGAAAAATATTCTTAGAGAACTTAGTCAAAACCAATGTATTGACAAGCACTTGCTGGTGTGAAACTAAAGTGAAAGGGTTTTTTCTCTTCCTATCATTACATTTTGATTCTACATATGTTGAACATTATTTCTCTTCTAAGTTGATACTTAACTCATCTACTCTTACGAAAGCCATGAGTGAAAAGGGAGGCTTTGTGTTTCTGATGGCTTTGGCAGAATAACCTTACCCCAAATAGATTCTCCCTTCTAAAAGTTTTGCTTTTAATTCCCTTTTTCTTTTCTCCCCGGCTGTGGTCTTTTCTGGATCTGTGTCCATCAAAATACTTCTAAACAAATTAAGAATGTCTATAAAACAATTCTTCAGGTTTTCTAAATCAGTTTTCCAAGACGATAGTTGCAGCCTTTATTTGGCACTCGCTCTACATATGGCTTCTGATATAAGTGTCTCTTTCCACTTTTTCCCCAAAAGGCAGCTTGTTGTTTGCAATCTGGTTGTGCAGATGCTGTGCAAGCTCAGAGACAGCTCAACAGGAAAAGTAACCAAGGAGGATTTTACTAATGCTTCTGTCCATGGGACATAGGCATTCAAGTTACTCATGTCCACACATCTAGAATCTGTTCCCAGGCTACTGCAAGAAAAAAATACACAAATTGTCTAACTTCCTTTTTGTTTTATCAGTGAGTTTGTTTTGATTTTGTTTGTTTGTAGTTTCTGGGAGTCATATGATAAGGAGGCATTTTTCTCTCTGGTAGTGTTTGTCTCTGATCTGCTTACAACTCCATACTATTGCAAAATGTGCATATATTGCTTGTTTCTGAGTAGTAAGATCACAGAAGACAGAATTTTAAAGGATTAAAGTGGAACAAAAGTATTTGTGTGCATATGTAAAATGGACGGTTACTTTTCCAGCTAGATCTCAAGGAACCACTATTATCTTGAGAATTTCCATGTGATTTTTCAGGTTGTTTTTCTTTGATTATTTAGATTGCACCTGTTTTCATGTAAATATATTTCTAAAGTTATTAATAACAAGAAGAGTGCTCGTAATGCAAAAATATTTTCAATATGAATTCTAGCTGTTACTTTGTTATGTGATATATGTCAAATTCTTCCCTTCCAGTTTTTAAAGTATTTGTATTTAAGATAAAGCAATTATTCAGGTTGTCAGATAGACTGAGGTCCGATTAAAATGTTGCAATGTTTTAAAATATTCCATTGCTCTGTATGACTGAACTAACAAGGGCATAAGACCTTCAGTGAATGAAAAACTCAATCCAAAGACTTAATGTTGATTCATATGTTCAGGTGAATTGAAACGAAGCTATTTGTCTTAAATATGGCCACATATCTGTTCTTCATCTTACCTGAATTAGTAATATTAATCTCCTTTCCGGTATCTTCCTAGGGAATGCAATATTTAATTCTAGGCTTAAATGACTTTGATTGTTTCCATAACTTCTGAAGAGAAGTAGTCATGACAGACATACCAGCTCCCGTGAGGTAAAAATGTACACAAATGCTTGAGTAGAAACCCAATTTCAACCATAGTAAAGGAACATTCTGAATTCTCTACTGTGAATCAAACACACCATATGTATTGTGTTATACGCAGCCTCAGATACCTACAGACTTAAATTTTCTCTGGGATCCTTCCCAGCCCAAGCTGACTCACTGTAGTGGTCCCAATCAAGATGTTTTTCCTTCTGGTGACGGTTTGTTCTTCTTGGATGCAATACATGTGAATCTCAGTCTCTGATGCTTTGTTCGGTGACTGGCCCCATGGTTACAGCTCTGGTCAGAGCATTTTTGCTGGATTAGGCTGTTCCTTTAGTCCAGCTGTGTCCTGTTTTTTGACTGGGCTGCTTTCAGTCTCTGGACTTTTTTTTTGCCTTCCTTTTAAGTTCTACCTTTTTCCTAGGATTCATTAAAACCAAAGGGTCTTTGTCTCAATGTGTGTGTGGCAAATCTCCTCTGGAGGGCTAGGTCCACTAGCAGCAAGAATCTGGTGAAATATATCCTCCCAACCATTTCAAGCACAACTGCAGGTCCAGTGTTCACAGCAATCATGGAGAGCAACACTGCCCTCTCAATACTGGTGCACATGGAAAGATGGGGCCCCAGATGTTTCCTGCTTTGTGTTTCAACTCTTTTCCCATGCTATTAAGTGTTTTTAGTAGGCATTTGGGAGGAAAGAAAGTGCTGTGATAACAGAAGAAAAAGTGCTAAAAATATGTATCTAAAGTCCATCTTCTACATGCACAACTTAAATGGCTGCATGTCCCCCATGTTCTTCTGGAGCTGCTAAAATGCAGCTGGTGAAAGCAGAGCCCAGGCAAATCTGAAATGATGGTGTAAAAGAAAGTGCTTTTCATAACTTGCTCATTCTGTATTTCCTTTCTCTGCTTACAGACAGCTGCTTTCAGACTCTTACTCTGTACATTAGTTTTTAATTACTTGGAAACTTCTCAGTGGTTCCAGGAGCTCGATAGCTTCAGTGGCAGTACTTGTTAGTTCCATCTGTGATGAGTGAGAGGAAGGTCCTTATTTCAGTGAAATCCATCACAGCAGTGATCCATCCACATATGACCCTCAGGTTTGGCTAACACAGCAGGAATTTGTGCTGAATGCTTGTGTGGGTATGAGTAAATTTATCAGTAAGTGACCATGTGCATTTCAAATGCTGTGTAGTTTCATGACCACCAGCAGCCTGCTGTTTATTTAGGAAGGAAGGGGAGATTTGTTTTTAAAAGGTTGAAATGGAAATCCCTACATTCATTTCAGTTGTTGAATTATTGATATTATTGTTCAAGACTCTTTTATAAATAGTTATATATTGTCACAAGTATACCCAGATCATCTAATCTTCCTTTTTTAAATGATTTTGAATGAGGTTATTTGGCTGCTTTTCCTAGCTGGGATTTTATTTGGCTTATTTGTTCAATACCTTGAATAATACCTTGGAAAAGCTGCAAGTGTGAAGGTGTACGGCACAATTTCATAAAAGGCAGGAATGTGATACAGTGATCCTTTTGTGCTGGTCAAAGGGTAAGAGTAGCTCTTTTGACACAGCAGAAAGGTATATATATTGGGTCTCAAGGAACTTTACAGCTGGATAACAACTGGCTTTCAAAGGTTTAACATTTGTTTTCCTGTGCCAAGTGTGTATGGGAGAAGCCTACAAGGTCAAGAGAAAATAAGCAAAAGTCAAAGACAGATTGTAAGACAAATAGTAACATCTGGTTAATGACTTTCTTCTACATTTGTAGAGCTCTTGTTTACTGCAGTGAATGTGAAATGTTTTTCTTGGCAGGATTATAGGATTGAAGTCCACCAGTCTGGGAATAAAGTTCATACAGGTTTATAACATTGCTAATACACAGTAAAAAAGCATGAAATGTAGTTGCAATTAAAACCTACATGCAATAAAAAATAACCACCATCAGTGATGCTCAATGGTTAGAAAATACGTAGGTTTTAATAACTCTTGTAGTTTTTGAGAGGTATTTTGAATATTTCTACTGGTTTGTAGTAGTGTATAAAATGCTGTGACCGTGCCCTCTGTCCATTGACCGTCAGTAATTCCATCTTTGTGCTTATTAAAAGCCTGTTTCAGAGAAAAAATGAAGCAAAGAAGCTGAAAACTGCTATGCTCTAGGCTGAGGATCTTACCAAAATGAAGGTTTGTTTATCTGTTATGTGGGACCCCCAAAAGGGAAAAAAATATGCTGAAGAAAGGTAAGGAAAAGAGGCAGAGCTGGTTTTGGTTTGGTAAATTTCTGATCATTTCCAGCTGATCCCACACTGCTATTCCCTCCTGACAGAATATTCAGGGAGAAACGGTCATGCAAACAGAGCTTGATTTCTGTGGGAACTGTCTTCCCAGATGAATGTTTTTCTTCTATGAAGAAAAAAAAGGGAGTACAGATTGTATAATTTTTGATAGCATGGGTATAGCAAACAAACAACTTGCCCCTTCTCCAATTCCCCATCTTCTTTCTTTGTAAGATTCGAATTCTGCAGAGGTTACAAAATAGATCAGGGCCAGCTGGACTCATCAAACAGAAGTTAAGAGGTTTATTCTGTTGTAGGAGTACTTCAGTGAGTTCACAGCATCGTTTAAAGTTTTATTCTCTGAAAATTAATGTTCCTGTGGTATTTTGCATTGCTTGGACTTTGTTCAATGATAAATAGTTTAACTGGAACAACAGCAGTGATCTCTTCTGAGATCAGGACACTTGGATCAAATGGAAACTGAAAAAAAATCCATGAGGCTAGCTGATTGAAAGGCTAAAATCAGTGTTGTAGTTTAATCTCAAATGCATTGTGGAAACTTCTTTGTAGCTCTTGAAAGTTTTAGCTGTAATACTAGCTGCAGTCTCTAAGGCTAGGGAAATAAAGATTTCTTCGTGCTTGAGGGAATCAGAATGTTGAAAGAGAAAAGTGTTGTTCATGTAAAGTTCGTTCTGTAGGATTCAGTATAGGTACAATTATAAACAGTTCCAAAAGCCATGATTGTAACTTGGCACTGTATGTGTATGTGGTATCAAGTCATGCCTGCATTACCTGAAAAATCATGCCAGTTTCTAGAGAACAAAATGCGTCTGTGTTGTCAAAATTCTTGTTTGTTGCCTACAGTTTATTTGCTAGTTACTTTTCATGCCAATCTACCAGCTTGGCTGCATTGACTTGAACACAGTCTCTCCTGATTTAAACTTGTGTTGTGGAGCCTGGCCCTTTGCATTTATATTTATGAAGAAGTCTGTTTATTGTCTTTGATAAACGCAGAAGAACCCAGTCTGTTTGAAAATCAGCGTGAATTGTTCAGTTGTCCTTGTAAAGAGGGACAGTGGTGTTTTGCTCTTATCTTTTGATTAATGTGCTCTTCACCACTGCATTTCTTCCCTGCAGATTTCACCAGCCACATGTCAGCAAGGGTAAGAGCCAATTTCTTGCCCTTTGTAAGTCAGGCCAAGGGGAGGTCTTGGGAGCAGAGAGCCATAATGGACCATGGAAGTCTGAGAGCAATTATTTCTAGCTAATCAAACACAAGAAATAGCAGGAAACAAAGTTTATTTATGGAAGAGATGTCTACTAAGAAACCTACACTTTTTATTTACTACTTCCGAAGAATATTACTAGAAAAATGGTCAAAATAAAAGCCCTGCAATATTTGAAGGTAAAGACAGTTTAAAAATCAGCCAGAAGAGAGAAAAATCTCTCATATATTTAAAAGATGCAAGTTCATGGTTTTATATCTGCTTTGTAAATAATGTCATTTACTTTTAAGGTGATAATGTTATGAGTAACTAGGACAACAGAAAGTAGATGTTTCTAGGTGAATTAACCTTAATTTATTTTGAAAGCTCATAGTTAAAGAAGTTTTAAGATGTAGACTAAGTTATTTATAGTCTGGATTCAGGCCAGTGCAGTGCAGGGCCATATCAGCCCCTGGGTAGCTTAGGGGCAAATTTCACCTTAAGCAGGAAAGGAGTTTATTTCTCTGTATTGTAAAAGCTGCCCAAAGCTACCCCACTTCAGGGAATAATAGAGTACTAACTTCCAAGATACACTTGTCCTTTCCCACTGTGCTGCCAGACTTTTCTCTTTGGAGATGCTGCAGGGTGCAATTCCTCCCTGCTGTTGCAGTTGAGCAAGTGTCCCATCCACTCCTGTAGCTGCTTGGTCCCTGAGTAGATCTTGTGTGGATTGCTCTTGGTATCCACCTGTCCATTACGACTGTCACAGTCTGGCTCTGCATCTGGCATCAGCTTAGAATCAGATGTGGGCTACTTATGTTGGCAGCAGGCTTTTATTACAAAAAGCAAAGCATGACTTATTTTGTCGTGAGAGCTGTGTCCTATATATCTCCATAATGATGCATTTGACGTGTATTGTGTATTTATTTGGTGGATTGGTGGACTATGTTAGGAAGAGTGTGGTGATGCTTCCTCTCTACTCAGCACCTGTGAGATCACACCTGGAATGCTCTGTGCAGCTCTCCAGCACGAGAGAGAGAGATGGAATTATTGAAGAGAGCCCAGCAAAGGGCCACTAAGATGATTTGGGGACTCTGCTATGAGAGCTGTTCAACACAGAGAAGGCTCAGGGGGATTCTTATCCGTGTATATGAATATCTGAAAGATCAAAATCAAGAGCTGTTTTTCTCATCTCTCTTGTTCACCATCTCTTCACACTAGAAAAGCCATTTTAATACAGATTCAGCTCTGAAAATATTTGACAAAAATCTCCACCAACCAGTCAATCATAGCCTGAACTAAATATTGAAGAGCACTAGAATGTCTTGGCCCAACTATCAGACACATCTGGAGGCGCTGGACTATTGTTCAAAAGTTCATTGTGCATAACTGTGATTCTGACATATGAACAGTCTGCCCAGATTATTAAAGAAAATAAAAATAAAGCCGTCTGTTTATTATACTTGCAGGTCATTTCCTCTGTATGCAGTTCTTGGAGATAAATGCTGTGAAGTATGAAAGAGTGCCTCTTGTATGCTAAATTAATTCAAGAAGGCATAGTGGTATTTATGACATCGTAATTACATACAAAGAAAAGAACAAAATCATGCCTTTAGGTGAAAAGAAGCTGACCAAGATAAAAATTGTGTGTGTGCAATTGAAATGGCCTTATAAAAAAAAAAAAAATTTACCATAAAATACAGCTACAGAAAATCATGCATTGTTTGCTAAATTGAAGCTTTTTGGATTTTTCAGTTACAGGATATGAATGGAAAGATTCTGAGCCTTTTCTGTATATCAGTTTGGTAAGGTTTCTCTTATGCTTTAACTGTATGGATTTTCCTGGTAAATGCATCACAGATTCTGCTCCATCACTGGTGATCTGATGTACTGGGAAAATGAAAGCAATTTTAATTGCTCTTTGGTGGCACATTATGTTCTACGTCTATCTGTGATCTGTGTTAGATGCATGAATTATGCTGTTCTGGTGACACTACATACTGTGTGTTTATACTTGAGAGGTTTCCTGTGAGCTTCTGGAACTCACTGGACTAGATCCTCAGAAAACAGGAACTGTTAAAATTTGATTGAACTTGGCCTATGGGAAGACTTTTTTTTAACCTGCATTTACAGTTATGAATGGTTTTAATTTGATTTAAGCAGAGTCTCAGCAAAATATTTTCATGAAGGATTGTCTGCAAAAGCTGCAAGGGAAATCAGTGTGTGTCAATCTATTCCTCTTTGGACACTGGCTTATTTCTTTACAATGCAAGAAAGAATGTACTTGTAAAATAAGTAATTGCACAAATAATCCAAATGGCATATCCATGGCATGTCACTAGTTTTCCAGAGAAACAATATCTGGGTGTATTAGTATTGTCTAACATTAAGAAAGATCTATGTCCTTTTTGGATATTGTTGAATTATAAATTGCCCTGGACCCTAAATAACCTTGACATTCTAGCCGTAATAACTGCAACTTTTGTAGTCCTTGGAAATACGCAGTCATGCAGAGATGGTACAGAGTTTTGCCAATTGGTTCCTTTGTTGCTGGCAGACAAAAAAAGTTAATGTTGCAATCTGCCTTTCCTTTTCCTTTTCCAAGAGTTTGCTTAAAGGACTAAGACTAAGATCAAGAGCTTTGCAGATGTATCAAGAATTAATGACTCTTGTGTAAGTTACACATTCTATGCCAAAAAATCTACATCCCAGCTGAGGTGACGAGTACAGAGACAATCTCTGACAGGGAGTATGTCATGGGAGTAGCAGCTGTACAGGAACAAGTATTGGGAATGACTTCTTACAGGGAAAACAAAAGAAGATTATGGATTCAGAAAAAGACATGACCAATATGTCCATAAAAATGAAAGCTGACTAGTCTGACAGGTCTTGGATTTCAAAGTTTTGTTGAGTGTATATCTAGACCCTAATGGGTCTGATTTTTAAAAATTTTTTCCCCCCTACTGTCTTTTATGGCTTTCCTTTGTGTTAGTATGAAATAGAGGTGTCCTCCTTTGCAGTGACTCCCTAGAGCTTCTGCTGCTTATCCGGCTTTTAATCATAGTAAAGAATACAGGGCTTTTGATATGGTCCCCTATCACAGAGGAGGATTAAGTAGGATTGAGGGGAATTGCCCACTCCATAGTAGTCAAAGTTGAGGTATTGTTACAGGAAAAAAGAGTCACAGAGCTCTTTGTTTTAGCTTTTTTCTCCATGTTCTGTAGACCTTTTGAGGAGAGAAGAACCAATGCATTCTTCTGGGGAAATGATTCCGAGTTAGTATTCAGCCAGTGTCAAATTCAGTGTGGCCTCATAAGGGACTTCTGGGCTGTGACAGATGGGGTCATCACAAGGGAGGGAGGTATTAAGCCCTGGTGTTGTGTGTTTCAAGGTGTTGTGTGTTTCAAAACTGTTTCAAGGTGTGTTTAAACTCCTCATGGTCAATGACAGAAATTACTCAAAAGTTTTATCATTTTGACAGTGAAGAAGTGTTGGGCCAGGTCAGAGTCCTGTGCCTGGACCCTTACTAGGGTACCTTCTGCCTCAGGCCTTAAATCCAAACCACGTGGGTCATGCCTGTCTATGCCCTGGAATAAGAACAACCAGTGCTGCAGCATCATAGTGTGAGGATACTCTATAATAGTGAAGACACGAAAGTGATTAAAGTATTTAGGAAAGAAAAGACAGGATGAGTATTACAGTTGTGAGGCAGCCCCTCCAAATAGCAAAATGATTGGCCACATCAGGAATAGTACCAAGAAAAAGACATTGCTCTGCTGCTATATGAAAATTTGGCTTTATCCACATCTTAAGTACTGTATGTGGCAATTTTCTCCCCATCTGTAAAAGGATAGAGTGGAGTTAAAAGAGGTACAGGGAAAGGAAGCTAAAATGATCAAGAGGATGGGGCTGTAAGAGCACAAGGAGTGACTGATATCTGGGACTGTCAAATATGGGGAGGAAAAGGTTGAGAGAGATGGAATTGATTTTTACAAAGCTATGAAGAAGATAGTTCAAATGCAACCCAACTCATTACTCACCAAACCCTGCTTTAATAGGATTAGGGTCTACATAATTTCTTTGGTTTTAAATGAATCATCTATTAGTTTCATTTATTTGCACACTGAGTTGTTAACTTCTGACGTGTGCTGCCACAGGAGACTGGAAGCAGACAATATCAACAGATTAAAAAAACCCCAAAAATAGAACCACTGATTGGAGGTTCATAAAGAAATACTGAAGGGATTAGGCAGGAGGAGTCTACTGAAGTCCCAGTACAGCTCTGGAGGGAGAGACAGAATACTTGGCTACATGAAATCCAGTAGGGCTTTTTCATGTTTTTGTGTTCTTAAGGCTGTCTTATATGGTGCCTGGTGAAACCAAAGGCTTAAAGATATAGGTGAATTTCTTTTTTCAGAAGAATTCAAAGATTTTTTTCTTATCCTTTGGGTAGGCTATTCCAGTTTATGCACTGTAATACATCAGTCTGTAGGAAAGTGTTTTCTTCTGTTGTCTGTAAGTCAACCATTTCAGCCCTATGGAATAGAAAGCGCAGTATGACGTATCCTGGGGTGGCCAGTTTGATTGTTCTGTTTCCTACTTCTCTGTCTGTCCTCCTCCCCTGCAAGTAGGACAGGCCTTTCCACACCAGCACGGGAGAGGAATAGGCAGGAGGAAGCCTGTGCTCCTTTCTCCGGTGTCCAACATCATCTCTTCATCTTTTTCCCTATAGAATGAGAGAATATTTAGTCTGAGGTAAGCAGATCCCAAGCAACGTGCGCAAATGAGTCTGTGCTGAGATATAGGACCTGGCAGTACAGGAGGAGATGAAGATGGGTCTCTGTCTCAGTGATGTTTCACACAGCCTCCTCAGTCAAATCCTTCTGCAGAGGTCACAGACCCCTTTGCAGCCATTCCCAGTAAGATCGAGTTCTTTCAAGCAGGAGACTTGTGAAGAGAAGAAAAGCTCCATACCTATCTGCAGATACCTAAATCCTTTTGCACTTGCTGTTTTTGCAAGTATGACAGTAGTTGGCGTTATCACGAGACAGTCGTATTTAGTGTCAGTAACGCCGCGGATTCCAGCAGTGTCACCCCTGTCACAGCCACTATCACTGAGGCAGTTACCCGCCTTCCCAGCCAAACTTAGCTCACTCTTCAGGAGTCTGGGGGAGGTGGGAAGCAGAGCTGGTGTGTGACAGCCTGCACCTGGGAGGGTACATGCACCCTTTCATACCTTATCACATGGCTGGACCAGCCAAATCCTTTGTGTGGCAGGAAGAGGCGCACTGACAGGAGCTGGCTGCCAGAATTTGACAAGAGTGGCTCAGGGAGAGAACTGGATGGTTAGCTGAAGCTGAGATGTTAAAAGATGTGCTTCTATGACTCTGATATTTGATGTGACTATGAGAAAACAACCAGTGACCTTTACAGTGCTGCTAAAGGATTATCAGGTCTCAGGAAAAGTGTTACAAAGGGAGACTGTAGTGCTTCTTTCGTTGAAGAGGTTTTTGAAAATTAATGTTTGGAAGGGAGAAAAATATAGGAATATATTTTCAGACATCCTGTTATTTTTTTGTTAGATCTCAGAGGCAGATTTTATAGACTTGGAGTAGCAGCCTGTTTTTTTTTTTCTTTGACTTCTACCAAAGTTTTGTGACAAGGCAAATGACCCTGCAGGCCTTTAGTCTCTTTTTTTCATGCTCATTTACAAAGACTTGTGTGGTTTGACATGATTTAGGGCTGCTTCAGTTATGAGCTTCCCAAACAAGTTAGGTTTGCTGCTATAGCTTCAATGCCAGAAGATAAACACACATACACTTAAAATCCAGTGAAAGTCAGACAAAGTCTTCCCAGGGTTTTAGTTTTATTGCTACAGCCCTGCTCAACGAGGGAGCCTAGAGAACAACTAAAGAGTAGAAGGAAGAGTCCTGCCTGCCTTTCATGTAGAAAAACCTGGCTTCTTCATCCTTTTCAAGGCAACAGAATGTCAAGTCAGGTTGTGTTGCCTAAGGCTGCTATGCAGTAAGGGGATTTAAATGTAACCTCTGCATACAGAAAAAGGAAGTCCCTTAATTCATTCAATATTTTATTAGAAATCTCTTAATGCTGGTCTTATTCCTAAAGGTAAACATCTCAGAGGCTTTTCAAAGCCTGTATTTCATTATTTAATAATCTGTTTTCACTAACACAATTCCCTAGGTCTGAGCCTGTAACTAAGTCCACAAGCTGGAAATATCAGCAGTCCAGGAACTGTTAAATAATTAAGTCATTGGTGCCTGTAAGTGTTAGGGCTTGAATCACTCATATTTTATTTTCACAAACTGCAGGGAAAAAAGATGTCATTGCAAAAAGGTTACTTACCAGCTCTTTTTAAGGACGAGATGACTTTTTTTGTACAATGGTATGGCTTGAAACTGTATGAATTTTTGTTTAGAAAGTAGGATTTATAGAATAACATCTAATAGCGAGCCACAGTTCTTTGTGTTTCAGCTTGTATCCTGAGTTATCCCACATTCCGGACTCACTGGAAATCCCTGCCTCCATTCAGAGGTTTTTTATAGGACTTGCATATGGCAACCTTTTTAAAAGAATGCCTGGGAATACCCGTTGACTGGGAAATACAGTGTTTGGCCGTGTGTGTGTGCGTATGTGAACATGAGCACACGTTGGCACATGTCCCATCTCTCAAAGGGAGGAATTATCTCTGAAAGTAACTGAAGGCCAAATATTTGGGCTACTCATTTTGCCATCTCAGGCACTGAGGAGGATGTGGGCTCATTTTGAACACATAGGATATGACAGACATCTCTCTAATTCCAAGCAGATGGAGGCAGGTCAGTCCACTGAGGGAGTTCCTCATCCATGAATGATGTATGTCATCAATTTTCTTCATCAGAGAAAAGGGGATTGGTTTTATCATAGTACCATTTACTCTGGACAAGGACAAAATAGCAAAATCATGGAGATAGTCTAAGGGAAGAGGAGTTTAGGGATAACAGAGAGCTTTTGAGAGCACTAATAACATGCACTCCCTAATTTAGTCCAGACAGAAAACAGTTGAGTGTTGTAATTTGTTATGGCACCAGATTACTTTCTTCTGTACACAATTTGAATTTGGTTGCTGTGTGGAGTGAAATGGCTGGATAGAAATGAGGGGTTGGACGGGGAGGGGCAGGAAAATGAGATTTTGATGAAACGCTGTAGGACATGAGAATATTTTCCTTGTTCTGTTAAATGGAATTCTGCAGTTAGGTATTTCCTGCCTTGTACTGCTATGGACTGTCTTCAGTACCGAGGTTTCTTTTGTTCTGTTGCATATGGTGATATGACATTGCTACCTTTCCGTTTCTGTCATCAAACATACTTTTTAAGCTAAGATCTGGAAATAAGTGGTTAGAATTAATCTTTTTCATTGCCTCTTTGTTTACTTTGGATTTTGAAATTCCTTGTCCCTCTTGTGATTTTTAATGGGAAATCTGTCTGCATTCCCTTCAGAGTTTACTTGCTTTGTTTACAAAATTAGTAGTGACATAGTTACTAAGGAGAAACTTTTTTGGCAATGCTCGAAGCTTTAGCAACTTTGTATGTACATAGAAAATTCAAACATTAAAGTAAAAAACAATTTTTAAATTATTTGATTTCAAAGTACTGGTAAATTATGAAATACTAGCATAAAGTTCACATCTACAATGTCTGCAATTACCCTCTGTCTTCCATATGTTCATTTTAAAATTGTAACTTTGGCTGTCAGCATGAAAATATTTTTGTGGTATCTTTGAAAGAACAAATTGCCTCAAACATGTAAATTACAAAAACTTGGAGCTGGCTTTTCAAGTGACCAAATGTTTTAAAACAACTTTCCTCTTGGTTAAACATCATATTGACATATTGTTGTGATTAGGTGCATAAAGAATGTGGAAATATTCATTATTATCTTCGTGATATCCTGTGAGTTAAACAGGCTGTGACTCTTTTCTTCAATTAAGTAATGGTGAACAGCAGACTTAAACACCTCCTTGGGGTTTTTTTAATGTTGCAAGTCCATAATAAAATTTTTTGTTATTATGAAGACATTTCATCTCTTTAATAGCTATAGTTTAATTACAAAGAATTTTTTCTAAAACAGCTAATGATTATCGAAACTAAAGGACTTCTGATTCTTTTTTAAAAGCCCTACCTCCGGGTTCATTTTATCAAAGTTTAGAATTATTCATTTAGCTAGTAAAAATCAATCATTTATGCAAAATCATGTTTTCACCAAACACCCCCTTATCTTTCTGGTGGTTTTCCAACATATGGTATATTTTTCCCAATAGTCATACTTACCTTTTCTGTGCAGGAAAGGGAAAAAAGGGAAACTTCTAAACAGTGGCTTAAATCTCACAAACTAATAAAGTGTCTTCTGCTGTCACTTGTTTCTGACCTGAGACAATTTCCTTCTAGTTCTTTTGTTTCTTACAGGTCAATTTCTTTTTATCTTTGCCACTAGGATTTGGGAAAATTGCTGTAGTATATGGTAGTATACTCAAATTCATTGCCACTGTTCTTTTGAGTCACTACACTTGCTGAAATGGGCAGGTGATCCTTTCCTTGCTAAAACTTGCTGGTTTGTCTTAGTGGAATGATTTAACACTGTAGCAGCAGTACAGGATAAAACCAACTGCTAGACGCAGCAAATAACTTTTGTTTCTGAAGGGCTGAATTTATTAGTAGGAGTGTACATGTATGGTATTTACCTCAAACCAAGAGGATGCTGGATCTAATACAGTGTTGTGTTGTATTTTATTAAATCAGGGATTTTGAGTGAAAGGGGTTTTTTTTTCCTTTTTCTGAAGTATTTAAGTCTGACGTTATGACTGTAGATTCTTTTGTTCTTCAGATGACCTCTCTGAACTTAAAGTGCATATTTTAAAATACCAACTAGACAAAAGACAGGATGGAAGTTTATGACATACTGATTTTATTTGAGACTGGTACTTCAGCATTTCCCTCTTTAACACAAACATTTTGGTTTTTTAAGAATTGCCAAAGAGTTGTGTCCCCAGGCACCTCACAAAAATAAACCGGTTCCTTGTATACTCAGTATTTTAACCACAGCAGATGACTTATTTTAAAGATATTTTATCCTTTTTTTGAGAGGAGCAGAAGCGTTACTGTGAAGGATGAACGTTTGCTTAAAATAGTAATAAGATACTTAATCAATTCAAGATAAGCAACCTCAAATGACCTCAGAATTGCAACAGGAAAAGCACATGTACAGTTAGCACAGAGCTGCTAAAATTATGTAGCTTGTCAAACTTTCTGCTGTGTCCTTGTTCATTCTGGGGTAAATATGATTCAACTTGCCCCCCTTTTTGTCTTCACTCTGGGGATAAAAGGATATTCATAGCAGCAACCTAAGAGGCTTCTGATAGTTTTTCATCAGCAGGTAAATCCAATATTATCTGGGAAATTTATGTCCCTGAAGAACCAGAAGGAAAAAATAAGTAGCTCATCTTAAATGAGTATTCTTACAATAAACACTTGTGTAAACAGAAATGATGTAGTGCACATTATTCTTTAGAATTAAAATTTCCCTTTGGAATTAGCAGGCAATTAAATGTCAAATTTGAGGCAGAAATTGAACCAAGATGCTAATACATTCTTTTTATCTGTTGCAGCAGCTTTCCTTTCTTCTTTAAAAATCTGGCTTATTAAGCTATTTCAGATGTCACAAAAAGGCCTGCACTGTTAGGTGCCTCCATTAATCTTGATAAATTTGGTTTTGTTGGCTTGCTGTAAACCACAAGAAGTCATACTGTCGTGTGTCTGCCCACAAAATTAATCTCAACACCACACTGTAAGTTACTTTGGAGGCCTCTCCAAACAAAAACAAGTTTAAAGAATCCATCAGTTACAGCTAGAATTTCACTGTATCTCTAAAGAAATGGGAATGAAAGTCAAATGCAGTTTTTAATACTTGCTGATGTCAAAACTTACTGGAATTTGGTTTTTCTGTCCTTGTTTGAAGCCACTTATTAATGAATTAATTGTTTTATAGTTATTTAATTAACAATCTATTATTTAAAAACTTAATTATTTGATATAATTAATCTATTATATAATTATAATTTATTTTATATATGTCAAATAATTGCCAATTAATATTAAGTATTCTGTATTAATATATAAATTATTCATCTCTTGATCATTAACTTTCAACATATCAAGAATTTCCAAAAACAGCTGTGCATTTTCAGTGCCCTACACTTTATTGGTAACAGATCTGGCATTTTTCTTCAATAACTTTTTTTTTATGCCACTTGGGAATTGTTATTGTTTATTCATAACAAAGTTTTCCTAACTGTACCAGTCATAAACTCTTTCTCTACTGAGAATTGTTATTGTTTATTCATAACAAAGTTTTCCTAACTGTACAAGTTGTAAACTCTTTCTCTACCACAGTTTCAGTGTTTTAGATATTGCTACCATAAATGCTGCTATATTACCTCTCCTCTGAAACCCAAGTGATGATCCAGTGACTAATTTTAGGAAAGTTTCACCCCTGTAGCTACTTGCTCAGAATAAATATCTCTTGAGAAAGGATATTAAGAAGTGGAAAATTTGTTTGTATCTCTTAAGGTTTCTGCTTTCACAGCTTTATTAGGGAGCAGTGTTCATTTTAAACTTATTAATTCGATGGCAGATCATTGAAAGATGCTTCAAAGAGATCAAATTAAATTGCCCTTTATAATAACACCTTTATGCAAAATGTGTCCTTTCTGGCTTTGTGCCATGGATGACCAAATTTCATTTTAAGGTTTCATTGAGTCACAGAGAGATGGATTGAATTTTCTGTTTTCCAGGTCTTGAATTCTCTTGCATCTTGTCTGGGTCAATAGATCCCAATTGTTAAAGCTTTTGTTGATTCTTCCCTTGTTGTCAAGAATAACCAGTAAATGGCTAGAACAGATTCGAATGCATGGTGTTTGCAAATGAGAGGGAAATAAAGTAAAATATAATAATAATAATTATAAGGAAAAGGGAGATAACAAACAGAGAGAGGAATAAAAGTCAAGACAAACAAGTGGTGCACAATACAATTGCTCACCACACGTTGACCAACGCCCAGCCCTGAGCAGCCATCAGCACCTCCCCAGTGTATACGCTGGGCACGATGCTCTACGGTATGGAGTAACCCTCTGGACAATTTGGCTCAGTTGTCCTGACCATGCTCCCTCCCATCTTCTTCTGCTTCCTCACTGACAGAGCACGAGACGCTGAAAAATACTCCTCTTAGGGTAAGCACTACTTAGCAACAACCAGAACATCAGTGTGTTATCAACATTATTCTTATACTAAATCCAAACCACAGCACTGTAGCAGCTACTGAGAAGAAATTAACTCTATCCCAGCTGCAACTTGAATGAAAGGAATAAGTAGATGACGCAAACAGGAAAGAAGGTATAGATAAAACATCTCACACAAGGAGCATTGTCCTGAACAGAGTGCCAGTATATTCTGAACTTTATCCTCCATTTGCAATGTTTGGAGCCTGTCCTAATTAGGTCTAAGCAATTTAATAGGATTATTGTACTAGAAATGTGGCATTGGAGATTTTTTTTAATTAGGCATTTTAGCTCTGTTACCCTATACCAGGACAAGCACAAATCCTGTCAGCCCCTCTATGGCACATCTACCTCTGTTCAGTTGACACATTTGTTATTTCTGGAAAAGAAATCAAATTATAAATGACAGCCCACAGCATTCCCTTTTGCATTAGTTTGAATGAAGAGTCGCTTATAGAGCTATGTTTTCTTACAGCTTTTTGGTTGAAAATTATTGGTTTTGCCAGATCCTTGACTTCCTTTGAATGAGGCAAGGGGTTTCTGCAAATCCACATTACCTTAAGGAGAGCTTAAAGAATTCACCAGTTCCTGGGGGGTCTGCTGCTGGATCAGTCCAATGAAAGACATAACAGGAATGCAAATTGTTTCCATTATACAATTTTAATAAATCTGATTCAAAGACAACTGTTCCTGCAGCTTGTCCAACAGAAAAAAAGAAAAAGCCAAGCCAACTGCAGAACAACAATGCCAGTAGCTGTGATGAATTCACTGTGGACAGGAAAAGATAAATATATGACCTAAAGGAAAAGAAAACTTTAGACAATGTAATTAGAGGGGAAAATCCCATTAGTAGTATGAGCTATGGGCTGAGCAGGAAACTCTGAAGTGTTAGAAATGAGGCTCTAAATCTGTACTTGTTCAAAACCAACCTAGAAATGCATACAAGAAGAATGCAGCAAGTCTTGAAGAAGGTGAGGGACAATTTCTGTGATTCTAAATGCTCCTTCAGAGAAAATTCAGAACAAGTATTTTATTTCACATACAGCCTTAGCAATAAAACAGTCACTTCACTGTTACAGTAATGTTCTTGCCTGCAGATGGCTAAACAGACTTCTGCTTTCCCATGCTTGAAGAGCACCTTCAGTTGGAGACCTATTCATTTGTAATTCAGGGTGATTTGCGTAGCCTTTTGCCTTTTCCTGTGTCTCTTCTCCTCTCTCCTCTTCTGCTTTTACAATGTAATTCCTCTTCTTGTTTTCCTGCTTACAAGATGTTTTTTTATCCTCTAAGACCATGTGGAATTGTCCCTAGTGTTCTCTTCACTGTCTTACGTCTTCTACAGGAGAGATCCCACGTCTATGACACAAAAATTACTGTCATCAAGTTCAAATCTTCCATCACCCATCGATGTCTACATATTTATTCACTGAGCCATTCCTCCTTCAGTGCCACAGTATATTTTTTTCTTTCCCTCGCTGTTCAGACCAGTTCCCCTTTAATGAGGTTAAGACTAGTTGTGGGCCACTGTTTTGAGGTCTCAGCTTATAGCTGCAGTGCCACGCAAGGAAGCACAGGGTGCTTGCCATTACTCTGCTAGCCTCAGATCATAGAATGAAAAACAGTATTCAGGGATGGATCCCTGGATGTTGAGAGGTAACAGTGCTTTAAAAGTTGATTCTGTCATTCACCGTATCTCTATTCCTAATCTTGTAAGGGTTTGTTTGTTGATTTGTTTGTTTGAATTATGGAAGATAACATTGAATTATGGAAAATAAGTCATGTTATCAGCAGATTCTAGTAAAATTACCGCTATGTGATGGATTCAAACCAGTCTTAACTGTCCACTGTGAATGACACTTTGGTCTGTGGATGTATATTCTTTAAATCTATAAGACTGCAGACCTGAATGATGTATGTCCTTATTTCAGAGTACATAGATTGCAATTTGAAGTTGTTGTGTTGGTTTTTACTGTATGTTTCTCACATTACAGCATAAAGATAGCTGAAATTCAGAGGGGATATGCAGTAACAAAGACTGCATTATATACTCTTTGAGGGTCTTGGTTTTGTCTCTAACTAAAGACTAAGGTGAAATGTGCAGAGGCTGGAGCTGCAGAAGCTGTTATCCCTGCGTGGGAGCAGGGCTGTGCTGCTGTGCCCAGATGCATAGCAACAAACAGCACACAAAATATTAGACCGGAGTGAAAGCAGAGGAGCGACCTTTGCTCCGTTGGCTGCCAAATCCAAGCTCTTGGGGACTGATGAAAGGAATGTTCTCCACAGATGAGGCCATGCTTAGTGAGACAGCTCCTCCATGGTGCTTAGCAAGTCACAGTGAGAGACAGGGAGCACGTACAGTCTCGGTTTGACGTTTGCTCCTGGAACTGTGAAATGGAAGTCTGTGCCTAGGAACTGAGCTGGTAGCAATGGGTTCTTATGACCCTTCTTGACACCAGTGTACGCCAGGAGTCATTTTCATCACTTATCAATTGTATTTTAAAATAAAAGGCCTTCTGAAGTACAGCTGAAGTGTGGAGGGACAGTACAAGTGAGTGTGTGCAGAAGTTTAATGTTTGAGGGGAATTCGGCACTGACCCAAAGGATCTTATACAGGCACTCCATGAGTGACTTCGGATGTATCCATTAACTGTTATCCATCCCCTGCTGGTCTTGCTCCTTCTTCAGCCAAGGCCATCCTGGCAAGTGTGGAGCACTATGCTGGACAGCTCTGTCCCTGCTTTTATGAGGGTGGCAGGAGGATTGCATTATTTTCTTTGCCATCTCCAGTGTCTAGCCCAGGTACTTAGCTAGAGGTGATTACAGATATCAGCTGAGTCTGATACTCAGATTAGCAAAAAATAAAAAAGGCCGTATCTGAATGACATCTGAAATTCTGACTACATGACTCCAGAACTAAAAACCCTCTTGTTCTGGTCCAGACAGAAGAAGGGATGTTATATTTAAATGTTGAATATCAAACTGAATATCAAGGGCCTGATTCTTTATTGCATTGCACTGGTTTTATTCCAGGATCAGTGTTCAGACTGCATCTTTACATATTAAACTTGTCCTGACAGGATGGGAGCTGATATGCAACCTCTGACACTTGACTCCCATGCTGTTTCTTATGTCACAGGTGATGACAATTGCCAGAAACAGTGACTAGCAGCAGCAAGAGACTCTGCAATACTCTCCTTAATTGCATTCCATATTTTCAGACATAATTTACAGTTTTAAAGTGTTGAAAAATGAGTATCCTGACAGGAGTGCTCAGTATCCTGTAGCAAGCCACTGGGAACAGGAAAGTTTTCCTTTCAAGATTCAACAAAAACAGTTCCTCACTGTGTGACAGAAACAAGCTGCACCAAACCTGCCAATGATTCAGCATGTTTTTCTAAATTCAAACTGGGCTGCAGCCTCAAGTTTGCAGTAGAGATTCAAACCCTGCAGGGACGCTCCAGAGGCTCGGGCCTTTCTCCCAGCATCCGTCATGGTGCCAGGTAGGGAACCAAATGAGCAGCAAAACACTCTCTGTACTAAAATAGCTTAACAAATGGCTCCAGGGCACACAGAGAGAGGCCCATGCACAGCGTTAATTAGCCTAAAAGTAATTAGCAAAATATTACTAAAAAATCTGAAGTGGCACAATTGAGAGCTGGATAATTTTTGAACTCAGGAATATTAAAATCTTTGTGCAGTAGCTGTGAATTTGATGCACAGTGGGAGGTTTCAGTGACAAGCAGACCAGTTTTGACTGGAAGAGAGAAATACAGGATAAAATGTAGCTTTCTGTGGAATTAAAGGCTTTGAATGAAAGGTAAATTTTTCCAGCAAATTCTGACCTACACAAAACAGGGAACAAATAGACATTACACTTTACTAGAATTTGTCATGTTAGTAGCAGTGAACATTTTTGTGAATTTAGCTGTGTTTTGTTAGTTGGAAATTGTCTTGAAGTGAATAATTCATTTTTCAAATATTTTCATTTTTCAGAAGTTTTGAACAAATATTTATTATGTTAGATTTCAGCATATGGATCATGAACAGGCTATTCTTAGTTTTACTTAGTGCATTCAATATTTAGTATGACATCCTTGAGCTATGTGATCCATCATATAAATCTTAAGTTTTAAAATATTTTCCCATTTTTCACTGTGCTTTGCTCTTTTCCAGTCGGAAATGAAGAATGTTTATCATACTTTGCTAAGCACAGGAGTCTGTTTAGTCTTCTCTATTTAGTCTGAGCACTAAGTAGAAATTGCATGTGCCAGAAATTAAACCAGGTTGAAAATAGCAGAAGAACTTGGGGAGGAATACTTTTGTATGCCTTAAAAATATGTGGGCAACATGTAAAAGAATTTGTTATAAATATAAATGATATAAATGGAAATTCAATTATAGTGATTGTGTGGACATAAGTAGTTAGATTGTGTCAATATTAATCATTGCAAAAGACCTTTAAGAAGGAGGGAGTAGGCAAGTTTCAAGATGCACACAGAAACAAACAGTATCCAGTGGAGATGCCTAATGTAGGTCCTGGAAGTGAGAGCAGTGGATGGACAGAACTTCCTGCTGAGCCAGCCCTGCTGAGACAGCTTCTGGAATCAGACAGTGAGTTGGGAATATTTGGTTCAGGAGAGTTTCAGTTTGTTACATGGGCTGACTGCCTTGACGTTTGCTACGTCAGATAGACCCAGCACTTCTGGAACAACATCATCAATTAAATTATTAATCAATACATATTTTAAGATAAAATAATGCATTTATGTAAAAATAATGAAATGGTCTTCTGACCCTCCTTAACATCAGCCACTTTTCTTAAATTTTCTTAATTGCCATAGGTGTGGTCATGTACCCTCAACCAAGCAATAGAAGTGGTAATGGTTGTCCAATGTTGATGGCTCTTCCTGAAAGCAGTTTTATTTACAGATTTTTCTTTTTCTGGAAAGTAGTGGAATTCCTCAAGGAGAGACTGTTTCCTTTCTATGCAGAATCTGGAAAGGTATGTGGTACTCAAATGCTTTGATTTTGTTGCATGTTGTAAATGCTCAAACTATGAGATCTGAAGCAATGTTTACAGTGGAATATACTGAGAGACAGTTTCATTTAGATTCAAGAGCTTCTTTTTATTTCTGTTGAAAATTAGAGAGGAACAGCTATTTATACAATTTATATGGAGGGTGACATTTGGATTTGAATTACCTTCATTATTTGTACAGTAAGTTTTCAGTTTACACTTAATCATAAAAACAAGTCCAACTAAATATTTTCCTGTACAAATGTTATTTATTTACACATGAGATTTATCAACTCTTCTGTGACAATGATAGAGTGAACTTTTTTATTATTTGGTAATTTTAAAGTAACATGTTTTAAAATATATGGGTTAGTAATTGTATCCAATTTTAACCCTTAGGCAACATTTTTGGTTGAATGAAAGCCTCCAAGGCGTTCATGCAAACAGGCAAAGCACCTACTTAATTCTTCCACTGCCAGTCACCTGTGACCTAAAAATATTTGCTGAAAAAGATACAATGAAAAAATGCAAAAATAAACAGAATAGTTGGCATTGACAAAGGTTGGGGTTTGTTTTTTTCCAAAGACTCTAAAGCTCTTTACAAAATGTGCTGAAAAAGCTTGACCTCAAAGCATCCCTCCTTCAGCTGCTAAGTAGAGGTGTTTTGTACATTTGGAAAACATTTGATGTTTCTGTCAAATTACCAGAAAAAGTTAACAGATTATGTGTTAATTGGTGTTGATTCATGTTCGCCTCTACAAACTTTCCATGTCCCTAGGAAAAAGGCTACTGTGCAAGTTTGAAGTCTCATCCTTTCCAAGACTTTCAGTGGTCTGATCCCAGTGGTATTCAAGACCGAAACCATCTGTCATTTAAAGACCTGAGATGAAGACAAGAGTTGGTGATTCTGCTCCTTCTGTGTTACTGTCTTCTTATTTCTGGAATAAGGTTCTTACTGCTCACACTAGACACCTCAAGTGTCAAACAAGTGACCATCTTTGCTCAGGAAAAATACTTGTCTCTGGCACTATTTAAGCAAAAGCTGGTGTTTAAGGGACTAAGAAGGATACAGTAACCTCCTTGGAACTTTGTAAATCCACTAAGCAAGTGTAGGATTAATAGCAAAAGAGGATTGGTTACACTTTCTTAAAATATCCCATCAAGTTCATTTCAAACAGTGACAGAAGTAAATTTCAAAGGTGTATATATGGTCCTGCTTCAAATAGTAAGGGACTAGCAAAGGAAGGGGATGCTGCCAAAGTCATCTCCCGAAAACACCTTCATGTGGGACTCAGCTGGAGGTGGGCATCAGGCTAAAATCAATCCAATACTAAAGGCTAGGGTTAGGATTAAGGATGGCAGAGAAACAAAGCCTAGCATTCCAGCTGAAGAGGGACTGCGGTAAATCTGCCAAACGAAAACACAGTCTTCAGAAAGACTTCTCCCTGCAGAAAATCATCATGTGCAGCAGAGATGGGAACCTTGGACTAAGGCTCAGCCCATACCTTGACCCCTAAGGTCAAGGATTATGTTTAGGACTGGGGATGGCAGAGAGAGTAAGTTATGGGATCATTGGGAGTGGGAATGCCAAAAACATTGTCTGCCAAGGCCTTCTTCATGAGGAACAAGGCTAGGGCTTGACATAAGGTTTAGTCCATGCTAATGCCTATGATTAGGGTGGTGAACTGAGGCAGGTAGACTCAGTCTGACTGTAAATGGGCTGACAGAGAGGAGTGCAAGCTGCCCAGAAAAGTTATCCCCAAGAACTTCTTCATGCAGGACTATGGGAACTTGGGCTAAGGCTCAGCTCCTGTACAGGCCTAAGGCTGGGGGTGGGCAAGAGACCAAGTGTAGAGCTCTAGGTGAAGTGGGGATGTAAAAGTGCTGCCAAAGAAATTGGCAGACTACAAGCAGACTTTTCCCTTCAGAAATTCTTCTCGTGGGGGAGGACTGTGGGGCTTCCTGTGTGGCTCAGTCAGTGCCTAGGGTTGGAGTTGGGGCTGGTGGAGAGGCAGAGCCTAGAGTTGTAGTTGAACTGGTGCTGCACAGGGGCTGTCAAAGGAAAGAGCAAGCTGGAGAAGGATTTCTCTTGCAGGAACTTCTTATGGGATTTCATGTGGGTTTAATATCTCGAGTTCTGTTCCAACCTATATTATTCTATGACTATGTATTGACTCTGGGAAACAATGCGAGATGAAACCCAAAAAATCTCTGTGGCTGCAATTCAAGTTTCAAAACCAGAAAATTAAGGATTATTCTCCCATGGTCTTCTCAACATGAAAGAGTCAGATGCAGCACTGCATTGGCTACTATCCAGTCTAGTTGGGAGGTAAATTGTAATCCTCCTCCTGGAATCCAGCCTTCACTGCCAATGCACTCGACCCCTCTTCTCCTGAGAGCTGGAGTCAGCCAAGTGGAACCGCAAACCCTGCAAGAGACTGGCATTCACAAACCAGTCCTCCCACTTCTCTACCTCAACATTTCCCTTGTTTGCTGAATTTCCTTCTTGTCCCAGACAACTCCAGGCTAGACAAGTCTTTGCTGTGGCAAACCATTGACTCCCTTTGGGCACAGAGAAGACAAAGTGTATTTCCTGGCTCCAGCTTGTGAACAGCTGAGACTTCATCTGACCAAAAATTCAGCTGTTGATGCTAAACATGTGATGCTTCCAGCACATATAGGAGAGAGTGCCTGGGAACAGGGACTGCCATATTTTGAATGGCTGAGCCGTTCCTCTTGGGAAGGCCCTTTGGGAGTCAGTTGACAGGTAATTTTGTGGGGCCATTCAAGTAGTCAGTCTGGCATGTCAGGCCTATGAGACATTGATTTGTCGGCCAGGTTTACTGCTGTGTTTCTGCGAGGATCCTGGGTTAGCCCTTAGAAAACATCTTCTCTCATAACTTTGCAACTATCTGTATAAATCAAGTTTGTAGAGATAAGGGCCAGACCATACAATAAAATATTGCATTAAGTACTAAAATATTGCAGTAAGTACTAAGTGCTAAATTTTTAAATGTTGACCATTTCAAGGGCCAATTTAAACAAGACAGAATAGAGCTGAGCTGTTTACCTTCCTAACACTGCTCACTATAGCATAATAAATGATGGGGCCTTAAGCCAAGGAAGGCGACTGCAAGAATGTTTTGTTTAGACTGCTACAATAGCCAATTCAACATCATGAGAGGAATGCAGGATGTTAGGAGTGATCTGAATGAGCAGAGCTACCCTAACCAGTGATCAGTTACTGAAATGTCTGAAGACGTAGAAGTTACGCTTCAGATTTCCTAAAACATCCCTATATTATTTAAAGATTTTAGAAGTGGGGAAGAGATTATCTTTGTCTCTATTTTACTCGAGTTTTACTACATTTGTCCTATATGGGTATTTACTTCATACTGTTTCCAGTTTTACCACTAGCTAAGTGCTTTTTGAGAAGTCACTTAATTCTCCATACCACTGTTTTTCTTTCTGTAAAACAGCAACAGAGCTTCCTTCTTTCTCTCTGGAGTTTTCAGCTCTCCAATGACTCTAGAGAGCTTTCATTATATTTTTGTTTTATTGGCAACAGGACAGCAACTTCAGAACTGCACAAAGAACAAAATGAATTTAGCTTATGAAAATCCTTGTATCCGATAGAGTGAGAAAAATTCTCCAAGGCACATTTTGTTGCAGGCCTAGGGAGGCTTGTGACTGGGGAGGTGGGATGAGAAAAGGAAAAGCACCCTTTGCTGCACAGAGCAGTGCACCCTTCTCCCAAGAACCTGCCTGCCTTTTCACAATGTCAGAAGGTCACCTTCAGACTTTTTTCAAGTTCTTTATTACTCCATTGAAATAATTAATGACTATTAACAAAACTGAATTTTGTTCCCATTTCTGATAGTCTTATATCCAGCTGTTTCTTTTCCTACTTTCAGGTCCTACTCTGATAGCAGGAATGTTGGAGGAAAAAAATTAGAATTATGCAATTTAAGTGAGGTTTGATATAATTCCGTGTATTAAAAACTGTGAGTATTTGGTCATAGTCTGTAAGAACTAGTTCAAATAATCTATGTCCAAAAGATTGTTAAGGTGAAGGAATTGCATCTGAAATACTGAGGCATTTTGTAGATGAGGATTTACCAAGAGAAAGTATGAGGAAAGGCTTTGTTCTCTCTGATTGCTATTAAGTATAAGCTTCTCTAAGGTTATGTCTTTATACCTGCATGCATTCATCCCTGTCTTCACTAAGTCTATTAACTGATGATGATAGATTTAGCTAAAATGAATATAAAAAGATTGCTAATATACACAGAACAGTTTTGAAGACCAAAGTAGTTTAGGTGTAATCCTTAAAAATCTATAATTTCTTTACTAGGATATTACTGAGCATCTCAGCCAAATATACGGAGATTTTTTGGGCAGTAGGGCAGTAAAAATACAAGAAGCACTTAAGACTTTCAATGAAACTGAGATTCTGATGAAAATAAAGGCCAGATCTTTAAAAATATTTAGTACTTTCCATTAATTTTCTAAGAATGTGGGGTAGATGAATTTTTAAAATTGAGATGTAAGGACAAGCAAAAGTTTTATGCATGATGCCAGAATCTTTCTTTGAACTTCTTTTGGGGGTTACAGCAGCCATAGATGAGAAAAACAGTGAATTCACAAGTCTCTGGTGAAGAACTCACAGTATAAATAAAATGAAATAATTACGTTTTCATTGCATTTTCTTACTGGTGGTACTGCAAAAGAGACCAGCCCAGTGGTAATTATACTTTTTGCTTAATGTAGGATTTCTTGTAAAGCTTATTTTCAGTCATGCCTACAAATGGAAAATAAAATAGCTAGTGTGATTACAGACTTGCTAAGAGGTTAAAAAGTTGTTTTAGCGGTATTTAAGGATGTTGGTAAGTTTTTCTCATGTCTTGATTTTTCACTGCAAATTTAACCAACTTATCCGTTTTCCACTTCACAGACTAAAAACCAACCAACCAAAAAAACAAAACAAATTTATTATATTAAACAACACGTTTAAACAGTGTCATCAATGACTATGATGTAGTTTACTACCAAATGTAGCGATGTTAGCATTTGTTAAATAACATAAAATTAGAATAACTTTTCTCATGATATGGTTTTGTGTTCTTTATGTCTGTGAAACTATGGAACCATGAGGAGTTTCACCCTTGGCTGAGAGCTTGATCTTTTCAATGAGCCATTCTCTGGTTTTGTGAGGATAAGTGTGCGGACAGATGTCTGAGAAGGTCACACACGCAACATCCTGGATGTGCATTTTTATAGTGCCTTAAATGTTTAATAAAGGAAACAAATTTCCATAATGTTTAGAAGTGTTTAAAAATCTGCTGTGATCTATTTGTTGTGGCTAAATTCCAAGCATTTTGTTTTGTTTTTAGAAGATTTTCTATATGGCAGTAGTTGTCATTCAACTTCCTAAAATGGTCTAGTGTTTATCTTCTGTACTCATGACACACTTCTACCAGAAGAACTCTGACATTTCAAACCAATGGACTAAATAAGCATTTTTTGAAGTTATTGGACTCATAAGCAGCTTTTGAAATTATTAGACAAAGCAGTACCACTGCAAGTACTAACAATTTGAAATGATGAATCAAATCAGCTTGCTCTGGGCCCTTTGAAATGAACGAGCCCAGTGTTTCATCAGGTCTCCTAAGGAGTCTTCTGTCTTTATCATAAATATTCATCTGTTCATGTGATGCATTGTTTGAAGTGCTTTTAAGCCATGTTTATTATTCTAATAAAGGATACTCAAATTATTTGCACACTGTGTTGTCCTGCTGCTCTACGAGCCTGTTGGAAGAGTGGGAGTCCTTGCAAAGAAGAGTTCACAGTTTAAATAGGTAAGAATAAAATAATAAGATATAAAAGTGGGTACATGGGGACAGTAACTTGATCAATCTCCAGCAGATGTAGCTGGGAATACAACTCAGGCCAGTACTTGCTCTAAGACTGTGTGTTTCTGAATAATAAGAATCCAAAATCAAGAAGGAACAACACAATTCTCTCAGACATATCTTGAATTATTCCATTAGTTTGAGTGGATATATATGGCTAGTCATATTTGGGCTATTCCTCTTCATTGAAAGACTTTGTAGTATTACCCCAGGCCTTTTTTTAAAATTTTTTTTATTTCTGCAACAGTGTCATGGCACAGCACCATGTGCAAAGCAGTTTTTTCTTGCTTTGGTGTTTAAGTTCTTAGCTTTTCATATAGCTTAGCAAGTGGTAGATTGTCTCGTATCTAATTCTAGTCTTGATCTTATTTTGATGACCATAGATGAGATAGTGGTTTTGAACCTCATATAAGGCTCAGATAACTATCTTAAGTGTTTGTCTTTTTTATTTTCTAAACATATTTAAATAGAAGATGTGATTTATATTTTTTTAATTTAAAGGCCAAAAGTTCAGTTGGTGAAGGCTAATGCTTTCTCAAAGCCTGAAGTCACAGTATGTTTTTCTATCCAAAAATTGTTGTCCTAGTCTTTCAATCTTTTTAGTATCTTTTAAAACACTTGGCTAACACTATTTATTTGTAGAAATAGTAAGGAGCATCCCCACATAGACTCGATTAATGTCTTTGCTACTTGAGAGACTTTCAAGAAATTTAAATTTGGTTACATGTGTAGTCCTTGTATATGAGGCAAAGAAAACATTACAGTCCTATTTTTCTTAGCTAGTAGATTAATATCACATAGGAATACTTCATCCTAGGATAGTCTTCTCCCTCTGGGCTGCAGCTGAACTGAAATTGGCTGGGACTGCTTAAGCTTGGAATGGCAACCTTGCCCACCAAAGAACCTAAAAGACATGAGACAAGCTGCACCATTTGCCTGCGCAAGAATCTGGGCCAGAGTGTGCAGAAAGAGTTTTCATACCGTGAAGGTCTCTAAATTTGTACATGTCCATAGGTAATGTCCATTCCTGTCCTGCAAGCAGGCACACAGATGTGGACTGATAGGAGATCAGGCATGGAGCAATCGCCAGCCTTTCTTGGTAAGAGCAGAAGCGTTTTCACTCCAAAAGAAAGTTCCAGTGTTGAGCAAGATCTTTACACAATACCAATGATTATGAGTTTGCAGCCTAAGGTAGGAACACAGATCAAATAACGTATCAAACTCTGCTGTTGATTCATAGTCTATTACAAGCCAGACACAAATAAGGATTTTACTTCAGAACCAAGAAAACAGAACAGAGAAGGCATTGTTCAGGAAATAATTACAAACAAAAGCAGTCCTGGCTTATGCAGAAGACAAATACACTTGTGTTTGAATTAATTATTTCTTGTGAAAAGAGTATGTTTTTTATGGCCAAGATATAGAAGGCTTGCAAGCTTTTGCTATTTAAGTGCTAAATCCTGAGGATGGCTGTTAACTGCTCCTAACTTTGTCATCTTTTTTGGGGTATGTGATCTCTTTGTTTTCATAAATCAATGCAAGTTTTTTCATCTTGTACATCTTATTCCCTCTTTTTTCATTATCTTGTGGTTTCCTCATTTACCACCTGTGACATTTCCAATTCAACAGTTTGTAGTGTGTCACTTTAATATAAATAGTATGTAAAGTTTTTAGTTGATTTCTGCTTCTATTGCACCTGCAGTTGGTTTTATGCTGTGCTTGCACACTTTAAGTTAGTGAATATTAATGCATTTCTACTCCAATCACAGCTGTGACAACTACGATCTTGCAGAAGTGTAACATCTTTACCTCTCCTCATTAAAGTCTACAGTTTGTCTTCTTTTTGTTTGTCTTCTGGTTTCAAACTTCAGTCTGCTGAAGAAGACTTTAATTTTGAATGAAAGAGGATGTTCCTGGGTATGCATTTGACTGCAAGAGCTGTGCTGTTTGTGAGAAGAACTTTATAAATCTGGATGGAAACATGAGAGTTGGCAGCTCTGACCACAGCAAAAAAGTGTTTCTGAAAGACTCCCTGAAGTAGAGAACCAAATGTTGGTTAGCTGTCTCTACTCCCTCTACTTTTCTTAAGCTTTTCTGAAACTGTCTAGACACTTACTGGAAGAAACTTTCGTGGGGCAAATAAACTCTAAGTTCAGTGAATTATGGTGGAAAATTAATTTGGAATTTATCAGTAGAAAAAAGAGTGTGTTTCCATGAGACATCTGATTGTAAGGGTTAGTAAGTAAATAAGTAAATAATTTAATAATTAAATCATAATATTACCATGTGGTTTGTGCTAATCTAACCGATGTAGTACAAATTTGAAGGCCTCTTATTTAGTTGTTGATAAATTATAAATCAATTGTTGGTACTCATCATGGTGAAAGTAATTGTTATAGAATTAAGAAAATCAATAACGGTTTATGCTACTCACAGGATAAAAGGCTGCCTTTGCCAAAGCAACTACTGTATGACATTTGCTATTCTCTAATAGGAAAATATTTTGAAAAAAAAAAAGCTTAATACAACAAAAACCTTCATGTGCAATTGCCGTATTTACTTCATTAACATTAAGAGAGCTGGAAAGTTGCATAAACTAGAGCTGATTTCTATATTCATAGGGATATTTTCATTGATTCCAAATACCATTTGGATAATAGCAGAATTCTTCTAGCTACCATAAGGGATCACTGGAAATGACCTTCATTTCCTGTTTCCTTTGACATCAGCCATTAGCATGGACACTGCCCTTTTTATTACCTTGTGTTTTATGGACTAAATAAAAAGGTATTTCTAGGATGGGGTAAAAATGCTGAAGATTGTAAGTCTTCATGAATATGCAATCTCATGAAGCACATGAAATTATACCAAACTTTGCCAATTGTGAGAAGACAATGAATGCCTTTTCTTGTTTGTCCTGATGTAAGAATGATTTGATATTGCCGTGATTTAAAAAACAGAAAGAAACAAGAGAAGCTGCTGTAACACGACTCCTTTCAGGTGGTGAAGTTGTTGGATAGCAAATGATACTTCTGTATGATAATATGTGATATATGCCTTTGAAATATCCATTAAAATCCTACTGCATTATCAGTTTGCCATGCACGTTGTAGTGTTTCTAACTTATTCATACTGAGTGATACATCTGCTCATAAGCTTCTGAGACAGATTTTTTGCTTGACACTTTCCATACTTGACATCAACTCCAATGTCCAGTCTTCAGAAATCTTGAGCAAGTTGCACTCAGCTGCTTTGAAGGCAAAATTTGAGGTGAAGTTACAGTTTTCATGT
Source organism: Atrichornis clamosus (assembly GCA_013400975.1). NCBI lineage: Eukaryota > Metazoa > Chordata > Aves > Passeriformes > Menuridae > Atrichornis > Atrichornis clamosus. The sequence goes on along the minus strand of WBMZ01007130.1, from coordinate 89,807 downwards.
CCTCCAAGTGACACTTGCTTTCGTAACTCACACAGCTGCTGTTATAAATCTTGAAGTAGGATAGGTTCATCGTTCTCAAACTGGAGTGAAAAACAAGCTGAAATTCAGAAATATGGGTTCATTATTTCAAAAGCTGACATTTGCAAATGCACAACAGGACGTCCTTTTTCTTTTTTTTTTCTATTTCTGGTTGACAGAATAATTTAAGACCTTACACATCAACAAATAGTGGATTAATTAAGACCATCTGAGGTATACAGGCAGATTCAAGTAGAGTTTTCTCAAGACTTTAATTCAGCATTCTTAAATTATGTGCTTTAACTTAGGGTATGTTATTGAGAATGCATTATTCAAAGGACAGTTTATTTTAAAAATCACACCTTCATTTTACTTTTTTTAAACATAATATCTTTCTTCAGTGTTAGAACTCAAGAAAAGAAGTTGCAATAATGGGGATTAATGCTGTGACACGGAAGAACAGTGTATATATTCAGAAATAGCCTTATTCAGTTTATCATAATTAACTTCTGCAATTAATTAGGATAACCACGTGTGTGCTGGGCTGTTTAAAGTGATTCTGCAAAGCTATTTTAGAAGTTTATTGAGATTCTTTTCCATATATATATAGACACAAAAATATCTTAATTTGAAAGGAACTAGATAACTATATGGAGCAATTAAAGTTTTTTACTTTTTCATTGTTTTGTCTCTGTGGTAAGATTAAGTTTAATTGGTGTATCTGCTTCTGCATTTAGCCCTCTTGCTTTTCTTGGTAGTGTATATCCTACCAGTATCAGCAGAAGAAATATTTTCTAAAACTGCAAGAATCAGAAATGAACCCAAGAATATACTTTAGAAAATGAAAAAAAAGGTGTCTTATCTTTCATTATAGATAAAATTTACATTGCTTATGTATCCTTAGGTTTTAGTTCTCAAATAGTGAAGAGCATGAAGATATTTTTTGAGGGTCTTGTATTTTTCTTAAAAGTTAGAGAACATAGCTTTTGAAACTACTTTTTTTTAGAAGATTGAGCCAACAGATGAAAATTCTGAATGCAGGTTTCTCTATCAGTAAAGGTTTCTGCCATCCACCACTACATATATATTTTTATACATCAATTTTCACTAAAAATAAAATCTGAGCCTTAGCGGCTTTTAGATAATTATGAAAATAGCATGAAAATTAATAATACTAATTTTGCTCTTTTCCATGTAGAATGGAGGCACTATAATATTTGGAATGCCCCTTGAGTCCATGGTTTGATATTTTGCTTGACTTCAATGTTTTGTTTCAGTGCAGTAAGATTATAAAACTGAAGCCAAGACCAGTAATAACATCTCTCCAGACCTCTTTTAAAATCAGTTGCATTTTGGATTGTTTGTCTTTCATAAAAGTGTCTCACAATAATCTTGTTTTCCTGTCTTCCCTGGCACTCTGTAAGCATGACCATAAAATGTGCTATTCTTCTGTTGTGAAAAAATTAAAATCTAAGATAGATCAGGTGTTGTATAAGAAATGAATTGTTCAAGTTTACCACCATCACTAGGAAAATTTGTTCTGAGTTCCTGGGTTAAATAAGTAATGAAGGGAAATTCTGTGTGTGGTGGTGCACAACTTTTGAATGCTGCCTGTTTAAGCAGCTAACTGGAGAATCCTCTGACTTGCTGTTGTTCAGGTTAGTTAAAAATCCCCAAACAATGAAATAAGAACCCTGATTGCTGTCAGCCAGCAGTTTTTGTGATTAGGATCCAGTGTATATTCTCACAATCAGCCAGCCAGCCTTGATTCAAGGCATTATAGTTAAACACCAGTGGTTTATCTGTCTGTGTAAGCACACTGTAACAGCCTCACCCACAGTGTCTACTCTTCCTTTCGTAGTACCCCAGTAAGGATCATGGTGCTTTTATGCTCAATATGGTTCAAGGTGCATGAAAGCTGAACTAACCTGTAGCACACCCTTCACTGGCGCAACAAAGACACCTGCTTACAATTCCCTAGAGAAAGTAGAAGCAAAATTCACTCAAGAAAGAAAAAAAGGGATGCATAAAATATGTCCAGCTCAAAACTGGGCCCCTGCTGAACAGTGAAGTTAAAGTGCAGTGTTTGCTTCATTTTACATAGATAATTTTATAATTTTTACTCTATTGGAGGGGTAATTTATGTGTCTTCAAAATTTATTTTTTTGTGTTACCTTCACTCGTTTCTATACTTTGGGGGTTTCACTCGAAACCTGCATTATTAGAGACATGCTGATCACTTCTAGTCCTCACTGTAAGAAACTGCAATTGGCACGTGCTTGGCACCTGCCTGATACCTATCTCAGTCTGAGCAACAAAGAGGGGAACAGTTGCTGGTGTCCACGGGTTAAAACTCTCCCAAGGAAAGACATGGCCTGGTTGCTGGTTTTACAGGGCATAAACTGTTTTTCATAATCCCTTCATCTTCCTCTTGCAGAAGGAGTGTGTATGCCAAATGCTGCTCTTGGCCTTGTGTCTGAGAAATCTGCTGCTTCTGACATATTTTCCCAAGAGAGTTACAACTGTTAATGCTTGTCCTTTGGCAGCCTACGATCAGAATATTTTAATTTCTTCCTCACAGCTGTAAAATGGGACTGACTAAAGATGCCCCTTGTCTTTGCTTGGATTCCTTCTTCTAGAAGGTAGTCTGAGTACTTTTGAGGTGCATTGGAAGTGACTTCTCCAATCCTGTAGAGCTCTATATTTTGCTCATTGCTAAGGGATATCCAAAGATGAATTCAAGTATAGAAATTCCCATTTGGGGATGCTATTGAGAATTAAAAAATTAAAGAATAGTTCTCCTCCTCTTTAATAATGCTGTATTAGTATGAGTCTGGGCAGGGAAGTAGTGCAGATAAGGCAAGGTGTGAATTTATACAGCACGAGCAACCCTGTCAGAATTTGCTGTCTGGATATTTGTATCCAGTGATTATACAGATTCAGCTACTAAAACCATTCAGAGACCGGAAACTTCTACTCAATAGGAGAAAAATAAGAATGTATTTAGAATGACTAGGACAATTCTCCTCCTTGCCTAGCAAACTTTAATTTGAAAGATACCCTCAACATTGTTGTTTACCTGTTCTGATTACACATCAAGCAATTCTGACAGGAGAATTCATTATAGTTGGAAGTCAGTTTATTAGCTTATAGTTTTTTTAGGGATTAGTTTTTTATTTAGTAAGGTTGTTATGAGAAAGTTCTATGGTTGAGAAGGCTGCTCTGTCATCTAGGAAAGATTTCAAAAGCTACACCAGGGGTGGAAAGGTCTTTATTACACTGCTGCTGTCTAGCCAGACTTGAAAATGAGACATATTTGCTCACAGACTGGAGTTTATCAGGCAGAAAGAGTAATTAAATTTGAATTGTGTCAGCCAACTACCTTACAATGAAGTCAATGTACGTTGCTCTAAGGAGAAAGAAGGAAATGATTAGTTATAATTATACCCAGTGTCCAAGAGAATTGCTTCACACTCCTAGAATCTGTTGCAAAGGGAGGGGAAAAAACTAAACAAAGGACCTCTAATCCTTCTCTTAATGTTTAAAATTTCTTGGGTTCATGATTCCCTATGGGATTGAGAAGAAACCAGATAGTACTGAACTGTAATATTCTAAGAATTGACAGATGGACTGCTAGATGGATGAGAACTTGGTTGGATTGCTGCATCCAAAGGGTTAACTGCTCACAGTCCTGATGGACATCAGTGACAAGTGGTGTCCCTCAGGGGTCTGTAATGGGACCAGTGTTATTTAGTGTCTTCATTAATGACACCAACAGGGGATCGAGTGCAACCTGAGTGAATTTCCTATGAAGACAGTCTGGGAGAAATGGGGTTGTTCAGCCTGGAGAAGAGAAGGTTGCATGGAGACCTTGTTGTGCCCTCTCAGTACTTAAACGGGGCTTGTAAGAAAGATGGGGAGAAGTGTTTTAGTAGGGCCTGTTGCAATAGGGCAATGGGGCAAGGGTTTTAAACGAAAAGATTTTTTTTACAACGAGTACGGTGAAATACTGGCACATGTTGCCCAAAGGGGTGGCAACATCCCTGGAAACATTCAAGGTCAGGTTGGATGGGCCTCTGAACAACCTGATCTGGTTGAAGATGTCCCTGCCCATTGCAGGGTGTTTGGACTATATGACCCTTTAAAGATCCCTCTCCACCCTAACCACTGTGCCAGTCTGTGGGCTCTCAGTAACCGAGTGCAACAAATGAAACTCAATTAAAAATACACTTAAAACAAAATTGCTGATTTTATTTTAGTTTAGAAATTGTTTAACAATAGGAGATCAGAAAAGACTAACATTGAAACCTTGGCTTGCAGTTAACCTGAAAGTGCCTGCATGAATCTTTTGTGGAATGTTATACAGAATAAAGGTGGTCCTTTGCTGAGAAAACAAAAGATAAGATTATTTTGCTGTTAAAAATTGTTATAGGTGAAGCTGGCAAAGAAGGCTGTCATTGAAGTTACCTAACACATTCCTTTAGGAGACCTTTTTTATGGTAGTGTATAATTTGAAAAGCATGGACCTGAATTCTCCATGGCTACCATCAGCCTTAGGCTGATTTTCTGGGGAAAGTTTCACAAATTTAAGGCACAACACAGTTATCCCAATAATAGTTAAAAAAAAAAAATCTTATAATCATCTTTTTGATGGATTCCTGAGGTCAGGAATCTGCTTAATTCTGACTGCATCACCAGCCCTTCTGAAAATTTCCTACTACGTAGTCTCTGGGAGTTTGGCATCAACAGTCCCTGAAGATTCCATCTGTGCTGGCCATACTCCAGAGCCCAGGGAATTTGGGCTGAATAGGAGTTTCCTTTGTGTTTGACATCCAAATCTCCCTGTGGCTCCTGTGGTTTATCTGTTCTCCCTTCTTCCCATCTTTGTGGCTTTATTTTATTCGTACTGGACCAAGCAGCACTGATGTTAAGAAAGGCAGACAAGAGGAATTTGCATGAGAGAAGTGGGATATTCATGGCACTTTGGATATCAGGTTTTAGTTACAGTGATACAGAGTAGAGCTCTGGAGTGTTTTGGAGGTAAAAAGATTTGGAAATGATCCAAATGTGGGATTTGGAGGAAAGAAGAAACAAAAAGAAAAAAGGAACCTCATAGATTAAAGACAAAAGTGAATTTTTAAGTGACTTTGTGAAAAGAGTGAAGAGGATGGGCTGGATTAATTTTTTGTTGAGTTTAAAGGTGTGGTGTCACAGCAGAGTAAAAGGATGGAAGGACACAATTGGAAGGGGACAATTAGAGCTTGAAAGAAGGAACAAATTTTTAAGTCATCAATGTTTATAAGGTGAAGGTAAAAACATCCTTGTCAGTTTGTTGGCCTTCCAGCCCTAGAGATAAGGTACTGTACTGAGCCCCACATTAAAGAGATTGCTGTACTCTGTACAAATGCTTGACTAGAAAAAGCAGGCAGCTTGCAGACCTGTGGGACTCCTTGTCAAAAGATGTGTACCTTTTATTTCCACAACACAGGTTTAAAGGGAAACTGAACAGAGAAACCTATTGGGGTAATTGGGGTAACTGAGAAGGAAAACCATAGGAAGCTCAGAAAATACCCTAAACAGCTTCTGCTTGGAGGCTGAGATATTATACCGGGTGAGGTGGACTCTTGACCTGCCATTCAGATACTCTTAGAATGTCACAAATGTCATTTTTTGGAGCCCATTTTTTGTTCTTGCAGAGTGTTAAGGTTTAGGGGCTTTAGGAAGGAGGGGAGAAGACCATTTTATGTTTCCTGAGCTGCAGACAGAGCTCAGCTGAGATATTGAACAGAATTTCAAGGTCTTCCAGGAGGCTTTTTGCTGACCCTGGGGTTACCTTTCTGTACAGTCTGGCATCTCTCTGTTGCACACTCACATTTGCTGAGTGCAATTGGTTGGATGACTTACTTATTCCACTATATAACTTTCCATACAGCATATAAATCACCCTATGTCATGTTGTCTTACAAGGCATGCCCCCAAAGATACATTAACTCCTTAATTTTATAAGTTTTCTTTCTGAAAACTGAAGTGTTTTTCCAGCCATTTCACAGATTCAGAACAAAAAAATCTCTGTGTTGTTTAGAAATAATTTGTTGCAATAAATATGGAAAAATATCACAGCCTGCAGATTTTTTTTTGTACAAAGACTATTGTAATTCGATGCTAGATGGTAACACTAATAGTTTGGGAAATAATTTTTATTTACTCTATATTTTCCGTAACAGTATCTCACTTTAAAATAATTTTTATCTTTATAGTTTCTTGTTTTGTTTTTAATCCTTGGCAATGTGGTGTGAAGGAGAAAGAGATCACCGGCAGGACAAGAATAGGTTGTTCCTCCAGCTCCCTCTTTCCTTGTAAATAAAAAGGCAGGCAGACAGGCAAAGAACTGACCTGGTGCTACATATTGTAAGTGGTGGTACAGGGAAACAGCTGTTGCAATTGTTAACCCAACAAAACACAGATGAAGTTCAGTCACAAGCAAATTTCTAGTGGTCCTATTTTCAATAAAGCTTTTGCTTTCACTATTCACCCCAAGTTAAATCACTGACACAAAATAAGCTTTCCTAATAGTTACCATCACTCTGGCCAAAAATCAATTAGACTTATCAGAGATTCTGGTGAAATGTTTCTCTCGTGACTACAACAGGTGTTTTGTATACTAGTTATCTCCAAATATTAAGCCTGCAAATATTTTGCCTAAAATAAAGCATAATTTAACCAGACTAAAATGGTAACTCTTAATTAAAATATTTGTGGCATACTTAAGAAAGGAACACCTGAAAGTAAATTAGGTAAGGAATTTTATTTAGGTCTCAGAAATTATTCAGTCTGAAAAGAAAAAAAATTTACAAATTTTCATGTCTCTTTTTTAATTGTTAATTTCCTTAGGTCATTTGTAAACTTAAATGGTTTCCAGTTTTAAGTTAAATCTCAATTATTTGCTTACATACCTGCACTTTGGAATGTTATTTGATTTGGAATGGTTATGATTGATTTTGGAAGGGAGAAATTATAAGGGACATGTTCAATTAAGCTTCTACTTATTTTTCTAAGCTGACATTTAAAACAGGAGATACCCCAAGAAAATGTCTTACCCTGGATTCTTTTTGGCTGCAAACTGCAGACGAACCAGAATTCAGGGTACCTGGTGTGACAAAACATTCATAAGTAGTTCAGTTATTTTCTCCACTTCCACTTATTTAGGTTATGTCTGAGAAATTAATTCCTCTGAGATAACAGGTCATGTAATTTTATTCACAATATGCAAACTAGTACAATTTTCAGTCCAGCAGTGTGAGCACAACAAGCATTTTATATTAGTCAGCTGTTTAAAAGCTACTTAAGTATATACAGGTATTATAAAGATAAACCATTAACCAAATGTTAAGCACTCCAAGCAAAGGTTTTCCTAGATGGCAATTTCTTCATCTCCCCCCAACCTGTTTTTACTTTTCCCCACAGAGAACCATTTTATTTACTATTAGATTCTTACTTTTGCTACTGCCTTTCCCAGCTGAAGGCACTGCCTGGGATGTAACTGCAGTCACCTGGGCTCAGGATGCATCTTGGGAAAAGCACTTAATTTCCCCACTTCTCCTCGTGCAGGGGCAGGAGTAACAAGGTGTATCCTCTTTCTTCAGCCGTCTGATTTTTCTCCATGGTATGTAATCCATATTTATAATAACCTTTTAAAATTGTTGGTTTTAACATATTTCTGAAAGTTGTGGTCAAATTCTTTAATTGCTTCGTCTTTTCAGCCTGTGTTTGTTTTGGTGGGTAATGTATTAAAAGGAAATAGAAGTTTTATTGAGTATTAAATGGTCTGTCCAAGTCTCATTATCTTGTTGTCCTTCAGGGTTAAAAAAAAAAAAATCTCGTTATGCTTTATGCAATTTGGATTATTTTACTGCTGATGTACTTGAAAGCACCCTTGAAATTAGACACAGGAGAGCTTTTGGGATGGCAGAAAGTAAAGAGATAATGTTTTGTACTTTAACCAATGTTAGTCTTCTGCTAGAACCTGAGAATTTAGAAGAATACAGGATTAGAATGGATCTCATTTTCAACGGTGTTTCTAGTTGGAGCAGTAAACTCCCAATCTTTAATTGAAAAAGAGAGAAAAGAGGTTATAGAGCCTAAGAGAGAAATGAATAGTGTTAGAAAAATAAATTTACAGTGAAATTTTCTCAAAGCCTTGCAAAATAAAGTAAGTTTTTTGTATACGCAAGTTGAGCAATGTATTTATGTTGGATGATGATGGAGGGCTTTATACCAGTACTGCTTCTGCATCTGATTTTCCATCAGAAACATGGAAGTGTGTTGTGTTAATTGATACTTTAGTGCTTTGAGGGGGGAAAAAAGATCATTTATCTGCTACAGTGCTGATTTTCATGTATCCTTGGTAGGGGTTTTCTCCATGTAAATGGATATACTCATATGTTTTTCATATGTCATCTCTGGCCTTCATCATCTTACAAATATGTTTGAAAATGTTGCTAAATTTCATGCAATTGGAAAGAACAAAGCATTAAGGACAATAATTTCATGCTTTGTGCAGAATAAACAAAAAACCCCAGAACTTTCCAGGCAAGGGAAGGGAGTGTGTCAAATTAATCTATAAAAGTCAGACAAAAGGACTTTGCTTGGAAAAGAAATGCAGAATGGTTTTAATTAACATTTTGCTTCAGGTCATACCATGTTCTTTCAATTAGGATTTTGGTGTAAGAAAGACTCTCTCGTCCTGAAATGTCTTTACTTCTTTAAAGGGAAAGATGTGGTCATTTTCCAGAGATGGGGGAATGGGATAATACTGGGGAGATGGGGGAAATAAGATAAGTTGTCTTTAGTTTGGGGGGAGTATGGATTGTGATTCCTTTTCATTTATGGATATAGTTGAGAAGAGTTGAGATCAAGCAAATTTAAGTGTCCTTCTTAAACTGCTCATTTTTTCTTTCAGTTCAGCTCTCTTTCTTCAGAATATTTTTCCATTGCAAAACTCTGACATAAATAATTTCCCTTGTTGTAGCAGTCACTGTTTCTCTTTAAGGCTCCGTATATCTATTTAATAGTTTGTCTGCAGCATTTTGCTAGAATGGGAATAGATTTCTGTGTGTTGTCATTCAGTGTTATGTCTAAAAGTGCCTGTATGTTGGAGTTGTAGACTTTGTAAATGTGTTGCTCCTTTTTCATTACAATAACTTATTTTTTTAACAATAATGTGTTTCCTCTGCCTGTCCATGTGCCCTGCAATGGGCCCCTTTTGTTTTTAACTTCTTATTTCTACTTGGAATGAAGTACTGAGGCAAACAGGAAGGTTTGTGGAGGAAAAAGTTTCATGCTAATTTCCCACTTGGTCCAAGGTATATCCCACTTCCAGCTGATACACGCAGAATGAGCACCATAGTTTCCATAATGCTTGCTGAATCCAAAGCTAAACAAGCAAGAAGGATAAATTGGTGAATTTCTGTGTCTAAAGAAGGCTTACAAAAGAACTGCAGAAATCTTATTCATCAGTATTTCCCATGTCCTCCACAAGCATTTTGCAAACACGGTTGTCAAAAGATGCCCCACACTGCCAATCATCAGGCATTGCCATCCATTGTTTTAAGTAGTAAGACCCATTTTGGGGGGAAAATAACATCCACATCAGGATAATGCCGCATGAGTTCAGTCATGGGGTTGTATAAATATCAACCTAGGTCTTTAATTGTGTATAATATGTATTAAATAGTCATGCCTTGCGTAGTAAGTAATTTTGCACTAATGGAATAACACTGATGTTACTAAAATTATACTGTAAACTGTAAGTTAGCAGCAGTGTGGGATTTTTTTTTTTTTACTAGTTCTACTTAGTTCACAAACTGAGCCCTCAAAACTTTAGAAATTCCAAATTCAGACCTGCCCTTGCTGTAATGTTTTGCCACTCTACACAGTCCTACTCTCCTTATGAGATAAGCATTTTGGAGAAAAAAATTATGTATGGTTGTCTAATCAGAAAGGATCTTAACATTTTTGTATAATGGCATATAGGTAATTGTAAATATGCTGTTTCCCAGCATCTGGTTTAATCCATTAGAGAAAGAAATTACTTTTAGAAATTGTCTTTGAGCTACTTTGTATTTTAGAAGAGAATAACAAGTAAAAGAAAAATTCCTTGGCACTTTGGTGTGCAGCCAGCTGCAGCTGCTGTCCCAGAAGTTGTGTGAATCTTACTCCATCCAATCGCTATGGCCATTTTTTCTTTTGAGATGTTACCAGCATCTTTCTGTGGAATGGATGTGGCAGGGGAGAGAGCTCTTCTGGGCACATCACTCACTTCCAAAGACGGGGCATTCTATGCATCCTTTGAAAACAATTTCAAATGTTTAATGAAAATAACGTTGGATATTCTCAGGCATAGGTCAGAGGAAGTTTTAAGACTGAAAAATTTAGTCTAAAATAGGACTGTGCTATGAGATCCCAAAATAAGGGGAAAAAGTAAATAGTCTTGGTAATGTTATACAATAGAATGCACTTTTGAATGCCCTGGTTTGGGTTTTTGTGCTGGGCAAAATTTGCTGAATACTTTAACTTATTAACAATAGAAAGTGAAGAAAGTTTGGGTTTGGAGGAAAAGATGATATGTGCAAAAATATGAACAATAGAGCCCATTAGTATCAGTTGTCAGAGCCTGACATAATCTAATAGGCATGTCATAATACTTTCCAGTTATATTTACAGACCAACATACTTAAGGCAAAACAGTTCTGTTTTTTGGGGAATATTCTCTAGAGATGCCTCTGTTATTCACAGTATTGAACAGGAATGGTCAGTGCCTGCTCAGTAGTTGTGAGTTCCCTCTGATCTTGCTTTCTGATGTGTTCCCTTCAGCTGTGTTTATTTCATTTAAACAGTAATGGGCAGAATTGCTGTGTTGTTCTCTGAGTACTTAGCCGTTTACAGGCATTTGCAGTTCTAAGCTGGATCTTATTTATTTTTTACCATTCAGCTATGGAATTGTAAATGAGACTCGGACACAAAACCAATTTGTTGAAAGTATTTTCTATTTTTTAGCTGTTAGGAAATGCAACATACTTTGATGTCACGTCTTAGCTCATAGCCTGAGACAAGTGTATTGAATTAATTCCAAAAATGAAGATGACTGCTAGCAATGCACAGTTTTATGGCTTCAAATCTGTGCGCGTTCACTTCCAGTTTGCAGACTCCTGCAACCCATGGCATAAATGTTCCGTCAGCTGCTCTGGCAGTGCTGTAGGAGATATCAGTAGGTGCACAAAGCTTTGGTGTATTGTGTGTGTTTTTCTAAACAGGCCAGGTGCGTGTGAGTCGATGTGTCTCTAGGGGACAACCTGTTGGAATCCCTTTAACTCTGCTATTAGGAAACTCCTGAGGGGTGGCAATTGCACATGGGTCTTTGGCATGACTGTGGCTGGGAAAGGAGAAGGCAGCAGACAAGTGTGTGGTTAACTATGGAACCAAACACATGCGGTGGAGCTGCAGGGCCCCACTGGGAAAGGGATGAGAAGAGCTGCCCGGGGGTGCCTTCCTGCTGCACTGCAGTAACCTGGAGATCCAGTCCGAAGGGTGGGAGGAGGCAGAGTTTAACTCGCTGGAAAGAGGGCAGATCAGGCCCCTCACTGGGAGCTAGCGCTCTCCAGAGAGCTGAGGGGAGAGATGGCAGGCAGAGCTTGACCCAAACCAATCTCAGTCCTAGCACTGGGACAGCTTGGCTTGTGGGGAGGCTGATCCCTGGAGATGCTGGCATTGCCTAAGAACACTTTGAACCACTCTGCGCAGCTCTAATTGAAACAGCCTTTTGTTGTAATGAAAAGAAAGCTGCAGAAGGGATGGTAAATGATGAATCCTTTCCTTTTATCTGGAGCTCACCATTGGCTTGCTAGTGTTGTACAAAGAACATTCTGCACTCCAAGTCCATTTAAAATTTAGTCAAGCATTGCAGTAAGTGATGTAACTCACTGCTGGGAGCTTCTCCAGACCTCTGGTGCTTTATTTGTTTGCTAGTAAAGCATGTTTCACAGTGCAAGTTCTTTTTTTTTTCTTTTTCTTTCTTTCTTTTTTTTAATTTACAGATTCTACATTTGCTTTTCTCAAATATTTCCTACTTTGGCTTTTGCTTAAAGCAATTCTAATCAAATGATTGATTTAATTAATATCCTTAAATCATGGACTTGGATCTTTCTGACATGTAATAATGTTCCACATCCATTAAAACCATAGCTCTTCAGCTTTAATAATTGCTTCCAGGCTCTTTGGAAATAAATAGAGGCTGGACTCCTCCATTTGATGCATTACTATACACTTCTTCGCGAGCTGTAATTCTTAGTATTCTTTCTAGTCTTCTGCTTACATCATTCTAAATACTTTTTGGTCTCAAGCTTTACAATGCAGTAAATTAGCTCAAGGGTACACAACTGAACTTTGACCTTGTGAAGACATTCAATCACATCTGTTTATAAAGAGACTTAAGATCCTTTGTGGCTTTTGAAAGCAATTAGGGAACTATGTATTTCTTTTCCCTTTCAAGTTGCATATAAACATTCATACACATATGCTTGTTTGTGTGTAAGAGACATGCTTACCAGTTTTATGGGAGAAAAGGTTAGATGCATTAGAAACACTTGAGAAAATCTTTTCCAAATTTCTCTTCTGTTGCTGCCGTTTTCTATAGTAATAGTTAGAGGATTTTAACAAAAACCATGGTTTGAGTTAACTGGAATTTAGAGGTAGATTTAGCTGGTTTTTTTCTCTACCAGCTACATCAGCATGTCTAGCTTAACCTAAAGGCCTGTGAACTCCAAGAGGGACACTCCATGGCATATTTACCTTTATAAGAGATCAGCCTTTAAGTTTCAGCTTTTCTTGCATGCTGTGTGAATATAAAAACTAGTCAGGCCTTAAGTCACTGCTGATCATGTTTGGTTTGTGTACAAACTGGTCCCAGCAACCAAACTTACATAAATAATCTATTACAAAAATCCAGTCTGCCTTACCCAGCCTCCCAGCTCCAGAGATTTTCCAGAGCTTTGCTGATCCTTTTCAGCCTCTCTGTATCTTTAGAAACACCAAACAAGAGCGTGGGGCTGCAACAGCAAATGAGGAGATGAGAAGCCAAGGGTTATGTTGTTAAGCTGCAATATTTTGCAATGTGTTGAGATCTGCAAGGTGTTGCCATCCCTGTAGATCTTCTTGAGCACAACAGATTACAGTCTGCATATGATACACCGTGTTTGTCTCCAAGCTTCCTAAATTCCATGACTATCATGATAGCTACACAAATATTTGCAGTGGGAAGCATTTTCAGTAGTATCTTTAGTTTGCATTAGAGTTCAGGTTTTAATGTTTAGTATGCTCTCAGAAATTACATACTTGCTTTGGATTTTTTTTTAAACCATCTGATAAGAATTTTACAAAATTCACCTGGGACTCGGATTTCAAATGTAGAATGGTGAGTTGATCCACAGAAGTTCTATTCATAAGTATGTAATGATGCAGGAGATGCATTGTGCCTCAAAATGTTGGCCTCCATATGCAAGGAATTCTTATCTTTGTTGTAATGCCATGTAGTTTTGACAGTATTTGAGCTGCTAATATAATAGATTGGATCAGATCCTGTGAGGGCATCCTTGCAGCTGGCTACCAGATGTGGCTTCTGACTTCTGGGAATATTTGTGTGAGAAAAGTGAAGATTTTTACTACAGGTGTCTCTTGGTGGTGTGATAATGCAGCACCTATACATTTGTTCCTTTTGTCTGAAAACGACTGGTTTGCGTTAATTGTATTTTGTTGGAACTGTTGTTGCAAAAAGGGACTTTTCATGCTGGGCCATAACAGAAAGAGTAGGCCACGCAAGACAGGAGAGGTGTCCCAGTTGTGCTAAGCATTTTGACTAAATAATGTCAGGTTTGGGGGTTTGCAACTCAAGCAGAAGTTGGCTCTTTGGAGGAATTCCAGATGAAGGCAACAAAAATGGTCCCAAGTCTAGAAGCTATGAGCTATAAAAAAAAAAATCAAATTCTACTGCTTAGTCTAGAGGATATTGGGGCCATGAGTGCAGTCATTGTCTAATAAAAGGCAACTGCAATGACAGATGGTGTCTTTTCCCTCACATTTATGTGGGGTAGGTGGACAGTAAATTCTGTGGGCTGGAACTGCAGCAAAGACAACTTGGATTAGATGTTAGGAAACCTAACAGGATGGTGACTCACTGGAGCCCTGCAAACTGTCATGGGAAAGGCCTTTCAGAACAAATTAAGCAACTGTTGGTCAGGAAAGACATAGGTGTAACTGATGTCCTACATGGTGTACTTGTGGCAAAGAAACAGGCCAGATGACATTTTCAGGGCCTTTTTTAATCCCATGAATTCTCTGAGGACCTGATTCTTTCAAATGACAAGATTCTCCTTCTCTGGAGATCTTCAAAAGCTTTCTGGACACAATCCTCAGTAACGTGCTCCAGGGGAACCTGTTTGAGCAGAGAGGTTGGACCAAGTGACCTTCAGTGGTCCCTTCCAACTTTGCCCATGGCAGGAAGTTTTCCAGCATGACACAGACTGAACACTGACCCTTGTTGTTTGCAATTGGGAGTTTTAGTGCCTGGAGCTTTCCAGGAACATGCATCTGCTTATCAATCAGCAGCTGGCACTGCCTCCTTCCTGGCTTCTGAGTAAATGATGCTGACCAAAGGGAACAGGAGGTTCTCCGAGTCCCTGCTTAGAACAGCCATAACACTCCAGGCTTCAAAGGGAAAGGAAGCTGGAACACTCTCTGTTCAGATATTACATTTTGCTGTCTAATAAATATTGACTTGAAACACATTTCAGAGAGCCAAACTCTTCCATTGGAAGTAGTGGGTATCAGACCATCAGCTGGATGCTTCTCCAGTTAATATATGACTGCTTTAACTTATCTGAATTTAAGTCTTTTCAGAGAACACTCCTCTCTCAACCTTTTCAGTATTGCTGCTCTTTTCTTCCCAAATAAGGAAGCTTTAACCACAGTGTATGCCTGCCAAACTTCAGCTTTTTGGAGCTGCAAATCTGAAGCAGGATGCTATCTGTTTTTATGAGGTCTTTCTGTTATTTCTATAATCCTCAGCCAGCCAAGAACCCCTCATTTATCCTCCTGTTCTAATCCTCCTGTGTAAACAAAAGGCAGACAGAGCCTTGGTTCCAACTCAGCTAGAAATCAAGGCAGCTCAATGTACAAATATAACTTATAGATGGACATATTTTCCAGAAATGTGTATGTTACTTAAATTGTATTAGTGTCCTCTGCTGTTTGAGAAACACCTGAAAAAATGGTGTTTTCTCAAATACATTTTGATTTGTTTTAAAGGAGAGTCCAGAGGCCTCACTTACAATTAGGGTTTCAATATGCCAGACGTTGTTGAGCAGTGCCTATGCTGAAGAATTTGTTTACTTTAAAAACAGATGAAAGGTTGTCAATGAAACTGAGCATGATAGTGAAATAGTGCAATTATGTACATAAACATTTACTTGAAATGAAATCATATATGTAAAATCTGTAAAATTTAAAGCAAAAAACAAAACCAAACAAAACCCCTCATGTAAAAATGTTGACATTACTAAATCTCTGGTTTTTTTGTTGTGGCCTAGTCTAACATAAGAGACACGCCAGCAATAATTCCTGCTAAGTGAATGAGCACATAGGCAGTTGTAAACTCTTGTATTCGAGCAGAAACCCCTATGTGGTATTCTAAAGGCTATGCTTTCCGTAATTTATCCATTTGTTTAAATGCAGCACTTTCCAAAATGTGTTTAATGACTTTATGGTGCAAATTACAAAGCCTTTAATTTCTTCAGATGATTTTTTTTGTAAATTCAAAATTCTTGGTTCTTCCTCTGATCTTTAAATGTTGCAGATACTAGGGTGAAAATCTGACCAAGTCAGAAGAAAATTTCCCTTTAACTTCATGAGGGATTTTGCTCAACATTATTCAGAGTTACAAAAGTCACCTTTAGATTTTTGTTCTGTAAGAAAATAAGGCCTTTCTTGTTGTGATGAACCTGTTCAAGAAGTACCAAGAGAATCACAAAGCCCATAGTGAGGCAAGTTATGATTTGCCTGTTGTGCATCAGATTGTATTACAAATTGTATTAAGAACATGAGAAGATTTTTCTTAGATATTGTTTACCCATTGCTAGTGCACTGTTGTGGTTTCCCTGGTTCCCTGTGTGGATTTAATGTAGCACACCCTTTTGTGTCCGTTTAATATAGCAGAAAGGTAGAACTGGTTTTGTTTTGCTTTAATCTGCAAGTGATATTCATACTGATTTAAAACATTGATCTTGCAAGGCACCTTGTTACCACAGGTTTGTAAATGAACAGTAGGTATAATCTCATAAAACTAAATAGCCAGATTGTATGAAAAATGTAAACAAATACATGAAGTAACATCCTAGGAAAAGGTCATTAAAATAACTGAAAATAAGTGTTATAAATGAGGTTGACTCTTATATCGAGAAAAGCAAACTTGGAGATAAATAGTATCTTAATTCTTTCAAATCGGGCCAGCTTGAAAACCATCTCAATAGTGAAAAGTCTTTTAAAATTACACAAAATTAATGGAAGTAATCAACATGACAAACTGGGAAACATTTGATGGCATAATATTTGTCAGTGATCAGTAAACTCACTTAGTGCTCTGTCTTTTGAAGAGGTTCCAGAAGCTGCACGATTTCCATAGTCCCTGAAATCTTAGGGACAAATATTTTCTTTGGATCTGTTTTCTACTCATCAGTACAACTTAAATAGTAACAGTTCAGACTTAAATACATTTCTTTGCTAGCCTTTCTCCTTAAAGGTGAAGAAACTAATCTTTGCCTGAAGTAGAGCACTGTTACCTTGCAACAACATTAATCTTAATGCCAGCAAAGGATTTCAAAATTCTTGAATATTAAAATATCTTACAAATATAAAAATAGTTTTAAAACATGGTCAAACAATAATGGTAGGCTGGGCTCCACAAAATGAACAAAAACTAGTTTAGAGATAGTTTGCTACCAAGCAGCTTGCATTCAGAAAACAGCAGATAATACACAGATCCTACCTAAATACATGAACCATAACCAGAGGCAAAAAAAAGAAAAACAAACACTAGAAAAGGAAGAGAAGCCAGGTGGATAAATCCACTGAATAAATCGTTGGTAAAAGAACTTGCCTTTTAGAGCTGGACTAATTGCATATATTCCTCCAGCAAAATGGAACCTAACTGTGAAAAAGTGAAGATTGACTAAAATCAGGACAAAATGAATTCAAAACATCAATAAACCTATTAAGAGCCATGTGAGAAACTAATCAATAGGGCAGAGAGTACAGCACAGCTGCTGAACAGTCCACTTTAATGCCATCAATGGCCCATGGGGACAACTCAGCCTGTTGGTTTGGGAGCATGAAAGAAAAAAATTTAAGAGGAAAGAAAAAAATTAAAGTAAAATCATTGTTTTGGGGGGAAAGCATACTAGTTGCAAGAATTTAATTTATTTATGATTAAAGAGCAGTATCTGGTGCTGATTGGAGAGATGTTTGTCATTGGCACTGAAATTGAGAAGGGAATGATGATAATCTTAGCGCAGATTGTTCAGAAGTCAAATGGCTGCGTTCTGGTCCTCATCAGTTTCAGTGGCAAAAATCCAAAAAGTGCAGATAAAGAAATGGATCAACACTTGGCTCTAATGCTTCTTATCCTTTTTTTTTTTAAATTTGTCATGCAGCAGCAGTGTGGGTTTCTCTGCTAAAGCACTCTTAGCAAATTCCTTGTGTCAGAATACAGAGCTTGCATTTATTTTAAAATATTTGTGGAAATATATTTGAGGCAAACACATTGATGGAGTTGGTAGGGGGGGACTTGTAAAATGGCACTAAAGTTGGTAAGAAAATGGGCTTCACAAATATGGTGTGTTTCAAACGTGTCTCTCTCCATCCAGATAGTTTCTATCACTGCCCTATGCTTTGCTCCAGAAGTCTCTTCCTTGTAGCTCCTATGGAGCACAACCCAAATCTTCCCTCCACCTGTGAGTTCTGGCAACACTGGAGCTATTCCATCATTGTTCTAAAATGTAAAGCTCTCTGTGTGTGAACTGTAGATTTAGGAGTAGCTGCCATACAATCTTACAGCTTTGTTTAGTTCTATATTGAACATCTTCCAGCAATGAAACCACTAAATGATAGAGTTTTTGACTCTTGGTGAAGTAAGGAGGGAGGTCAACAAAACATGTCCCTTGGACTTCCTGAGGGTGGACTTTGGCCTATTCAGGTCATGGGTTTGTAGGGTCCCTTGGGATAACAATCTTTAATAACAAAGTGATGCAGTAAGGCTGGACTAAAGGCCGGCAGGGAAGAGCACTAGACTGGTTGAGCAGGAAGTTTTCTCAGGAACTCATGGAAAAGAAGGAGTTTATGACCTTTGGAAGAAGGAGCAGACAACACAGGAAGAGCACAAGGATGTTGTTAGACCATGTAGAAAGAAAATTAGCTTCAATCTGGCCATCACAGTGAAAGGTAATAGAAACGTAAGGTTTTATAAATATATGAACAACAAAAGAAGGGCCAAGGAATATCTCCATCCTTTACAGGATGTGGAGGGGAACGTTGTCACCATGGATGAGGAAAAGGCTGAGGTAATTAATGCTTTCTTTGCCTCAGTCTTCAACAGAAAGACTGGTTATCCTAGGGGCAGGGTTATGGAACAGATTATCAGGACAATCAAGGGATCAGGCCCAGCCAGCATGGATTTAGGAAAGGCAGGTCCTGCTTGACCAAGCTGATCTCCTTTTATGACCAGGTGACCTGTCTAATGGATGAGGGGAAGGCTGTGGGTTTGCTTACCTTGTTTATTTTAATTCTGTGTCTGTCTTGCTGACTCCCACCACCTTCAACTACAAGGACTCCTTGTATATCACACAACCTTGGCCTTACTGGCTAGCATGTGATGCCTAGGCCTGGAATATTGGATTTTGACTTACCATAGCTCTGCTCTCTTCTTTGGCAAAATGCTGCAGGTGCTGATTTGAGTAGTGAAACTTTGCTATCACAAAATTTTAAATTTGCTTTTCTTGGTGACCTTGGACCCCTCTTCCTGAACAAATGCTTGGGACATACCTTCTTGCATCATGTCTTACTGTAAGTGGGCTCTGCTCTTTTCTCGGTGTTATTCTAAGCTGAAACTTACCTGAGCCTCATGAATTATGTGTTTAACAAGAGCATTATCATTATCCAAGTGCTGTCTTCCAGATCATTTGTTAATTCCTATACATAGGCTCTTTTTAATATTTTTTCCCTTGCCTGTGACATAATGAATCTTTTTACTTGACCACAATGTGTAACCCCAATACAGCTTTGTTTACAGCCTGAGTTTTCTTCTTTCTTTTCAAAAATTTGATGTCGTTTATACTTTAATAGCTCCTCAGCAATTGTATTTCAGTGGAGAGAGGGTTATATTTTCTGGATAATATTTGTCAATTGTCTTGTGACACCTGGATGTGAGTCTTTCTGCTAACTTTGCATGTCTTTCTCTTAAAAATTAATGGAGGATAGAGAATATTTGAGACCATCTTAATCCTACATCTGCATCTTTTCTATCAGTCGTGATTCAGTTTTAAGTCTTTGATTCCTTTGGAGCAGCCCTAAACACTGCTGTTGAATTTATTCTGGATTTTGCTTTTAATATTAAACTTTAAAATTCATATACCAGTGGCAATCAATATAATATGGCACTGTTATGGTGTTTTCAACCACAGAAATTGTGATAATATTGAAAAGCTAATGGTTATCGTCCCTTTTCTTATTCTTGCTTATTTATTGTCTCCCTTAGGAGAAATCCCCAAGTTCTTAGGCTTCTCTTATACTTCCCAATATTTAGAAGCTATTAATTGCAAAGACAGTTTTTCAGATTTCTCTTTTCTCTCTCTCAAGTTTTGGAAACAGAACTTGGAGGAAAAATGTTTCAGGTCACTTCCCACTTATTCAGTTTCTACTAAAATTTCTTTTGCTTTAATAGGGTTTATTTCCAGTTAAGAAATCTAACCTCTATGAGTAGCAGAATAAACCACCCTGAAAATTAATCTAGGTCATAAAAAATAGGATTTCACTTAAATTTATCAACCTTTTTTAAAACCTTTAGGTCAAATAGAACTCAGTGACCAAATAAGATTTAAAATTTTCTGGCAGCTCTTCCTTCTACTGAACAAAAGAAAGAACTGCAGTTGGTTTTTTAGCTTATTTCTTAGTTCCTCCTGTTTATATATGAGTGTGTACATGCCTATATATATATAGATTTATTTTTTAATTCAAATTATTGATCTTGATAAGATGTCAACAGCTGACACATCTAGAGGTATGAAATTTCTGAGTGCAAATCAACCTGAATTTTCAGATCATATCCCAGTTATGCTTGTGTTTCAGTGTGTACAGCTTTAAAGAAAATGTGTTTTGTGGGATATCTTAGGGTGCTTTTGTCTGAAATGGCTTTGCATTTCTGTGACTATTAGTGCAGAATTTACTCTTCTAGGACAGCCTTGCTGAAGAGAAAACTAGTGTGTCTGTCTTGTTTTGTCTTTTAAGTTTGGTTTCCAGGGTTCTCTGTTCTGATGAAGTTTGTTTCCCACAACTGGAAGCTGGAAGTCCCACAGGACCTTACAGCAACGTCAGCAAAAGCTCAAACTCGATTTCTCATTACCAAAGCGCTACCGCATGATCTATATGTCTCAACTCTCTCAAACCAGTTCATTATTTAATTCACAGTAACTTTTGGCCTCCGTTCCACCTCACTACCCAGATTTGTGTGTCTCCAATGCTACGAGTACGTGCAAGACCAGCTGAAGGTTAAGAACTTTGTGCTGACAGGACACCGCGTGTGTCAAACAGCAGCTTGGGCTGTTCCGATCCACAGCCCACAGGCGAGAGCTGCTAAACATAGTTGTGCTTATCACAGTCCCAGCGAAGGGGAGTGTGGCATTCCTGTGGCAGGGAGCCAGCACTGGGCACTTCGGACATGCCTTTCATCACTCTTTTACTGGGGTAGGACTGCCATTCCTGTGTCTATCCATTAACGTACATTCTGAACAAGCATCTGCCTTGGCAAACCCTCAGAACTGTTTGGCCCGATAGCTGCTGAATTTATTGTATGCTAATCAGTTATGTTATGACACTCTGCAGTGGAAGAGGCAAAACAGGGCTGGAATAATGCAGGCAGTTCACAGAATTAGTGTGTGTGAAGCTGGACAGCTCTAGCACTTTGTGTCACCGTGACCTGTTTCCACTTGGTGAAGCAAAAATTAACCTCAAACAGAAGGTCCTGCAGCATGTTAAAACCAACAAACCTGTGGGGAGCCAGGAGCCTTGAAAGATGGCTATTGTCTCCATTTCGTATTTAAATAAAAAAGGGATTTGAAGACAATTAAGATGGTAACAGAATTGGTGCCCTGTGGGTGATACAGACTCTGAATGCCAAACAAAAAGTGCAACTACTGTATTCATGTATGATTATTTTATGTATTTACCATTAGGAAACTTGGACACACAAGGGGTTTTACTTCTCCCTTCCCATTCATGCAGTGCTGAATTTGCACTTTCTAAAGCCACAGACAATGTAAATGGCAATGGCCATTGTTGTCTGGGGCACGTACTGAGGCTCTGCAAGGGCCGGTGAACACCCAGCCTGACTGCTTCAAGTGCAAATGCCACTCACACAGGGTGTTGTGTAACTTGGTGTAGGGCACAGCTTTGTAGGGCAGAAAGTTAATCGTGGCAGGGGTTTTGCAAGTAGTTTGGACAAAACCTAGGCCTGACCTCCTCCAATTTTAATGCTGAACCTTAATGACAAGGAAAAATTATCACATTACATATAAATATATATTTAGGGTGCCCCCTGCTCTTCCTGGGCTTATAAATAGCCTAAGGGCAACCTAGCTGAAAAGCAGAAACATGCATGTTTGAACCCTTGTTCTCTTAAAACAGCACATCATCCAGCAAATACTATTTTCAAGAAATTATGTTACCATCTGTACTACTGTGGTACTTCTAAGACATCTCTGCTGGACCAAAAAACTTGCAATATTTTTAAATTTTTAATCTTATAAACAGAAATTTGTATGGTTTTCTTCTACATGTAGTTCGTATTTTAGGGATAAAATTGCGGAAAAAGCTCCCTCTATTATAGCTCCCTTAGTCTCCTGAGAGAATTTGTGCTTTACAGAAAAAGGCCATAGAAGAAAATAAAAAACCAGAGGATTAATCGATATCTAAATTTGACTTGACTCTGCTCTGCTTCTCAGCAGAGAGGAACTGCTATGGGGAGGTGATTGTCCTCTCCTGGGAAAGGGACTTGGCTGCCTCTCAGGCAGGGACTGGCTCCTCTCTAGCCACAGGAGAGGTCCTTGTGCCAGCTACAGAGGTCACTGCTCATTTGCCCTCTGTCTTGAAATGGAAAAAAGGAAACATAGCCAAAGAAGAAGAAAAAAATGCAATGAAGAGGAAGCAGTGCAAGGCCAAAGGAAAAAGTGTGGGTTGTTGTGGATATGCTGCAGAGGAAATGGCTGGAAAAGAAATGTGACAAATGGGGACACGGGCTAAATGTCCTGGGGCAGGATCAATGGTCCCTGCAGCCTGGATGTTGATAAACCACCCTGTTATAGGAAAGGATCAGAACAGACAGAGAGGAGGAAAAGGGGGGGAACACAAGGGCAATGGAAATCTTATTCTTGACAATTATTCATGTATTATATTGTGACGTGAACAGTATTGCCAGAGAGGGAATACAGTGTTGTTTCCTAGTCTCCAATACAATGTGGTAGGTATCCTTACGCTGTTACAGCCAGGTCAAGAGATGCTAAATTTGAACTAAGTCGCAAAGTGTTTGTTGGGGTTTTTGGGGTTTTGTTTTTTTAAGAGGAGCCTAAATGTATGTTTAGTACTTAGTGAATCTCTAGAAATTGGTTGTCAAGGGTGTAGGGTTTTGTGTCCAAGAACACCCAACACTGTGTGCTCTGGGCAAGCCATTAGCAAAGCTTCTGGTTCCCAGCTTTGACAAGGAAAGACAGGCTGCTCTGAGGGAGTAAAGAAGTGGATTAGAAAGAAATTGGAGGAGAGAATAATGAATAGAGTGAGATGGGCAGGAGAATATTTGGGTGCCTGGGACCTGACCAAATACCATCACCAAGTTCTGTCCTATAAGGTCGAGCTTAGCCACCTTCACTCTGAGCATAGAGAATAAATGCCCAGGTTCCTGTTTTTGTCTGCCTGTGGCCAGCCCCTGAAGCCCTCTGCATGGGCAAGTTCTGTAAGAACTCGGTATGACCACACTAAGCTTCTTAGTATGGGCTGGGTGTCTGTTTTGGGATGGGTTGGACTACATGTTAGCAGTGCCTGTTCCTTCTGTTGACTCCAGAAGGAATTGAGGTGGCCAGCTCAGATATTAACTTCTTACATTACAGATATCTCAGGATCTGCTCATATGTCCCAAATCCCATCCGTAGCATATTTGACTGTACTCAAATGTTCTGGCATGCATCTGAACCATTAGCAATATCCATATGTATCTGATCAAAATGAGATGGATGGATGGATGAATAACTTGCATGATTTTTATTCAGCTTTTCATGACTCTTGAAAAAGTGTCCCCCCATGGCATAAAAATTAAAATTAACAACTTTTAGCTAACATCTGGGGACTGGTTTTCACTGAAATTAAAACTAGAGAGACTTCAGGCCTGAGTGGGCTTATTCCAGGTTCATGAGAATGAGGAAAGGCTTGTAGACAGAGGCACTAACTTTTTTTCTGGAGCTATGTGGAAGAACTGAGCAACTGAGGAAAAATACAAGGTTTGGGGTATTCCATTCTGAAATTAAAGCAATGAAATTAAGTGGGGAGCAGCTATTGTTAGGCTCATTGTTTTTCCTTATCTTTTTATTATCCTCTCAATTCTGCCAGTGTGGCTGTCCTGTGAACCAAGTCCAGGAACAGAACTCCTTTTAAAATACAGTTCCTGGGGGAGTGAGAAGGAGGAGATGTTATGTATTGTTACTGAGCCAGCGCAGCTCTCCAAACTGGCTGATGAAATGGCCACCCAAAGGATGTGCAATTTTGACTGGTGGTTTTGGGAGACAGCTGGGAGGAGAAAGTGGGATGGACAGGGCAAGAGCCTCTGCAGCTGATATTACTGCTGAGGAAATGTCTCATTGAACTTGGCCTCAGCTCACATGCATTTCTTTCAAGGCAAGAGCAGCTTATAAAGCACTTGGTTCCATCTGGTTCCCAGCTCTCCTTCCTGCTCCCAGACTGTCCCTGGCATCAATGTTTGGATAGCCACATGTTAAACAGATGTGAGCTGATTGAAAAATACTCTTTCTGTAAGGATGACTATATGTGAGTTCTAGGCAATGGAGAGAAATAGGAGTTTATGTGTCACAGGGCTCACACAGACACATTCATATTAGAGACAGCTAAAAATTAATAAGCTGAACTCTCTACCTTCCATTTCTGTCACCAGCCTGGAGGATCATGAATGTACCCAGAGGGATAGAGAAGGAAGAATTGCAGAACAAGTAGTAGAGACTGAGGTTTCCCATCTAATAGAAATGTCTCAAAATAGGTTAGTCAGTGCTTGCTATGCAAGGGTCAGAAAGATCATCTTTGAGAGAGCCCTGAATATGAGAGAACATCAAGTGTCTGAAACATGAGATGAGCAGGAACAGTTTTGTTTGGTTGGTTTTTTTCTATCTGGTGTAGATGAAACCTAGTGACAGTATTCACTACAGAAGTGTTACGTACAGAGTATGACTTAAGAACTTGCTTTCTATAGCAATTTGTTACTGCAGCAGGCCTCAGGAAATGATTGCATGAAATTAACCTTCAGGGAAAAAATCAGTGAGACTAGACCATGTATTTCAAAATCCAATGTTAGCTGGATATGTTGCTTAAACCAGTAATCTTAATTAAGTAGGTGAGGGGGAATTTTCATCTCTGCTCCTGGGCACTGCTTTACATAAATCATTATAGAGCATTTGAAATCAAATCAGTGTATAAAGGGACTGCCCTTTAGAAAGGAAAAAAAAACCAAACCAAAAAATCTGTGAAGAATTGAAATTTAGATGATTCTCCAAGTCTGCAACTGCAGATTTTTCAGCTGTGATGTGATGTTTACTTAATGAGTTTTATTGCTAATCAACCATTTTGTAGTGGAAAAAAACCTTAGACCATTATCAGTGCAGCAAATGAACAAATATCAGCCTTATGAATGGGTGGGAATGCATCTTGCATGGCAATTTGCCTGTTGGTCATAAAGCCTTGGGGATGTTTGTCTGCAGGGTGAAGGAAAGGAAGGCACCCTCTCTCCCTAGGAAGAAAGAGCTTTGCATAGCTTATTAACTTGACTGCAAAAAATGCCACTTGCTGTTTAGTGCGCCTGAGACTCACTACGTGAGCTGAAGAAGCCAACAGGCTTCTTGCCCTGCTTCAGTTTGCTTCTGAATTGTGAAGGAGTTTATCGGTTCCTCCTAATTACAAAAAAAAACCCAAGGGTTTTCTTTTTTTTGCCCTTTCTAAAACCACAGTAGACTCTGAAAATGAGTAGTTTTTTTGGTTTTTTTTTTTTTTTGTACAGGGACTTCTAAACCATGACAAGACTTTGAGCTGTTTTTTATGAACACACAACTGAAACACGGAACCTGAAATATACTTTGCCTTCCAGCCTGCTTAGAGCTGTTTTTCTTGGACATTCCCAATTTTGTATACCTTCTCAGGTCCAGACAGAATCATTATATTTTTGATCAAGATAACATAAGAACACGAGTTCCCACTGCTGCTCCTTGAACAGACTTCTACTGAACTTAAACCCTTCCAGTACTGAAGTGTGGAGGTGGGAGGTAACAAGGCAGCTTCTGGGACACAGGAAGAAGCTGTCTGTATTTTGAGCAAACCAGGAATGGTGTGGATGAGGTTAGCACAGTACTGAGCCCTAAAAAACAGCTCTTAGGGACAGGATGAGATTACATGAACTTGTAGCAAGCTCATGTCTATCTGAAAAGTACTGTGCTTCTAAAGATGGGAGCAGGAACAAAGTTTTTCTTCTGAAATGTAGCTGTCAGCTGTAGGAGTAACACACTGGTAACTTTTTAATACACCCTTATGGCTTTCTTTCATGACTAGAAGGAATTTTATTTGCTAGCAGTTAAATCTGGATTCTGCTTCCTGGTCAGACTTTAATGGAACTAATCATGCCAAAGTGTTTTCATGCAACATACTTTAAATACACAAAACTATAAATTGAGTACAGGTGTCCACAAAAAAAAAAAAAATTCCGTGAGGATTCCCTATCAATATCTTTCCCACAGGCATACCCTAGTATTCTTTCATTATTAGCTTCAGGACAGATAAGAAAAGGGTGGATTATCTGTTCTGTGGATGTTTTGTTTGCTTGCTGGGTTTTTGCCTCCCCCGTGCTAGATTGAAAGTTGACAGATATGAGGTGGGATGCTAAGCTTTTATCTGTGTTCTGCTTTTCCACTTACTCTATATCTGCTTAGGAGAGGTCAATAGTATTTCTCTAGGGGCTGCCAGCTGCTCAGGTTTTGGGGGAGTGTTTGCACCTATTACCGTGAGTCAACTAATAGCTGGCAAAATATGTAGCATTCTACGGAGTAAAATTGTGTAAGGATGTTTTAAAAAGCTCTCTTGATGTGCACAGTCTTGAGCAGTTTCTACTGATCCATAATTGACATCTTATTACTTATTTTTGAGGCTGTTGTTTAAAAAACCAGAACAAAACGAGCTCTCTGTGCTTTTCTGTATTCCCATTAAGGCTTTGTTTTGGGAGGAAATTGGGGGATGATGGAGTTATGTGTCAGCACTCTCACTCTGGCAATCTTAGAGAAGACCTGATGGTGCAGAAAGTGGTAAAAATGTGTTATTTATGTACATATACTTAAAGTACTCCAAATAGCAAGTTTAACAAGAAAGCACCCACACGTTCCCCAGTTGATACTGAAAGGCCGAAGTTATGCTCTAGTCTAATACTTCAGTGGTTAATCTGAGCACAATTCAGAAAGAACAGCTTTCCAAATGAAAAGAGGCTTTGAATGTGTCTATTCATTCACACAGGAAAATCTCATATGCTCATTAAGAGTTTATACCTGAATTAAGATGAGGTAAAGTTGGAATATTAATTGTTTCAGCTGGAAGAGATGAAAGCAATAAAGAGAAGAGAATCTGTTCAGAAAGAATAAAACCTTAAAAATCAGAAAATGTCTAGAACAGGAGAGTAGTTCCTAGTATCTAGTTCAGATACAATGGCTTTGTTCAAGGTAGAAACCTCATCATGACCTTTAGAGTTTTAGGGCAAAATTCTCTCTCTAATTGACTTTGTCACCCTTTCTCTGATTTTTGGCATTCCTAATATTATTTACAATATCCTAGTGAATCGAAAATAGTCTAGTCTTAGTTGTGGAGATTTAGAGTGTATAGTCCTATTCTAAGATGATAAATAATTTCACGATCTCTGAAGGATGTAATTCATTGCTGCTCAAGTCAGGAAAACTTGATCCCCAGTGCACTTCCAGTACTTCTATTTCAAAAAGGCTATGAGTAGATGCAAATTGAGATTGACGTGCTCTCTTCTACCTTGCTTGGAAAGATGCAGCTTTTTTTTTGGCTGAGGATATTAAATATTTAAGTCGATTTTATAACACTCTAGGTGGTAAATATTTTTCTGGCAAAAGTGTCAAATTTCTTAGAAATAATATCTTGGCTAGTGTTATAGGGTGTTTGCTGTAGGTCTCTCCTACAGCATCATGCAATGAGAGTTCCGGTGAAAACCAGGATTCCACCATTCTTCCCTCTGTGTCTCAGCAAAAGAAATATTCTACTTACAATCCTAAATTTGTTGGTTTTAGTTTGAGCCCTAGTTTGCTTTAAAGTCACGCTTGCATGTAGCTACACGGATGCAGTGTCCATACTCTATGCTTGCTCACCACCTCCTCAGATGTTTGCTCCCTGTGCACATTTATCCATGCTAATGTACTCCATCACATTTGAACTTACATCTCCAGTACTGCTCAGCATAGACAGTGTCAGCACATCCACTTTACACTGACAAAAATCCTTTCCATGGCAAAATCTCTCTTTAGAAACCACACCAAACATTCCTGTCAGTTCACTGAAACTTACTTTGAACTTAGAAGACAAGGTTCTGCAGATCCTAAGGTCTTAATGAAACATTTGAAGTATTTGCCTGGCTCAAACATGGGAGTTAAGTCTTACAGCTTCACACGGACACTCCCCTGATCAAAGTTAGGCAGTGGGCTTGAAGTGTTCTTACTGGGTTTTGTCTCCAGTAAACCATGTTCCAGCTGCTGTCTCTCACTCTATAAGTACATGTAACTCAGTAACAATCTTTTTTCCTTTAAGAGCATATTTGAGAGCCAAATGAACTGTTTTAAAAAGGTTTTAAATTAGGATGTGAGGTGGGTTGGGTTTTTGTTGGGTTTTTTTTGAGATAAGGTAGCATCATCTTTTATCTGATCTGGCTAGACATGAACATCAAAGCTCTGTCAAGGTAAGGAATGTGATACCCAGATTATACTAAGAGAAAGTTTGCAATAAACCAAATTATTCAGTGCAGTCACTCCATCACATTGATATGATCTATCTCTGCTAAAAAAACCCTCTGCACGGCATCCTGCTGGTTCTCATTTTCTGCAGCATATGCTGTTATTGCTGTTATATGATAACTTGCTTTTTTCCAGTTAATGAAAAAATTGGTGATTTTGACTGGTTAAGTTAGTTCCATCAGCTTTGCATTGATGCTTCCATATTGAAACACATTTAGGCTTTTTCTTTATACTTCCAGAAGAAACTCTTTTATGTGTTCTGGGGGGTGGGACCAATGGCAGCCCTTACTGCTGTCTTCAGCTACCTAATGAGGAGTTATAGAGAAGGCAGAGCAGGCTGTTGCTGATGTTCACACTGGAAAACCAAGCAGAATTAACATGTCACACCAAGGAAAATTCTCATTGTGCTCTCTTTCTTTACACCTGTAGCAGTCCTTACTGTCAAATTAGTGCCTCTGCTTCTGGAAGGGTTTGTCATCATGCCCTGTAACTATAGATTGTGGTCTAGAAGTTATAAATACTTGTTGGAATATCAGTTTAACTGTATATCAGGAAAAAAAAAAATCTAAGTCTGCTTCTTAACCTAAACTGCATGAGTAACACCGAGGGGAGGGCAGCATGTCTAAAAGAAACCATACAGTTAAATCCTGAATGTCCTGTGTGTGACTGATTAGTTTTAAATTGTTTTCATCACCCTGAAAGCTGGTCTGGTCTGTTCTGGCATAAAGAGGGAAAACAGCTCAAATTCAGAAGATACGTCAATTGTTAAACGATCAGTGTGGGGACTGTGGCTTTGACTCTGAACACAAACGAGCTTTTTGCTCGTTGCCTAGTGCTGTAAGGCCAGTGTAGCTGCTCTAAATGGGAACCATGTGCACAAGGTTAGGGAGGCGACTTCTAATCTGACAGACTGATTTGTAGGTTTGTGATGTTCTCTGATGCCAACCAGAGTTGCCCATGTATATGGCAGGGTGAGGTTGGTTGTGTTTTGTTTCCTCCCCTTCTTTCTCCAGGCCTAAGAATGCTGCTTGTTGTTGTTTGTTGTACAAAATTACGTCTTTGGGGAACAAGAGGGTTCTTTCTACTATTCTGTGTGACAATACCTGGAAAGATCTTGGTGTACTCTTTGCTTCATGCTAGCAATTAACTTCTGTGAAGTTCTTTGGCATCAAGAAAATTAGGGTTGGCGGTTTTGGCTCAGTGCTTAAAAGATAAATTCCTGAAGTTGCATACATAGACTTCCCTTGTTTTTGCCTTGATAATAGGCTATGCATAGCACAAACCAGAACTACTAACCAATGCAAAGAGATCTGAAATTTGCCTAAAACTTGATTCCTCTTAGTGTCATGTTTATAACTTTAAAAATTCTTCTAAACAAGAACCACAATGGGCAGGTCAGTGGGTGACTCACAGATTTAAGCAGTGCTGCATTTAAAGGGGGATCAGCAGAACACTCCTGCATGTAAGAGACAAAATATGAGGAGTGTGATTATTCCTCCTTGCATTTTAAGGACATTAAAGGGAATAAAATTGACTCCTAGGTGAAGTATAATCTGGAAATATTTATTTTCACTGGCTCTCAATCCATTTTGACTGCCAACTCTGGGAGGTCGATTGATTTCCCTTCAAAGTTTATAGCCAGCTGCTTGAAAGGAAAAGTTTTGAAAATCTTAACGATACAGAAGGGGATTCACTTCCTGGCTCCTCGAGAAGAACATGTGAACAGTGGTAGAAGTGTTATTGTGGAACTGCAGTTTTCCCAGGCAGAATTCCTGGTAAGATGATGGCCTTAACTCATAAGGTAACCCATGAGAATTCCTAGTAGTGTTCCGCTGCACAAATGCAGTGTTAACTTTTTATCATTCTACTCGCTAGAGTCAGGCAGTTTAAGGGACACAGTTCTGAAAGTCTGACTCTGTACAACTGTGCATGTAATATTATCCCAAATTTGCACGTGTGCCTAATGAACACGTAAGGTGTCAGGTTCCTAATGGCCACTCAGGCATCAAACTGCAGCACAGATAACCTGGAAAACTGGAAGCGTAACTTAGAATGCCCAAATTGTAGGGTTTAGCATATGTTTTGAACTTGGAGGCTTCAAATAACTGTATTTAAATAGCTGTGTGTGTTTGTGTAGTGGTGTAGGGGAACCATTCTTGGAAAAAAAATAGTTGTTTATTAAAATTACTGTTGTCTGAAATTATGGATGGGTCAGCAGCGTTCATAACATCCTTCAAGCGTTTCTAATGAAAGGAGAATAAGTTATTTACCCCAAAAGTAAAACATAGAGGTTTAAAAGATCAACTCAAGATCTCTGTGCTCCAGAGGCTCATTTTCTTTTCTTAGTTAAAAGTATTGTGAGAGGCCCAAGTAGGTGGAAGTGATACATTAACACTCAGAGCTATGAGTTATGTAATATTTCTCACTTTCAGCAGTGTTTGCTGCAGTCTTTGGTTGTTTATATTGTGATAAGGCCTAGAGACAATGTGCATTAGACACATAAAAATATGTCCCCACCCTCAGGATTAGGAAGGAATGAGAAATAGCAGATGTCCAAGACAAATACAAGTGTCAGAATACAGAAAGTCTGAATAAGAAGAATGCTGTGATATGCAGCATCTTACTTGTCAGGCTGAAATGTCAGAGCTCGCCCCTTGCCACGTAATGGCTCTGGTTAATTGTGCCCCCAATGGCAGCTACAAGATGGAGTTTGAGAGAAAATACCAGCAACTTTGGCTGCAGTAATAGTGCTGTGAAAGAAGTCATACTCCTTCTTCTTAGGGGAATGTAGGAATTTGTGAACAGTGGTGATAAGCCTCTCTCAGGTGTCACAGCAGAACTTGCCACCTGGGTCTTAAAGGATATTTACTTTGTCTTGGTCCAGACTGCCTGTAGGAATGGATATTCTTGGAGGATAAGCCAAACTGGCTTTTAAAGAAGGCTTTACTAAAGATATTTTCTACCCCCTTGAGGAAGATGCCCCCTGTGTACAGTTTATCTTCACAGCTTTATTCAGTACAGATGCACAGGAAGAGAGAAACAGGCCAATAGGGTCATAATCAATTCTTGTTCTTCTCATGGAAGAGGAAAATACAAAAGAATACCTACATAGCAAGATGAAGGAAAAATGATCTCTGGTTGGAGTTCTTCTGTGGCTGGGGAGGCTGTGTTCTTTGCTTCTTGTTGGAGTTAACAGATCTTTTCCTCTAGTAACTATGCTATCCATTTAGAAATGGTATTTTCAAAGGGTATTTTTTTCCTTTTAAATTCAGTTTGTTCTGTTTAAATGAACTACTGACACAATCCTCTTTTGTCCTTTGAATATATCAACTGGTGATATCTAGCAAAGGCAAAAGTGTTCTTTATCTTTATTCCTAAAAAGGAGTGCCAAAAGTGAAAATCAAGCTGAAAAGAGAAATAAATAAGCCTCCCAACGTTTCCTCTTCAGTGAGACCATGGTATGTGAACTGAATTATCGAAGAGCTGAGATAGGCATGTGTCACACATTATGTCCTCCAGGATACTCTGCAAGTTGAAATACAGAATAGGTTTGCTTGGGATTTTTTTGCTTTGTTTGCGTAGTTGATGCTTATTGCTTTTGCAAGCCTTCAGATAAACACCTCTCTACAAGTGTGGTATTTGGTTGTTCACTCTATCTCGGAAGACTGGATTTATGTTGCCTTTTTTTTTTTTGCCATTATTAAAGTGTTGTTAATTAAAATAGTGTTATGGAAAAGATAGCAAACTGAAAATTGCAGGACTAGAATGTTTATATACTTAATGCAGTGGTCTTTCCCTGTGGGCTGATTAAGGTAGGTGGCCCAAAAGATGTACTAATATGACTGGACAGACTGCATTAAATGCATACTTAACTGTGTGATTAAAGAGAGATTTCCGTTTAGATTCATTCCGTTAAAAAAAGAAAGAGAGAGAAAGAGATCATGGTGATATCTTACTACTTTTGCTCATTTCTTTAGTTAGGTTTCTTTTCAAGACATCTTTCACTAGTCCAAGTAAATAAGAGCTTTGACATGTGGTGGAAGGTAAGATCGGTTACAAACTGGACTGAATTTAGGATGGCCAGAGAGAGAACAGAACTGAGCATTCTCATTGCTCCCCAGGTCAAAGTCACTCTCACAGACGCTGTGGTGTGATGTTCTTGTCAGAATAAGTGCAAGACTGCAGGTGCCCCAAGTGCCTTCTACAGTCTGTGACTCAGATGCAGTTTCTAGAAAGTGGGTTGGAATTCCTTTGAACTGAGGACAACATTGGCTTTGCATCTTCAGCTTTTGGGAGGAATTTTCTCACCATCCTTCTGTTCTGTGTGGTGATCTGGCCCTTCAGAAGATAATGTGATCATGTTAATGTATATTTTAGATGTGGCCTGTGCACCATGAGTGGTACAAGCCTCTTTGGGATTAAAGTGCCCTTCTGCCTGATCTCCACCTCTGACTGCTGTGTGCACTAAACTCCTTGGTTGGATAGTACTGGGATCATACATTTGTAGGTGGAAACAGAATTTGTCTGCTCCTTTCAAACTCTCATAGTGCCAACGACTTATGCTCTCCTTGTTTATGCCTGTGCAAGGATTGCCAGCCCAGTGGGGAAGCCCAGAGCAAAGAAAGGTTGAGTTTGGTCCTGAGTATACATCGCAAACTATTTGGGTAAATTGCTTGTGTATGTTAGGAGTTTATTAGCTTACCCAAAGCTATTAGCTGACTATTACACAGTTAGATTTTCATGTCTAATAGTTGTCAAGTGACTAAGTGGCTTTCATTACCATAAATGCTCAGCTTTTTGCATTTGTGCCACAAACTGCTTTGAGACAGTTTATATCATAGCTCAGACTCTCACACAAATGGCTTATTCCCTTTTCCCACCTCTCCAAGATGCTGTTAAATGATAATATTTTAACTCAATTGCTCCACGTGCTTGCTTGCTCTGATTCTCTCCATTAATATTTTTAAGATTTGAAGTGCCACAACTATGAGCATTTTCTCTGTGATAAAGTATAATAAATGAGCCTCAAGGAACTGAGAAAGTAGTTTTGGGCTTTTTTTTTTTCCCCTCTTAGTTGAAAGCTGCCCTACTGTTTTCTTAAAGTGGAATGTACACATTTTTATAGGTAGCATCAGGTATTGAGTGAAGGAGCACCTTACAACTTTTATTGTACATATTGTATTTCATTTTATATAACTACCACAATTCTTTCGGTTGGTATAAACAATGCATTTCCTTCAAAAAATTGTTTTAGGAGTCCAAGCTCTAAAATATTTATGAGTATTTATTTCTGGCAATATGCACAGGCAATCATTTGGGATGCTGCATCAAGAGTAAGATACCAAAACGTGACCAGATAATGCAACAGGTAGGAAAGTGAGGATTAAAGTATAAAAGGTGACTTGACAAAGTACTTCAGTAATATTTGTCATTATTAAGCATGCCAACTAAACTGGAAGATCTTTGTGGTGAATAGTCAAAGGAGAACATTGCAGTAATGCAAAATACTCTTGAGAAAATTACTGACAATATTATATAATCTGTCCAAGGTATAGTCCCTCCTTGGATTTTTCGAGTATGTTTCATGGAGTTTTACATCCTCCCTGTAGATTAGCCTGAGAGAGAAATAAGCTTTTTGTGACACATATTTGAGCCACTTGAGACCCCTCAATAACTTACCCAGTAGAAATGTATTTGCCTCTGACATCCACTTGGAGCTCATAACTCACAGTAAACATCCCACGTGCAGTCCCATAACCTCCTGCTGACATAAACAAAAATGCTCCCTTTGAGCAAAAATGCCAGAGCATGCCCTCACTTTTTGAATATTTATAGAAAGGTGCTATTGAAAGATGAAATAAAGAATTTAAGAAATAAATAAAAATATTTTCTAGAGGAACTTTTAGCAGTATGGCTTGATATTTGGCAACAATTTTGAAAACATATCATATGGAACCTTAGAGGGGTTGTTCACACAGGCAAAAATACTAATGTAGTTCCCCAAAAATTGCCAGTGGACTTGTTAATGTGTGCACCCACCCACTGCTGTTCCACTGAAATCCTGGCAAGAACATGGGCCTTCATTTCAGACAGTGTTTTTTGAACCAGCAAACTTAGTAGGGTACATTCCCATCTTGGTTTCCACTGGAAATGATGACAGTTGCACTCTGCATCATGTTACTGCTACTATTTATTCTTGCTTTCAAACCAGAAAAGTGAATGTCTGTCTGCCAGTGCTGCTGTTCACAGCTGGGCTACAGGCAGGGCCCTTCTGAAGGGGAAGAGGAGGCAAAAAATGGGAAAAGTTACTGACCTTACATTTTGTTATGCCCTTTGCTTTAAAGGGAGACATGTTGGGTTCCCTTTCTTTGTATATATTTTTAAGCAAGAATAGATATATTTATTTTTTCACTACTGATAATATAACTTGCACATCAAAAATTTCAGCCTAAATCTATCTAGCAATTTAGTAGCCCAATTTTATAGTCTATAAAAGAGCATTTCAAAGTGGGAGCAGGAATATAACAACACTTGTCAAAACGTACAAAAATACATTTTGTTGCATAATAGTCTGTTTAGTTAGCTTGGTTTCTTTCCTAATATATCTGCTCACTTAGAGGTTGATTGACAAAATTTCTGTGACTCACAATAGGACATAAAATCTGTGTCCAGTAGAGGGTTTTCTGAAGCAATATACTGTTAAGAGCACTTCAGAAAAGAGACATCTGTTTCTAATCTCAAAAATCAGTGGCAGAATATGACCCAAGGCTTTGAATCATTAATTTTCAATAGGTTGGGGTTTTTTTTCCTTCTTTTGATTCTTAAGTGATGGACCTTTTCTTCCACAAAACATGCATAAATTAAAATGCATGTGTGAGAGCATGCTTGCACTGCATGGTGTGTGCATTAGTGCTTTTGGAAACCAGACGTTATTTTCCTGGAGTCAAATTTCTGAGGCTTGCCCCTTGGCATGAACAGTTCACTTCCTGCACTCCAATTCTCAGAGAGCATAAAGCTGGGGTTGGGGTTTTTTTTCCCTTTTTTTTTAAATAAGCCATAAGAAAATTGATACCATGTGATGTGAAAACTTCTCAGCATGTTAAATATACTTATTTCTTTTGAGCTGAAAAGGATTGAAGTTAACATTTGTTTCAGATTTCCAGCAATACCATCATTGCTGTGTAATAGCTGAAAGGGTTCCATCCATCCCATTATGAAGATTATTTCTTAACAAGAAGACATTAAGTACAAGGCAAACTGGGGGTAGGGAGAATCAAAACTGTGTGAATTGTTTAACCTTCCGCCACAGTTCAACGAAGTTTAAAAAAAAAAAAGAGAAGCCTTTGGCAACCTGCCTAGATTTTGTGAGGATTTTGTGAGGCCACTCACGCTTTGTAAGCCCCCAAAGATCACAGTATTTCTGGCTCGAGGCTGAAATCCCATTGAGGCAGGGCTGAAAAAAGCCTTTCAACCGTGTTGAGTAAACACTTCAAGAAACAGCTATTTGTCATGATGCTCTTAAATGTTGGATGGGAGCTGACTGCCACATCTTGGACAGAGATGAACAGTAATCGTGAATACACTGTTTGACATCAAACACTCTCAGAAGTCATGGCTGCAGACAGTGCTAGATGGAACAGGGGTCTGTTGTTTCTGTTGAAACTGTGTGCTGGGAAAAGGGACAAAATAATGAATTTGCTAACTGCACACTACTGCTCCTTAAAACTCAGCTGCATAAATCATCTTGAAAAAAATTGAAGAAAAAGCTTCTCCCTGTGAGAAGATTTCTGATTCTAACACCCAAGTTTCTACTTAGGAGCCTAGAAGAAATCATGTCTCCAAGAAAAATACTTCATTCTCAAAAATGTTTGAGTGATTTGGGGCTGCTGATGAATTTAATGTGGGGAACAGCTAAGAATGCAATCAGTGGCCTTTTAACCATTTGCATATGTGTGTTTTTGGTGGTGGTGTTTTGTTTTGAGTTTCTTTTTGTTTGTTTGTTTGGGTTTCCTTTTGGTGGAAGAGTTTGGAGTATGAGTGTTAAAGGGGATGTTCAATTAGTTAAGTTTGAGAGGGGGGGAAAAAAGGAAAAGATCAATTAAATGAACATTAAGAAGCTTACAAACTTTGACTTTTATTCATCACATGGAAATTATGCTGATTTTATGTTTATATCAAATGAAGTGTGGTATTTGATGGTGTAACACCTACATGACATGGTACCACAAGTATTTGGTCTTCAGGCTCACTCAGCAAAACATGCCTGAATCCTGATGCTGTAACAATCCAAGGCACACCTTGTAGTGTGCTTCTACTTAGAATCCATGCCATGGGACAAATGTTTGTTATTAGCAAAAGTTTCTGCAGATGAGTTGCACCATCCATTTCCTGGTCCACTTCAATTTAACACAAATTTTATACTTTGCCCATAGGCTAGAATGCTAAGTTTGTGTCAGAGATTTCTATTTTAGCTACCATAGTCCAAAATGAACACTTAATTTTAAAAAGAACATGGAAGACTTGTTGTTAGAAGGAAAATGTAATTTATTTTGACATTTAAAAAATAACTCTAATAAACAAATAGTTGATTTACACTGTGCAATAAGTATTCAGTTTCATAGCAAATAGCTGAAGATGAACTTTGCAGAGTGCATTGTTTTTATAGTAAATTGTTATGGTGGTCATAGCAACATCAAAGTTCTTTGCTAGATTTTAACTTTTTTTTTTTTTTTTTTTTGGGCTGCAGTCCAAGTTTGCTTTCCTGGATAAGCTCTGTATCTGTTGTGATTGCAGAGAATAATTCTGACACCCTATGGCATCATAGGAAAATATTAAGTGTGTGAAAATTGGTCATACATCAAATGTGTTGTCAAATATGTGCTGAATCAGTCACTTTTACATTGGGTTTGCAGTTAGATTAAATATTTTGTCTGTAAACAAACACTGGACTGTCTCAACTTCATACTTAAGTAGTGACAAAACTGGTTTAGAGCGTGCAACCTTTGCTGGTTTAAGTGGTATGGATTAAAACTCCTGATAGATGTGCACAGAGGACACATACAGTTTACAGCAATATATCACTAAGTTTTGATCACTAGGGATTTAACATATGTGCATAGTTAAAGTTCAGGGCAAGTAAGGTAATTAATTTGTGGATGTTCACGTAACTGATGCACTCTGAAAGGCCTTTGTGCTCATTCCCATAATAATCTCTGACACTTTTTGAGATTTTCTGCTGTTGGACTAAAGCTTCTCATGTTTCATTTGAACTCTGTTTGATTTTCGGATGGAGAAAATAGAGCAAAGGGAATGTAAATGGGTTGACATGTTGATGTTCCTCCTACACATCCCTTCTTTTTAATGCATGTGTAGGAGGAATGAAGAAAAAGTTATAATTTCCTTTACTCGCTACATCTTTCATTTCCTTTCCCAATGTGGGAAGAAATGTAAGAAATAAAAAATGCTCCGCACCATTTGTTGGGACTTCTTGTTAAATTTTTAGTGTTTGGGTTTTTTTTCTCCGCAGAAAACTAATTATGATAACTTACCTTTATAAAAAAACACACACCTAAATCAATCCCTCTTCAGTCATTGGTCTCATGCAAGAATGTGTGTCTAACTCTAGGAACATGCTTAAACCTCTTGCTGAAAGTTTGTTGAATTGCAAGTTGTATGAATCTTGATACAAGCCTCACTCTGTGCTTAGACAGGCCGGCAATTTTAATAAGACTTTTCACCTAAAGATAGAGCAAAAGATTAAAAGATTTATTGAAAAATGGACTAGAGGTAGACTGCATGACATCACAGTCAAGGCAGGCTGTGCTGTAGCTGTGTCATTCCTGAAAACATTTCCCTCATCTTTTCTTGAAGAGTTCTGATGCCAGAAATTTTATGACTTTTTAGGTAATCTTTTCCAGGGCTTCACTAATCATGCCATTAAAAAGGTGCTTTTTTAATCTGTGTGCCTGTGTAAGCCCACTATTTCTTTCCTGTGCCATGGACACAGTCAACAAATTAATCTTTTTATTCATTGCAGCAGCTTGTGCTGTTAAGATTATCTTGTCTTTGCTAAGATACAGACTCATCATTCAAGGATTTTTCCAGGTGGTATTTTCAGCTGTTTCCAGAGTTTTACAATCTCCTCTTAACTTCCATCTTTGGTTCTTTTGGAAGGACGATGGCTCTCTTCCAAACAAGTAAATGTAGGAAATGGATCAAAAAGTACTTTCAGTAAGGGAGTAGAGAAATCTAAGAAGACACCTGCCATCCAAATAGGTATGGCATCCAGCCAGCTGGCAAGAAGGTATGCCAGGGGAGGAATTTCAGGTCCTAACCCTAGGGTTAGATGCCAGCTGACCACTGAAGAGGCCTCAGAGAGCAAAAATAAGCTCTATAATAATGTCAATTTAGTCAGAATTGAATTGCACAGAAAATCTTGTAAGACTTCAGTAATTACAGTTACTTGTTTTAGAAAATGTAAACTATATAATAGGAAAAGTTATAGAAAAATTGTAAATTAAAATAGTAAATTATATAATGGAAAAATTAACCTGAACATGTTTTATGTCGTAGAGAGGACTCAAAACATATAAACCAATGTTGGACCCTGAAAGTTTTGGCAAAGGTCCTTCAGCAGGTAAAGGCATGTGCATGCAAGCATGGTGTAGCTAAAATGACCACCTCCAGCTGAATTTTTAGTACAGTCTTCAATTCTTCAGGATAGTAAACCTTCTTTTACTCATCTGGCAAGATACTGCAGCACATACATAATTCCAACCTTGTGGCTTGTTCAGTTGAAGTCACTAAAACTGTTCATGGTTTTTATTCTGTCAAAAAAACAAACAAAAAACCCCCAAACCTAGCAGGTTTCTTCTTAGGAAGAAAAAAATAATTTAAGAAGACAATAACCTTTTTTTTTTCTTTTTAATACAGCTCCCTATCTTCTTTGTAGAGAAAAAAACACTTATCAGTCAAGAGTCTTTCTAGTGGGCCCTGTAGGAGCTAATTCTTGTTCCCCAGCTATTTAATATTTTAAAGTAACTAAAAGAGAAAAAGTAAAAGAATAGGAACTTAAAAGTAAGGAAACAGATGGAAATAGATCAGTAAATTATTGAGATTGCCTTGGTCTAAGCAAAAAAAAGATATTTCATACAACAAAACTGATATTTAGGAGCTAAGGCTGTTGGCTGAATTTAGAGTGTGTGAGATTTCTCCTCAGAAGCAGTAATTTTATCTATCATAACCTCCGTGCCTTCCTCAATCAGCTTTGCTTAAGTTCCAGGAGGACTTAGAACAAATGTGTATAACAAGCAGTAGAAATTCTTGTAAGAATAAAGTGATAAACATTACTGTGTTTGGTGCTAGTTCAGCCACTATTGGAACACTGTGTTACGCCCTGGAAGCCAAACTCCAAGAAGTATTTCCATAAACTGAAAATGGCTCAGGGTGAAAACACCAGTGTAACTTGACAGATTCTTGTAGTTTGAAAATGATGTTGGGTGGTAAATGGTCACATTAGCTCATGTTTTTGTGTGGAACAGAACTAGACAATCAAGGACTTTCATTTATGTGATTTATTTTTCCTGTCAGTTTTTTCTCTCACTGGTTGTGCTGGATTTTATCCAACACGGTGGTTTGGTTGTTTTTTAAAGGCATCCAGACAGAGGCTATCCTTCAGAGGTAGCTCCTCCTTTTTGCAAACCACTTCCAGTTATTAAACATCCCCAAGATTACCTTTGGACACCAATCCTTGAATTGTCACTTGACCTTGACCATTTTGTCCTGCGTTTATGCTCCTTTTGGAGAATTGAAAAATCTCCACAAAAATTGTCTTAGCCTTCCCTAGCTTGCAGGTATTCTTAATTTGAATTAATTACTTTGTTCCATTGTCCCACCCAGGTTTTTCCCTCAAAGTGGTTAGGGGTTTTTGCTTCAGTTCATCACTGTTTTCATTATTACAAACCTGGGGGTTTTTTTTCAGTTTTGCAATTTTTTTGGGTAACTTGCATCTGTCCTTGTGCTACCCTATTCCTTTAGCACATGTAGTTCTTCTCGGTTCCTAGAACTTCCTAGAAGTTATGTCCTGTCATCCAAGTTCCGGTTTCTTAGGTTAAACAAATTAATTTAATCCCCTTCATTAGGCCCAACTTGGCAGTAGGGGTGAAATGGGTTTATCAGATCAGTTATCAAGGACTTACTTGTGCAGAAACATTCCACTGTCACATAAAAAACCTCTATTCCTAAAAGGAAGCATAAAATGTATCTTAGGGTATTCCACACCAAGAATTCAGTGTGTTCATTGACAATATGACTGGCAAGCTGCTTGGTCCTAGGGTAATAAAAAAATCTTGGTTATAATTAATCTGCACAACACATGATGTCCACGGGTTTATATTGCTAATCTCTGAGAATTTATTGGAAAGGAATCAAGAAACAATTTTTAAAAAACAATAAATTCATCTTCAAAGCGGCTTTTTTTTTTTAGTAAATTGTTCCAGCTGCTGAGAAGTTCCTCCTAATTATGGGAGGAATAGTGAAAGAAGTGGTATTTTTCATTAGACTATCCTTCCTTTCTCCTTAAATTCTCATGCTCATTGGGGAAAATTAATTCTTTCATTTCCAAGAATTGTTGTTTCAGACTTCTCTCATGTATTTGGAACTGACCTTAGACCACCAGAAGTCAGAAACAACAGCCAAATTCAAGTCTTTCATTTTTCAAGTAATTTTTTTTTTTAAGTTTATTATCTGGTCCCCTAATTGATTAGGTGACTGGAAGAAAGAACAGCTTCCGTAAGAAGTTGCTAGAAGAAATTGTGAAGTAAAAAAAATTAGTCCTTCCAGTAATCAACCTTAGACCTATGTCACTCCAATAGCAGGTCAGCCCAGCTGGAGAAGGAATTCATGCTGTGGATCCAATTCCATTGACCACGTGGTCATCCATGAAGCCACAGCTGACCACTCCCTCTTCATACTCGAGCCATTCCTTGGCAATGTCCATGTTCACTAGCACTGTGTCTGTTCCTGTGTGTATGTTTTAAAACTTTCAGTCTCATATATATCTGGGAAAGTGTGGGATCTTTTACACGAGGGTGTAAATCCTTGGATAAACTGTGTGTGGAAGGAGTATTATTGACTGCAAAGGAAAACGTAGCTGGCTAGAATTAAACTATTTCTGTAATTTAAAGAAAAATAAGTCTTATGACCTTCTTTTCCTCTTTACTGAGATGTATATACAGCCTCATAAAGCATGTGAGACAAAATTTCAGTTCAAGCAGTAGTTTCCACTGCAATCTGTAGGAACTTTTGTTGATTTACTCAAAATAAAAATGCTTATTTAACCTTAAAAATATCAAGAACATCAACTCATGACTTGTCTGTTTTTACTGGAGATT
This sequence comes from Atrichornis clamosus, assembly GCA_013400975.1. Lineage (NCBI taxonomy): Eukaryota > Metazoa > Chordata > Aves > Passeriformes > Menuridae > Atrichornis > Atrichornis clamosus. The sequence goes on along the minus strand of WBMZ01007130.1, from coordinate 47,752 downwards.
CCTCTGGATGACTGGAAAAAGTTGTTCTGAGTTAAAAAAAGAATAAGATGGAGAGAAAGCCAAGCTAATGCCAGAGGACAGTTTAAAACTGTTGAGGACAGATGTTTAGAGTGTTCTCTGGGTCACATTGGGAAAAAATATGCCGCTGTGACTCCTCAGAAATTGAGTTGACACTGACAATCTGGTTTGTTTCTTGGTAAATAGAGAAGAATATCTGTTAAAAGTAGTAGAGGTATTTAAAATTTATCTACTTAGTCATGATTAATTACATCATTAGTTTAGTGAAGACAGTTAAACTGTGGGCAATCAAAAATACAATAATAATAATAAAATAGCAAAAATAATCCCTGAAAACTGGGTCTTAGTAAACCAGATGAAAGGAAATCAAGGTGTCCTTAAAAGTTTTTTACCAGGACAGGCAAATCCCTGTAAAAATATTCAGCACATCCCCTTCAAGGTTATTTGGTTAGGCCCTGCTCTAGCAGGGGGTGGACTAGGAGTAAGAAGTGTGGGTGAGGAACATGACTTGAACAGAGAGCACCTTGGGGCTATCCCACAGAGAGCTCTGTATTTTAATCACATACTGAAATGGGTAGTTTTCAGCCTCCAGAGCAGTGTAGATTTAGGAAAGTGCAAAGTGTGCTGCCTTCAGGGATGACAAGCATTGCGATGTCCCTGTGTGCTGTTCAACATTATACCCAATGCCTTCCTCTCAGTAAGTGCCAGGTGTTTCTGGATTCCATTTAATCTTCTCTGAATGATGCAAAGGTGGTAAATTATCCAATAAGTGACGGAAGAGTAACTAGGCAAAAGTCGGTAAGATGTTTGTGTGGAACAAGAGATGAAACAGTTCTCCTTGTACAGTTGGCAGTACACACAGGGCAGAAGGAGGGTCTGTTGGTGAAGGTTTCAGGTTGTTTAGCAGCTCAGAGGACAATTGGCTTGAGTTCCTCAAGGGACACCCTGTAGAGAGCCGAAAGTTTTTTTGGCTGAAGTTACAGCAGCTGCAGAGCTCTGGTGGGTTGTTATGGGTCTTATAGAGGCTGGGAAATGAGGCCTGGAGCTGACAAAGATGAGAGCCTTCAGAAAGGCTTCTCTGCTCCCAGCTGTTGGCTGCTGGAGCTCTGCAGCTGAATCCGTGAGCTGAGTGTGGTGCTGACAAAGTGATTGTGTCTGGCCTGTGGTGTCTGTGTAGGTTATGCAAGTGCTTAATGCACACATGGGGAAATTGCCTCCCTGCACTGGGCTCTGCATGTGGAAGAAGCATGTGGTGCTGGGCAGGGCTGTGCTGAGGCAACTGTTCAATGCTCAGTGACTGTCCAGTATGTGGCCTGAAAAGTGGTATCTTTGGTGCCTAGAAAGCAAGCACCTGGCTCAAAACTGGACTGTAAAGATTCACCATATCAGGATTTAAAAACAAATTTTTGCTGTGACTGATACCTGGAGAGGCATCTGTGAATGACTGTTATCACCGGAATGTAGAGGTTAAAGGACAGGCCATGAGCTAGTTATCAGGAGAACACATATAGGGATATGTGTGTATAACCACAGTCAGGAATGCCAAGGCTCTGGCACACTGGTCTGGGGAGGGAAGAGGAATCACCAGTATCATCATGAGCTTCTGGCCTGCCTCTCCTAGGAGACCTCAAGTCCTCCAGCCTCTAACTTACAGGTAGCTGTAGGATTCTGACCCTCCAGGATAGCATCAGCTATTCTGAACCCTACCACTATGTCCTGAAACATTCCATCTTTCTAAAACTCTTCCCAACATCGATCTTTCCGTGCCTGTTTGAAAATACTCTCTTGCTAACAGTTCTTGCAAGGCACAGGCAGAATTAATGCAGAAAAGAGCTATCTGTTTTCTGACTGCTCTTCTGGCACTGTGGTTGTGCATCTACTGCAACTGCAGCTTCTAGGCCATATGCACATCTGACCAAAACCCATTAGGGAAACAAAGGTGCAGCCCCTATTCCAAGGTAACAGGTATGCCATTCACCTGGGGGAAGGAAACATTGAAGCAAGAGCTTTCTTATTATTGATGTAAATTTGACAGCTTAAACAACATTGCAAGAAGATAGTAGAACTCAAACCTAAAGTAACCCTGGCAAAACAGAAGATGCAGCTAATCCCTTATGATTAAATGTATTGTTTAATGACTTACTGAAGCTTCAGCTTTTCCTTCTTAGACTGAAAAATCCTTAATCTCCCGTAGGATGGTGCTGTAAATCTAAAATCATGGCTGCAAAAACCATCAGCACCATCTTTAGGGCTGACTACAATGACTTGACCAGTCCTTTTAGTTTTCCTTAGAGAAATGGCTCTTTTATTACCACGTCAGGTTCACACTGAAGCAAAGCACTTTCCAGACTACTACTGACTCCTGCAATATGAACTTCACGGTTAAATATCTTCTACTGTAGACAAGAGTATAGACAATACAGACTTTGCCTTGGAATAAATGACCCAAGGAGACCTGTTAGCATTGATTTTACAATATAGGGCACAGTTACCACATTTTTCCTTTGATTTGACACTCCAGATATAAACCACTACCAAGAAGAGAAATAACTGTGAGAAGCTGGTGTTTATAGTGATACTCTGCTCTGTCCAAGCAACAGACTCCTTTATCATGGAACAATGACCCCTGCTAAAGCAAATCACTCGTTGCTGCTATATGAAATAGCAGCTTCTTCTGAAATAACAGTTCCAAGTGCTACAGATGAGTGGTGCTGAGATGAGTTAGGAGGGAATGCCATACATGAAGGAATACCGTTCTTTGTCCATGGAGTGATTGTGAGGTGGGGATGCCCTTTGGAAACCCTAATAAGAGTTTCCTGCTGACACTGTGCAAAGCAGCCTTCCCAACGGGAGACATTTGAACACCCAGAAGCATTTACAACTGTAGGAACACTGTGGATTTCCCTTGACTCCCTTAAACTCTAAGAAAAACACCTTAGAAGTGGTTTATTTGTGAGAATATATTTTAAAATGGGGAAGACAGCTCACAGCTGTGTATTCTTACTCACCCTCACCTGTGCTTAGCACAGAGTGCCTGGTCTGCACACCAGTGCATATAAATAGTGTCCTGTTATCACAGAGCATGGAAAACACTCTGGTCATATCAGTACTGGTGTGGCTTTACCCCTCAGCATGCAGCTCATTGCTTTTATCATTAACCAGGCATTGTGCTTAACCATTTCATTTGCAGTGTTGCACAGCTCCTCTTTATAAGGGACCATCTACATGTTTCCATAGCAGTTTTACAGCCTTAATTCAGAGCTGGTGCTAAATAAAGCCATTCCCAAACTTAGAATTACCCAGAGCCAAGAATCACAGTTTCTCAAATCTCCAAAATAAATAAGTCATGTGTCAAATTTGCCTATCCGCTGGCAAGGGAATGCCATGAACACTGGTGTCTGATTGTTGATAAGGGAATGTGGATGTTGTGAAGTGTTGACTGATAGAGCACTCCAGGGAATGGAAAAGAGAAAGTGGTGGAAGATGCAAAAATGTGTCAGCTGATATCTCAGTAGGGCTTTTCTTTTTTTTTCTGGTTCGATGAAGATACTGTCTTGATAGATTGCAGAGGAGAATAACTCTCAAACTTCCAGCAAAATCAATTTTAGGAGTTTTATTCTAGTGGTTTTGTGGTGATGGACAGTCTGAGTAAGGTCTGGTACCTTTGGCTTTGTTTTGGTGGTTATGGATGCCTTTCACCTATAAGAGATTATACCCTTTGTTATCTTGATTAGAACATCCAAGAGCTGATGTAACAGAATTGATATTTTGGCTTATTCTTTATTTACTCTGTAAATGAGGACAATTACATTCAAAAGGAAAACTATTCCATCTTTTTTGTTTTGTTTTTTAGTACCTTCCATGCATCTCAAGGCTTCTCTTTTCTTTTTGGTACTTGCGATCTAAGAATTGTAGTTCGTGTTCTGATAGGATATGTCAGTCACTCATTCTGTTGCTAATAAAGCAGTCAGCCTCATTTCCAGTAAGAGAGGCCTGTGTCGTGATGCACTAACACTGGCATCCCACAATTATAAATAGATTCTTGCCTGGACCTTGCAAAAGGGTAAATAGACATTCAGGGTTGCTGCAGTCATATAGCAGAAGAATAACAACTCTAAAAACTAATGCCAGGACCCAGTGTTTGGTTATTCAGAGGGCTGCTTTTTCTCTCAAAGTGCTTGGCTTGCGTAACTCTTTAGATATATTTTTCTAAGTTTTATTTGCTTTCTTCTGACACGTGGGCAAACTGTTGCTACCTAGCATGTGCTTTAGTGTTGTTATTGGTTATTAGGAGGAAAAGGAAAGTTGTCACTATGATGGTCATTTCTGGTTTTCATGTGTCCTTTCCACAGCTTCTGACCCCACATATGAACAGAGGAGTGATGTGTGTGTAAGAAGCTTCCCTGTATTCTGTGCAAAAGAATTCTGCTACTTGCATCAAGCTAGAATCATTTCAGTCAGGGGGACCCAGCAAGTATCTGAAAATACTTCATCGGGGGCTCCTTGAGTGCAAGAGTTTTAGGCAATATATTAAGAACACGTGTACTCTTTTTAAGAAAAGCACCTGTATAGTCAGAAAAGAGTACTACTTGCTGCGATACACATGTAAGCCTAATCTCCCTCCTTGCCATCTTTTAGGATACAGCAAGTCAGGTGGATGTCTCTAAAATTTTCACTGAGTTTTTTGATTTGGGGATTTAACAGGCAATTTCTGGTGAATCTTGATATGGTACCTTAAACTGTCTCCTTAACCTGCAGCTCTCTGCTGCATTGCTGCTGGAGGTTTCTGCCTCTGAGTGAGTCAAGGAAGTGCTTGGAGTCTCAGCTGTTGTGATGGGAAGCCCAGCATTTTAGCTTTAAATACTGATGAAAAAGTGTGTATCCCCTTCTCGTAAATCACATTTGGGAGCAATAGGTTTGGAAGGATGCAAACCAGGGCTGGTAGAGATGTGTGACTAGGGCTTAAACCATCACAGATCTATTTGCCTTTTACCAAAGCCTCTGACAGCATACACCTCCTAACATTTGTTCTGATACAGAACCAAAAAGAAGCAGAAGCTTCACTGGCTGTAGGGATGACAAATAAACACAATGCTCACAAAAGTTTGGGTGTGGCTAAAGAAACTTCCTCTGTCACGCTTCCAGAGGAATTGATCCCATGTATTCAAGGAGATGTTACATTGGATAAATCCTCAAAAGGTTTTGTCATGTACATACTGTTTCCTATTTCTCAAGGATAATTCCAGTAACTGAAAGATTTCTTTATGGAAAATTCTTTATAGAAATTTTGGGTTGACTTGGATGGGTGTAATAAAAAAAATGGGCTGCAAAATAAAGCGTATTTAATTTGATCTCCTTGTGTAACCTGTGTAAGTTCTAGAGGGCTGGAGCACAAAGTGACCACACTATGCCTGTGTTTGCTCAGTGCTCCCATCTGTAAGGCTCTGGTTGGTTTCAACTGATTATTATGTGCCAGCTTTTAGCCATTTAGCCTTGGCATTTCCATGGCATGTTTTCCCCGTTAGTGTCACGATTAGGCTGAATGAAGCCTTCCAGAAACACTAAAAATGATTCAGCTTTCTAAGTTAGGAGGGTGAAAAAATTTATTTTGCACGTGTCCAGAAAATACCTCACAGTCTCTTCAGTAAGTGGGTTTTGATATTTATTTATTTATTTATTATCTGACACATGAGGTGTTGTGGTGTTAAGGATTTCCTTTTTCTTTTTTTTCTGATCTGGGGAAAAAAAATAACTAAATATGTATCCTGATTGGAGCCTCTTTAGAATTTGTCATATTAAATTGGCATTAATGGACAAAACAGAGGATCCTTTGTAATGCCTGAGGGATGGGATGCTATGCAGAGGGATCTGGACAAGCTCAAGAAGAGAACCCATGGGAACCTCATGAAGTTCAGCAAGGTCAAGTGTGAGCTGCTGAACCCGGGTTGGGACAACCCCCAGTATCAACAGAGGCTGGAGGGTGACGGGATTGAGAGCAGCCCCGCAGAGAAGGAATTGGGGTTCTGGTGCATGAGAGACTGGACACGAGCCGGGAACATGCACTCACAGCCCAGAAAGCCAATCACAACATAATGCTAAAAAAAAAAAACCAAACCAAAACCTCAAAAACCAGCGTGGCCAGCGGGTCAAGGGAGGCAATTCTGCACCTCTGCTCTGGTGAAATCCCAGCTGGAGTGCTGCTTCCAGCTTTGGGATCCTCAGCACGGGAAAGACATGGACTTGTTAGAATGGATGTGGAGGAGGCCATGAAGATATCAGAGGGCTGGAACATCGTTCCTGTGAAGAGAGGCTGAGAAGGTTGGGGTTGTTCAGCCTGGAGAAGGGAAGGCTCCGGGGAGGCGTCCTGGCACCTATAATACCCGAAGGAGCTACAAGAGAGCTGAGCATGGACTGTTTAGAGGGTCTGTTGGGATACGACTAGGGACGATGGTTCTAAATTGAAGGAGGGTCGATTTAGACCGAGCTATAAGGAGAAAATGTTTTACAAGGGCGGTGAAACACTGAAACAGGTTACCCTGAGAGGGGGTGGATACCCCATCCCTGGAAACATTCAAGTCAGGTTGGACGGGGCTCCGAGCAGCTCGATCTAATTGAAGATGTCCCTGCTCGCTGCAGGGGCGTTGGACTGGATGGCCTTTCCAGGTCCTTTCCCATCCAGCAGCCCGTTCCGTGCCTCTGGCTCTAGAAACCCTGTCGTCTCTGTGCCCGTCCGTGAGACACGGCCGCTCTCCCAGGGGAGATATCCCTGCTTCCCGCGCTGTTTTCCCGCCGCGGCCGCGAGCGCATCCCGGGATGTGCCGGCGCCCCCTGCCGCCGCTAGATGTCGCCGTTGCTCTTCGGCGCACGCTCGGCGCTCGCACAGAGAACTTCCAGGGAACGGGGCATTCCATGGAATCACGGGCTCCGCAGGGTCGGGAGAAGGCCCGTAAGAACAACGAGTCCAGCCGCTCAGCCAGCACCGCCAGGTGCGTCACTAAACCATGGCCCCAAGTGCCGCATTTACACGTCTTTTCAATACCTCCTCTGGTGGTGACTCCGCCACTTCCCTGGACTGTTTCATTGCCTGACCACACACTTGGTGAAGACATTTTTCCTAATATCCAGTCTAAACCTCCCCTGACACAGCCTGAGGCTATTTCCTCGTGTTCTGCTGTTTGTCCTTTGGGAGGAAAGACCGACCCGCACCTGGCTACAGCCTCCTTTCAGGCAGTGGTAGAGAGTGATAAGGTCTCCCCTGAGCCTCCTCTTCTCCAGGCTGAGCCCCTCCAGCTCCCTCAGCCCCTCCTCACAGGATTTACACCCCAGACCCTTCCCCAGCTCTGTTGCGCTTTCCTGGACACGCTCCAGCACCTCAATGTCCTTCTTGTAGTGAGAGCAGAACTGGCGATAGGATTTGAGGAGCAGCCTCACCTCTTCCAAGTACAGGGGGATGATCCCTGCCCTGGACTCGCGAGGAGCAAAGGCCCCACACAGGCTCCAGGCATGTCTGACACAAGCACCCACGCTTGGAGCAGGTTTCCCAGAAGTGTTCTTAAGGTTGGTTTCATCTAGAACTGTAATGGTTTGGAGGCTCCTGCCTGAAGACCAAAAGTGGAAATAGTGGACTTGCTTGATTCTGTTCTTGCTGGAATGAATAACGATTGTCTCAATGCCAGAAAATGAGTCACTATCACATAATTAAGTTTATCTTTGACAGTACTTTATGCTGCCATTTGTTCTAGAGTAACTTGTCAAGTTACAGTTCGCAAACTGCTGCAAAATCATAGAATCATAGAATAGTTTGTGTTGGAAGTGATTTTTAAAGGTCACCTGGTCCCTGTCATAACCAATAAAAATGGGTTACACTTTGATTCAAGTTTTGATGCAAATTTTGTTGTTCTTATAAAGCCAATAAACTGCTCTGTGGGTTTTTTGGGTTTTTTTCTTTATTTATCTTCCCTATAAATTCTGAATACTACGTAGATGAGTTTATATCACACAGCACTAAAAAAAACAGGATTAACAAAGCATTATTAAAGCTGAAAAATGAAGCACAGATGTGCATTTAACATTGTGCATCCTGTGTTTCGTTCTTTCTGCAGAAGTAGAAATACAGTGTCTATGTATATAAACACACACTTGTTTATTTTTGTCAGTGTTTTTTCATCTTCAGCTGGGATGGTCTTTACTTCATGAGCATTCAATGGTTTGTTTTATCTTCATTGAAAAAGATGAGATATGATATCATGTTCAGTTATGATGACTGAATTAGTAATTTCTTGTGGACACTTATGTAATACTTCACCATATCCGTATAAAATCAAGCAGTGTTACTGCACAACCTGGACAGTGTTGTGAGACAGAGTTTAAAATTACAAAACAGCTGTTAATTGTGATGGTCATAGTGAGATTCTTGAAAAAGCTTTTCAAAGCACTCTGCGTTTTTATACTATATTAGGTATTCAGAAAACCACTGTAATACTTTAAACTTTGGCTGAAACTGTGAGTGTTCAGCAAACTTGGCCAGATGTTGCACATGGGATGAGTAAGAACTTAGAGAATTAGTGATCGTCAGGTTAGGTAAGGGTTCTGTTTGGAGTCCTGCCATGTGTTATGTACAGAGGCAGATATGGGATCTCATTTTTTAGGCAGCATTGATGTGTTTTGACCCTAAGGATATACTTTTTTTTCCCACTATAGTGATCTAATTTGCCACCTATCTTCAGCATTATTTAAAGAAAACCCCAAACCAAACAACAACAGCAAAAACAACAGAAAAATAAATGAGACAAAATTATGAGGACAGTAGGTTTTTTTATCACTGTAGAGCAATGTGCATCACAAGCAGCAGTCATTTGTAATCTTGATACTGCTTATCTTAATAGTTTCTTTACTTGCAAGCGTAATATTATTTTTAATTCTTTGTGTAATTTCCTAGGTTTCTAAAAAAGCAAAGTGAAAACATAGAACTAGATTTTGTGGAATCACAACACCCCCCACAGGGGTCATCAGCAAGATGGCAATATTTGGATGCATCTGACAGCCATCTGCCACCTGAGCTAACAGTGTCATTGACAGCGGTAACAGGGAGTTATTTTTTATACTGTCTGTCAGTAGAAAGGAAGAAAGGGTGTGCATCCTGTGGGTTCCGTAACCTCTTGCTAGGAGTCAGGAAATTTTCCCATACCATCCAAGTGCCTGGGAAGGAAGGCTTGGATCCTTAAAGACTGAGCCTTTCTGTCCTTGTCTGATTACTCATTTCCCCGTTTCAGCCTTCCATCTCATCCTGCTCCCTGCCACTTCATCTCATTTCTCTTTATCATTTGTAGCTACCTCAGTGCTCTCTTCAGTTTCCTGGCTCACTTTTGTTTCAGCTCTCCCCAGTTTGATGTCTTCCGAGCCCAGTCCTCTCCAGCATTAGATTAAACAGCTGATATTCCTCCCAAACCTACATGTTTCCTGTTACCTCCTGATTACTCCTGATGTCAGACTCTTGCCCCAGGTGGTACCTCACTTGCCCCTCTGCTTGCCATTTTCATTTTCTCCAGCTTCAGTTTCTCTCATCCCATCCTGCAAAACAGAGTCCATTCTAAGTCTTGGACCATCGGGCATTTTCCTGAACGGGACCTCCCTGCAAGCCAAGTTATTTTCCTGCCTGTATTTCAATTAAGTAGGTTTTATCTTCAGATCTGATAAACTTTACCTCTTTTCTTCAGTGTGTTCTTTCCTGAAAGCAGTTCTCAGAGAAGATGCCTGCATAGCTGCTGGAATGAGAAGGGTGCATAATCAAGGAGTGTCTTACATTCTGTCTCAAATTTTGTAGTTAAATCATCTTGGTCATGTTATAAGTAGACAGAGAGCACAGGATGTCTTCCAGCTCCTTCCCTTCAGTGCCAGGTGTCACAGTAAGTCCAGAGGGGATGATCCAGTCATCTTGTTTGAACTCTTATGTGCTGCAAGCCCTTATATTTCACCCCTTTCATATACATTGGATATGACAAATTGAATTTTGGCATTGAGCTGATCATAGTTCCTTAAACAAGGAGTGGAAAGCCTGAGGAAAAACACACAGGCTTGTATGAGAAACAGTGCAAACTACTGGCTTTGTCAATATGGTGGTGTTTTTCTGAGGGCTGACATGATGGCAGTGTGTCATGTTGCTATGAATATGTTAAGCAGGTGATGTCATAGCATGTACATGTTGCCTTCTGTCACATTTCTTGTTGCAGGGGCTTTTTTCCACTGTTTTCTCCTGTTTTTTTCCAGTGCATCAAAATGCAAGTCATGAAAGCTACAACTTCTCTGAGTAGTGATGCAGTTTTCTTTTTTAATACAAGCAGAAATTAGAAGTAAACTTAATTTTCATTAAGATAAATTTTATTTGATCCTCTCCTAAGTAGAGTTGAGCACCGTTTAAATATTCCATAAGAAACATACAGAAAGCAAATAATGCTGCTGAGGCATTATTTCATACCTGAAAAAGCATGCAAGTTAAGGATTGTGGTTTGCTTAAACTTAAGTTACTCATCGTGTGTCAGCTTACATCAAGAATGAGAATACAGGTATTTTACTTGGAAAAGCCTTATAGTATTTAGACATTGATGAGTAGGGTAAATTAAAGAGTTCTGATTTATATGGTTTTATGCATCATGCCCAGGCAGTCTAACTGATTTCCAGAATTTATGTTCTCTTGAAGCTGTATCATGTTTAATTTAGAAACAGTTTCACTAGTGCTGAGTGAATTGGTAGACATCATTATCAGTTCAGGATCTGGGGTGTTCAAGAACTTTTGTCTTTGCAATACCCTTACATTTATGAACTCTTTCAGAAACTTTCATTTTGAAAAATCCTCTTCTGAAACACCTTTCAAAATAAAGAAGAAACACAGAAGTTTGCTGGTTTTATAAGAACAACAAAATTTGCACCAAAATTCTAAATAGGCCCAGCACTCCAGATGGAGAGAGGAAGGTGATGACTGTGTTTGAGTTAATATTATTATCTCTCTTCTTTTGAAAGAGCACCTGGAGACCCCATTTGTGATCAGCTCCCCACTGAGTGTTGTGTATCCACAGAACAGCCTCTGGAATGCAGAAGGTCAGGCGAGAAGGTGTTCTAGTCCTGCCTGGCCTTAGTCTATGAATAATAGAGGACATTTGCTGCCCAATGTTTGTAGTGAAAATAAACTTGGCAGATGGTGAGGAAACACGGAGGTACTCTGAATTCCCGCTTTATAGCTGGGTAATGGAGACTGATAGACAACTTGCCCGGCGTCTCAGGGGAAGTTGAGTTGTGGTGTCTCGTTGTTAACAGATTGGTCAGTGCAGAGCTTGGATACCATTGCCAGCTCCTCTTTAGTTCTCCTTGAGAAAGTAATACGGCTATGAAGCAATCCTTGTTGTCTTCACCTGTAAAGGATGTGCCAAACCCAGCCTTTGGACTCACTGTAAATGTCCTGCAGCAGGACTTTGTAATTAACTTCTCTACGTGCTTAATGAGGGTGGGGAACAGCCTCATGCTAAGGAAGTATTTTCACTCTAAAGACAATAGATTCACAAGTGCTTTTAGCAAACCAAATAAGCCAACTTTAGCAGTGATGGTTTCAAGCGTAAATTCACATCAGGCACTCACTGTTCACCGAGGTTCCTGGCTTTGGACTGCCCCTATCCAAATTTTAAATCTTTGCAGCAGCTAAGAATTCTCACTATGCATGAAGTTGGGGTTTCTCTGCCCATCCCATCTTCTGTGCTCTGCCTTCTGTTGTTCTTATAGTGGACTCTGCGAAATACCCGAGAGAGGAAAGAAAATGCTGTTTCAGGTGCTCAGTGGTTGTGATATTTGCCCAAGAAAGCTGGGGTTTGGGCTGGCTAAATGGGTTTAGACTTGTTTCCCAGAAGAATTCTCTAGTTGCCAAGCTCTAACTCTCTGGTTTGGGCTGTACTCACTTCCCTTTATTTGCCTCAAAATGCAGTGGGGTTCCTGCTTATTAAGCTGGGCTGTATTCTGAATCTCTTTTCAAGGGATCTACATTTCTCCACAAACTGACTTAAGGAACACAGCAGCACTTCACAGGGAGTACCGTGTAACCCAGTACTTGTGGCTTGTACAGAGAATTCCCCGTGCCTCAGTTTCCAAAATGTTAAATGGAAATACACCTTATGTGGTGGAAGGCAGAAAAGAGGAATATTTGTTATTTTCCCACACATATGCAAATCTAGAAAAATCATCTGGAGAAATGAGCACTGTTATAGCAGCTGTACTAACCCAAAATGTTTTTAGGTATTTTGCATTCTGTTCCTGTTGCAGAGGAAGATAGTTGCTACTTCTTCCTCATTTAAAATCGTAATCTTATGTGATGCAAATCTAATTCAGGCATTACAGCAAAGATTTCTGATGTAGTGAGAAGTGAAAATGATGGTGAAATTTTCCAATATTCCTTCATTTGCTTTTTCTGGATCTAATAGCATTTGTTACTGCCTGAATTGTATGCAGACTCTACAACTCTTTTTCCTCCTGTGTACTTGTGATCGTTTTAATGTTTGTTTCTGAAGTCCCTGGGAACACTGAAAAAGGGACAAAAGTTGAGAAACAAGGGGCTGTTTAAGGCCAACATTTGGTGTCAAAACTCTGCATGTCCCAGACCACAGAAATAACCAAGGTAAAAACTTCTTTCACAGTTTCACTCAAAATGTATTTTCTCTCACGTTTAAACCATGGAAAACTCTTTGTGTCACAGTAGCAATGGGGACAGAGTCAGGAACTCAAATGACCAAATGTCCTAATTTTCACTTCTGAGTAATCTGGGATTCGATTCTTTTTTGGACTCAGGTTTGTTTGGTTTTTGGGTGTTTTTCTGATTTGCTCTTTAGCCAAAATGCAGGACACTGACAAAACTGAAACAAAATCAAACCTTTTTTTTGAGAAAAACTTGAAGAGTTGTTTTGCACAAACAAAAATGGCTTTATTTTCTCAACCTGTACACTCAACAGATGATGGTCTTAATGAATGACGTAGTTTGGGATTCTTATTTTTTAAGAAAATTTTGAATAATGAAAAAACCATAAAACTATGTGGAAATCCCCTTTCATATTTTACATAATCAAAGGCAAATAACTTTGCACTAAGCTACCTGTCGTTTGATTCCGGGTGTGTTTTCCTGCTTGCTTCAGTGGAAGCGTCGAGGTTGCTTTATGCTGTCATCATGGAGGTTTGCATCTATAACTAATTGTGTGCTATGTTAGATAAAAACAAGAATAGTTTGAAGAAGACAAAGATATAGCTGCAGTGTGTAGAGTTTTATGTAGGTGTTACATGTTTGATACATTACCTCCTGCTTAAGACACGAGTGAGTCAACAGTTGCAAAGCTGGCGATAGTTTGGAGCAGCAATTTAAAGTTCACATACTGCTGTTCTTCACTCCTCTGGAGCGCCTGTGGGAAAATACATAATTTTACTGACTGGTGTAGTTTCAGCTGGACTTTGTGCATAATTTATCCATGTGCTTGGATGTCAAAGAAATGTGGGTGGGAGATTAGTGTTCAATTGAGACATCAGAAAAAAAAAAAGTCTTCATTTAAATAGTGCTTAACTTATTTTGACTACACAGTTTTGCTTTTAAGAACTTAGATGCAATTCAGCGCCAGACAGTTTGGGGGGTGTTAATAAAGTTCTGTGATGTTGAGATTTTCAAGATTGCTTGGTTCAAAAAAAAAAAGGTACGGAAACGTTATTGAGAATGTGTTCCATTTCCAGGAGAGGGGGGGAGAAAAAAAGAGGAAATCTATTATTTAAGAAAGAAATACAGCCAGTGTGATAAAAGTGCCTTCCCACGTCTTCTGGCCAGGTGCTACGTGCATATAAATGTTTCACGTTAAGCTTTAAGATCAAGGAAGAGTCTGTGGGGAACCTTGTTTCCTGGAGATCTGCTTGCTAGAGTAGCTCCCAAGTACTGGCTTCCCATTTTTCATTTGGTTATTAAGGATGAAAAGCTACATCATTTTCTGGAACAGCGTTCCTTGCATGCCATTATCTTTGTCCACAGCTGTGAAACACGCATTTCTATAGGTTCATGTGGATGCTTAGCCTAGCTCAGCTCAGCCACCACGACTCCTGCTTTATGTAAGTTTAATTCAGAGGATCACCTTTGTGTCATCCTGTAGACTGAACAGAAGATGGACGGTTTCATTAGTTGAGAAACTGTCTTTTTTTACATAGAGCTGAGTATAATGGGTCTCCAGCCTATGTAATGCAGGGCACTCTCTGTTTCTACTGAAAAGGAAACTTTGAAAGTCTAATTTTCTGACATGATTCACTCTGGGCAATGTGTGTGTGTATGTGCAGCCTTACATGTGCAAATCGCTGGCGTGAAGTTTTGCACGCTATCAAATGTATACAGAACCAGGAGAAAAAACATGATTGAAAGCCATTTGTTCTCAGTTTGCATCAGCAAATCATCCCTAGGATTAGAAATCCCAGCACTTACCTATTTATCACAGTTACCCTGCATAGTTATCCCTTCCACAAAATCAAGGCTTTTTTTAAAAAAGACTGGCATGATTAACAGATGTTTCAAATATAACAAGCTTAGCAAATAATATTTTTTTGGCTTGGAAAAAATCCTGGTTTAACTACTATAGTTTTCTATTTAGCTAATTTTTATATTTCTGGTAAATGCTATCAATGTGAGTATTTCTGAAGTTCAAACAAGGCTCTTGCATTAACTCTTTGAAAAATCATCTTTAAAAAGAAAATGTAATAAAAATTTTAAGCCAAGACATTACTGCAAAATATTATTACCAATATAAAAACCAGAAGTTATGCTCAATCAAATGTAACATGCTGCTGTAAGATGTTAAATTATGATCATCATTATACAGAGGTAAAAAGAAAAGCACAACAGATGCAGAAATGTTGAATGAAACAAAACCCTTCAAAAATGAACAAAATCCAGTAATTCACCAAGGGTAAGGGGAGTACGATCACTATAAGATATTTGGGGATTTTTTAATGGGTCAAGGGTGCACCATATAGGTATTTTTCTACTTTAACCTATGTGCTTCTGTCTCACTCTTCTTAATGTAGTTAAAGGTACTTCTAATTCATCAGGATGCCTGAAAACAGGTGTATGGGATTGCTCGGGGAAAAGCTACTAATGACAATCTACTGGCTGGAGACTTTATGCTTGTGCATTTTCTCTAACATGGCACTCATATCTAACATAAACTTACCAAGGACTGATCTATATTCTGTACTCTTCAGCTGTTGTTACTGACTCTATTTCCTGGTGGCTCTAGGGAAGAGTCATTGTGTTGCTCAAAACCAGGCATGTGATGGGTATTGTACAGAAAAGGGAAATACATTTTTGCCTAAACCCAAGTTTTGTTTGTGGAACCAAGTAGCCCATATATTTAAGTATTTGTCTGAGTGCATCTATATACATAAAACTCTTACTTCTTAACCCCTCTGACACAGACATATAAATGCTGCCAACTTTGAATTTCGTTTAGAGGATAAGCATAGATAAAAGTACAGGAGGCAGGAAACTGCTGTCCTTGGCAGAGGAAGGAGACGGATACTCTGCATGATCCATTGCCATCACCTCTTCATTGCAATAGGTCCTTTAGTCTGAATACTGTTTTTAGAATAGTGCAGTTAATGAGAACTTCTCAAAAGAGACTACGAGTAAGAGCTCAAGGAAAGAATCAATGCTTTTTCTCCCAAATTTCTCAGGCTTGGAAGGAAATATAGCTTATCTGACATGAAGAGAAATGAACACTGTTACGCTTTTAATTTAGAAATAAATTGAGTGCTTTCCTACCTCTCAGGATGTGTTTAAGGATGTATTTGAATACTACACTGAGGAATACATATAAACCTGTGAATACCTTCATTGAGAAGAATGGTGCATCCTAAGGGTTGTGTTATCAAAGGAGCTTGAATTGAAGTCTCCAGTGTCCTCTGCTTTAATTTATCTTTGTATGGCAAACCAGTATCAGAAAACGTAGCAGGAATAAACATTTTCCTAACCTTCCTGTAAAGTCTGGGGATACAGTTTCTGAGAATTTCAACCTAAAGTACTTCTTTTGTGGGGTCCTATGATACCATTGTCTATAGGGTTCCAATAACAGAACTAAAGTTCTATTCTCCTCTCTGGCTCAGATACGTTATTTTGGTGCAGTAAGCATTTTGTTTATTTAAACACTTGTTACGTGTTTCATGGCCTGACACGAACTGAATATTTGGTGGGCAGTTCTGATCTAGGCTTCCATAATTTGGGTGGATGTGACTGCAGGGCAGCTGAACTGGGGAACAATGTGAAGGCCTATGACCTTGTTTTACACCTTTATATTTGTCCTTCCCTCCGTATGCATTCTCACCCTAATTTCCTAGGTTTCTTCTGGTTTGTTTGAGGCTTTTGGAGGGTTTTTCTTGGTTGG
The DNA here is from genome assembly GCA_013400975.1 of Atrichornis clamosus. Classification (NCBI taxonomy): domain Eukaryota; kingdom Metazoa; phylum Chordata; class Aves; order Passeriformes; family Menuridae; genus Atrichornis; species Atrichornis clamosus. The sequence goes on along the minus strand of WBMZ01007130.1, from coordinate 31,301 downwards.
TTGTTTGGTTGGGGTTTTTTGTCCTTCAGGAAGCTTTTACATTCATTGCAGGTATTTAAGATTTTTCTTTTTCCCCAGACTTACGTTAAACTTAATGGATGCATCAAAGGGAAAGTAAATTATTTTTATTTCTAGTAGTTTCTTTTTATTACTGAACTCCTCCCCTCTTTTTCTTGTCTCCAATCCTTCATTTTTGATTTCATTTTCTTTTCTCTGTGTCTCATATTCTGTCATCTTACCTTTATTTTCCTTCTCTACTTGTTCTTCTCTTTCTTAATTTATCTTAAATTTTTTTATTCCTCCAAAATGTGAAGTAGTTCTATTTCTAGGGGTTTTTTTATTAATTAAAATCTGAAAAATAACGGTTTTGTTTTATTTTCTTTTTCAGGCTCAGCTAATCCTTGTCAACTTCCAGGATTATAGAGGCACAAGGTGAAGGCTTGTACTTCTGTGAAAGGATGTACAGTTTGCTGGCATTTGCCCACTATAAGGACCTGCACTCAAAAAATAAAAAAGTAAAGAACAAAAAATCCAAAGTGAAGAATCCTAGAAGAGCCCCTCGAGAGCTGAAAACCACCCTTCCCTGATATGAAAGACACATCATTTTATACTGCTTCTAGCAGGTCACAATGGCTTTAAGGTAAGTCTCCTTTATTGATAACATTTGTTTGTTTGTTGTTAATTTGCTAATGGTTTGGTCTGTTGGTAACCTGGAGTTTCCAAGGTGTATGCTGAAAGGAAAAGGGAAGTTTTAAAAGTAGTGCTCCTCCTTAGGAAGTGTTCCCTGACATCCCAGAGCTTGGCTTCACCCTGATGCATCCTGGTGCTTTCCCTGCAAATGGAAGTGCCTGGTCATTAACACAGTGAGTCACAGTAATGTGTTATGATCCGATCTGGCATTTATAAGGAAATAGAGTGTCTAGCCTATGGATACTTCTGCTCCAGGTCATTTTGTCCTAGTGATAAAGAGAGTGCTTGCTCCCCAGAGGAAGCCAAGCTGCCCATTATGTCAGCTCACACCCTGGAAAAGGCTACTGATTTCGGTGCCTCTGTTTGTGATGTGCTCTCTAAACGGGGTCAGTGTTATAACTGGGAGGGGGGAGCAGTTCCAGCTCTGAGTGAGTGCTCAGAGAAATGGTGTAACTGGCTCTGTCAGAGATGAATAGAAACGTAGACAAGCTGGCTTGTTTTATGTTCACTTTAAAAAAAAAAATACATATATAATGATTTGTTTTTTGGATCATTGATTTATATGTCAGACAGATGAAAAGCAAAATTTCTATGATGCCTTTATCATTATTCTGACAAGGACTGCTTTTAAGTTAAAGAGTGATAAAGAATGCCAACTTTTGACATTACTAGAACAGCCCTATCAGCTTTAATTTTCTTTTGTTTTCTTCTTGTCAAAGAAAGGCCATTAGAGATAAATTATGATCTCAAATTGGTTAATCTAGTGACGTGCATTTTTTCCCCCCTCCCCATAAATTACTCTAGCCAGCTTATAAAGCATCATATAACCTCAAAGAGAAGCAAGCCACAGAAAGTAGAAATTCCAAATACCGAATGGTATCAGTCCTTAGGCCGGCGGTTCTGAAGCTGTGGGTGAGTTGTCCCCAGCTGAGGCGTGGCGTGATGTAGCACAGATAAATGTAGGAAGCCGTTTGCTGAGTCTGCCTGTACTTCTGTGTGCTCGGTGCTCTGGGCACGCCAGGGACCGCTAGAGTGTGCTCCGTTCTAGCTCTGGTCGGGAGCGCACGCAGTGGGGAGCGCTCAGGGTTGCTGAAAGTTTATTTTTTCCACTAAATTAGGGAGCTAGTGCTCTTGTCATTATAGATCAAAGTTAATTGACCTCATGCCATTAGCACCAGTGTAGTTTAAGCACAGTTTGTACGTAAAGCTCGAGCGTTTCGTTTTGACCAGTCTGTGTCTACTCTAGTTTCACTTTTCAGGTGAGGAGTAGCTGTGCAAACTACAAAGATTTAATATTAAAGTTTGTTTCTTTGGATCACACTTGGGTTCCGCTTTTTTCTGTTCCAAAGCTGTCTTTTCTCCCTTTCTCTTTATTTTTCTTCTTTCTACCAATTTACCAGTTTGATGAGTGTTCAGCCACAGTGTTTTCTATAAAACATAATTGACAGCTCATAATAATTTGCACCTCTTTAGCCAGGCATAGTCTGTGTTTTCAAAGCCTTTATAAACATTAGCTGAATCAAGCATTTCCCAATCAAGAGGGCTAATATTATTCATGTATTTTGACAAGTAAACCAAACAAGAAAACAAAATCAGATTGTTTCCTTGTGACCACAAGACTGCAGAAGCCAAGACAAGAACATGTATCTTTTGACTTCTATTCCTATGCTCAACCATAAAATGCTTGGGTTTTTCCAAATATGTATGATTAGCATTGTGATTAAAGGGTTACATTTAACATTCTTTTGGGAATAGATAATATGACTTCTTTATATTTATACTAGAAACTTTCAAGTGTAATATATCATCCTGAGTATATTATGATAGGACTGACACAGAGTCACAGACACTAAAAAAAAAAATCCTTCCAGCAGCTCTGCTGGATGCTAGCACAAATATATATGTGAAGTGAAAGAGAGAAACAAAGAATTGGCTGGAGAAGACGCTGGTAAAATCAGCAGAAAATATAGGAAATTAAAGAAAAAAAAAAGAGAGATGGAACTAAAAATGTGAAGAAAGATGAGTTAGTTTGGATTTATTTATACCCAGGATAAAATTACATATTATAGATACTATATGCAGGATATACTAATTAGATTTGATTTAGTGAAATAAGCATATAGAACCTAGAATTACCCAAGTTTGAAACAGAAATAAAAGTCATGTTTCCCATCATAGTATATAGGCTCTGCTGTCAGTCTACCCTGCTTTTAATGCATAATGACAAGGAAATGGAAATATTCTGTATGTTTCACTGTCATGATGTAATGTCATATATCAGTGTGTCATAGCATATCATATCACATATCTGTGTGTTACCAGCGAATAGAAAATATTTGGAGAGCAAATTAATTAAGCAGTGAATAGTAGAATACCTGTAGAAGGACAGAGCCCCAAATTAACAACACCATGCAGAGAACTATTGTAAATATTTTTTTTCTTAAGTGTTTGCAGTATCCTCTTTCAAGACTTTGGTATCACAGGACAACTTTTAGTGTTTAGTCACTTTCTGCATCAGTGATTCCATCAGGCGGGGATTCAATTGATTTTTCACATGTCTGCATAAGAAGGTCCAGGCTGTGCCCTCTTGCCTGCGAGTGTTTGGTGGCAGCAGCAGGAAGGGATGTCAAGACAAATGCTTTTAGGACAAAAGCAATGAAGATGGAAATACCACAGAGAGATTTAAGGTTTCATGGAACTGCAGACATTTTCATATCTGAACAGTTCAGAATGTGGATTTTATGGAGCAAGAGGCTTTTCCTGTAGGTTCTTGCCGCCTTATTAATGTAATTTTTAAAAATGTATTATGGCTCCTTAGTTTGAAGCAGCATTCATTTCTTTTTACAGTTGCATTTAATACTCAACTCTTTAAGCATGAAATTAATTCATATTATTTTCATTATCTTATTAAAAGGTACTCCTGGGAAGCTGGGAAGTGTATCTGTCCTGGGAAGAGCAGAAGGTTAGGGAGACATGTGGGAGCAAAGCAGTTGGTGCTGTGTTGGCTGAGATTTTACTTTCTTAATGTGTTGTACCACCAGGCAGTATATTTGTATTAACTGCATTTAGCTGCTGTCAGGGCACTTGAAACTTCTGAACAAACTGAGGAGAACAACATATACTCCCTGTGTCCTTGCTGCTCTCCTTTGCACCTCTCTGATCTCAGTCTCCTAAATGAGATGGTAAGAGACAGAGGCCAGTGGGACTCCAGTGGCAAAATAGGTACGTGGGGAAGTGTAGTCCTGACAGGCCCAATGCAAGGATTTGAGGTGGATTACTTTTGTGTTTCCCCTAAGGGTAGACGTAATCCCTCTCAGTGCGTGTGATAAAGTGTAATGTTTGTAAGCACTGCTTGCTTTTCTATGGTGTTCCCGTAAAATCAACCCTCATTTACTTCTTTTGATGCTCATGAGAACCTGACTCGGCCTCTGGAGAAGATAGATTCAGGCCTTTTGATCTGAATCCTGAAAAATCAGGGGTGATGCTCTTGTTGAGGGTACAACAGTGCTTGGCCTCTATGTTGCACGTAGGAATTATGTTTCTTTCCTCGAAGAAGGAGCTTCAGTTAAAATACAAGAAAGACCTTCCTAGGCTGACAGCAGACAAGACTGGTAAAACAAGCTCTAAAGTAGGAAGCCAGGAAAGGAAGCTGATAAAACTTCTTAAATACTTAACCTGCTCCAGAGTGTGAAAGGGAAAGAGGCATAATTGCATGAAGGTGAAATTAAGAAAAAAGTGACGTTTAACAATGGCAAATGAGAAGATACATCAAGTACACTGGCTACATCACTGGAACTGGCTGTTCCTTCAACTGCTGGATTCCTGAACAGTAGGATGAAGGAATTAAAATTCCTAGTGCCTGACACGAAACCATATCTTGTAGTCTTGATGGAAATAGAGCAGCCCGGTAGCCTGAATTAAAGAATTGAAAGGTATAAACTGATTGGGAAGGTGAGAAATATATACATGGGCAGTCAGGTAGCACTGTCTGTTAGAGAAATGCAAACTGGGACCACCAGGAAAAGGCATGTTGATAAGTATCCAGGATTTGGAACTGGATAATAATATCCGTTTTGTGAGGTGGGGTGGGGATTAAGGGCAGGAAGCAGTAGTGGAATTTTTGTGATCATGGAAGACTTTAACTTACCCACACTAAGACCAAAAAATGTCCATTGGAAAAACAGATATTTGAATACTGTAACTTTTTTTCCCAAATTTGTTGTCTAATAGAGTCAGGCCTTAGATATTCCTTGAAATAAACTGAGGTGGATTTTTTAACCAAATGATCAATGAACTAGCAAAAAATAATGTGTTGTGCATAGTTTCACTGAACAGCAAGTCCTAAAGGGTCCAGACATAAAAACTACACTTAGAGCAGATTCAATTTTGTCCAAATCTCTCTCTGAGAAATGTAAAAGAGAAATCTATGTTTGTGGGGCCTTAGAAAGGCAAACTGAAAAACTGAGGCTATTTAGTGAGTGTTGGGAAGCTTACATATTTGAATAGGGAGGAGGCATATAATAACTTGGAATTAAAAAAAAGTTTTAGCAGCAAGCAAGATGATACTTGGAGGAAGGAGTATAGATCTCCCTGGAATGAGAGTCATCTTAAACTGTGTGTTAAAAGAAGAGAACCCATAAGGAATGCCAAATGGGATTGATTAGGAGGAAGAATTATACCCTGGAGGTTAAAAGATATAGAACTGAAACGCGAATGGCCAAAAGCTGTGTTAAACCAGACTTTACTATTCATTTCAGTTCCCTGCAGAGCTCTTCAGCTTTGCAAACAAAAATTGAACGAGGAGGAAAAATTCTCATCCCGTCTTTTCCAAGGAGCATGCTCCCACTAAATAGAGGGATGTGTGGATGGCTTTAAATACCTCATACACCCAAGAGAACATCCCTTATTATTGAGAAGTGCTAAAAGAAGGACTATTGTCCCAATACTTCCTCATGCTTTCTCCCTTTGCCAAAATCTGCACCACAATATATTTTGCAAGGACCTCTTCAGGGGGCTTGTTTTATTTATAAATAAATAAATTGATAATAATATCAATAAACAGAGCTTAACATAAACCCTCTGGCTTGCCATTCAGAGAGTTAGATTATACAGGACTTGTATGTGGCATCCCCCTTAGTGCCATGGCAGAGGGGAAAGGTGCCTCCTAGCTCTCTGACTCTCCCGTTTGGAAGGTATGTACTAAATTCAGGAGAAAGCCACAGGACAGGAAAAAAAAACCCCAAAAACCAAAAAAAGATAATGGTCTGAAAGTAAATGAACCTGAGGTTTCTTCTATAGAATTCATTTCAATCTCAGCATTGTTAAAAAAGCTAGTGGTCACTGGACGTTTTGACTTTAATCACTCTGGCTCTTAGTTCTCCATCTATAAAAAGGGAATAATAATAACGATTTTGTTGCTAGTGGAGGCTGTATATGTGAAAGTATATGCATTCTTGCTGTAAAGCATGACAAAAATGACACAGAAATTGATAATTTTATTCTCTGTGCAGGAATGTAGAGTGTGTGAGAGTATAGTTTGGAATGATCCATTCACTGAACAATATTTAATAGGCAATTTATTTTTAATAAGGTAGTGATTTTGTAGAGAGAAGAAAAAAGAGAAGTGATGATGATATTTAAGATTGTGCTATGCTGGTGTTTCATGAAGAAATGGAAAGCCGTATGAATAAACTTGAGATTGGTGCTTCCTGTGCCTTTTAAATATTTTTGTCAGCTTGTGAGTGCTTGTCCTGGCAGTCTTTATATACTTCAGACTTAGTTCATAGAGTGGTATGGTATATATGTATACCAGAAAAATGTATTTCTGTTCGGATAAGGAATAGCCTTGTGTGGCAGCATCTTACCCAAGCAGATGTGGTTCAGTCAGGGAGCTCTCTACCAGTGAAATAATCACAGCAACCAAACAAAGAAACCATTCCTAGGCTGAGACTGACATTGTGCATAAAGGAAGAAAATTATGTGTGGAACACCAAAAGTCATGGATGTCCTGGAACCCAGCAAGGGTTCCACACAGATAGGAGATTGCTGCATGTGCAAAACCTACCCACCTTGCTTGTTCCTACACAGGTACATTTGTCAGGGAATACAGGAGGAGGCTGGCAGGTAGACTTGCCTGTTGACCATAAATAGCATTTCACTGCTAAAATTCCTAATTGCTGTTTCAAGGAGATAAGTTTGAGAGGGAAATGCTGTTTTGCATGTGTGCCAGGTGACACAGGTGACCTTGGGGACCCAGTGCTCTTCATATCCATGGGGTCTTTCTGAGTGTCAATCTATGGGAATGGGCAGAATTAATTGTTATTGCAATTGCTCCAAGACACTAAACAAGGCTTTGCCACTGAAAGTATTAATTTAAAATTTTAATATTTTTGTTAAGAGTTTTCAAATGATGTTGTAAATCCTAGTTAAGGGAAAACAGTCAGATTAGTAGACTGCAAGCTTTGATAAAACAGGAGAAAAAAGAGAAATTACCACTACTTGTACTACACATTATTTCTACAATATTGTGCAACAATGTCTTCATGTTGCTCTGGCACACTCTGCTGGGTGTATAACTCGTTTTCAACATGATTGCAAGTTTTATTTTAGGAAGGACCAGCACTTCAGCAGCTCCCCGGCTTCTGTGATATAAGCACAGGTTTCTTCTGCACTGGTTCTGGTGTCTATAATGTCCTTTTTCTGCATACCTAAAAGAATTGTGGATTAAAGTGAACTAGAACTACAAAACATGCTTTGTAAACAGTATTATTGCAGCAATGTTGCTCATATTGTTAAAGTACAGAATTAAGGGTTTGTTCTTTGTTTTGTTTGGGATTTTTGGCTTTGTTTATTACAAAAATGATGAGAATTTGAAACGATCATGCAAATGTCGTAGATATTCCAGTAGATCTGCCCTTCCCTTTTTCTCTGAGATTCATATAGAATTTGACTGGTTTTTTCCCTTTATTTTCTACCCTTAAATATTGTAAATCAAACACTCAACACATTCAAAACATATCAGTCCTTTGAATCCTCCTGGAGGACTCCCTACTGTGCTCTCTGAATTTTTAAGCTTTTCAGCATCTCATGTGACAAGGATGTTTTCTTCCAGTGGACACGTGCACTGCACAGTCTGTCGGATTTTCCCCAGCGCTGTCGCTCAGAACGAACTCCAGCTCTGCTTATATCAACTTAATTTTGAACACTGGAAGTGTCCAGGTCTTTCTCAATGAATCCTGTAACCATAATTTTGGCACTGGAAGAACAAATGCAGATTACTGTAGCCCTTTGGTTAATCTCTTCTCACATTCAGCTGTGCTTGCAGGCTGGAGTCACCGAGGCAGTGTGGTTTTTGTTTCAGCCTTGCTCTGTGTGCTTCCTCTGCTGATCCAGCCCCGTCAGACATTTCCTTCTGACGGGGTAGAGCTGGAATTTCCCAGGTGTCTCACAAAACGTTTAATGAAATGTGTAGCACAACCATTTCATTACAACATATTGTGTACTTTTGCCTTTAATAACTGCATTTCTCATCTAAGATGTCTCTATAGCTTTCAAAAATGAATTACAGTGGTATTATTTTTCTCAGAATATATTTTTCCATGACAAGAATAGCACTTTCCTAAACTATTGTATTTATTAGCAACGTATTACCCTCTGACACTACTGTCATTTTCATCAGCTTGATAAAGTGAGTATCATTTAAAATCTCTTTAAAAATTATTAAACTGGTTTTACTGGCTTCCTTTTTTTTTTATTTCTCTTTTGATTCTGATTGGATGGCAGTCAAAAAATCAAACTAGCTTGAGGATGAAATAACTTCCTCTGCTGGTACAGAGGGATCCTACTGTCCTGATGAAGAACAGGCTGAATTAGAAGGTGTTCTCCATCTCCAAACCAAAGTAGGAAGCTCTGTGCTGCTATTCCTATGTGGCTACTTCTTCAGCTTCAGGAAGAGCTGCTGCTTTTGCTTCTTTGCTCCTTCATTGCTTTTGCACGTTCCTATCATCTACTGCATTTTTCTGTTTGCTGAAAAGGTGAAGTTATGTATCAGGGTTGTATATAAATGGGGAGGAAGAACTGGTTAATTAACTTTGTTAATTAATTAACTTTGTTCATGGCAGGTGAATTTTACCCTGTTAGAGAGGTATCACAGAATTACAGAATGGTTTGTGTTCGAAGAGACCTTAGGGATCATCCAGCTCCAACACCCTGCCACGGGCAGGGACACCTTTCACTAGACCAGGATGCTCAGAGCCCCATCCAACCTGCCCTTGAGCACCTCCAGGGATGGAACATCCACAACTTCTCTGGGCAGCCTGTTCTAGTGCCTCACCACCCTCACAGTAAATAATTTCTTCCCAATGTCTAATCTAAACCTATTCTCTTTCAGTGAAGCCACTCCCCCCTTGTCCTGTCACTACATGCTCTCGTGAACAGTCCTTCTCCATCTTTCTTGAAGGCTCCTAATGATGGCATCAGGGAAATTATCCCTAAAAAAGAGAAAAAAACATAAAAACCGTAATTAATGCATTGACTTCCTGTACCTTACAGCACCTCTGCTTTAAGTAATCATGCCTAAGTTAATAAACAAGTTTTACAACAGTTGAATAGTTACTGGTGGACAGAGCTGTGAGTTAGTTACCACTGGCACCTCTTAGCTCAGCTGTGGAATTAAAGGCAAAGAGATTGAACTGCCTTTTGATCTGAAAGTCACCCTTCTGAAATATGCTCTTACATCTTTGGAGAAATCATGTGTGACCTAGTTGCAGTGGACAGGGATAGGACGCATACTACTTCCAGAGAGGTCCTTTCAGTTCAATCCTATGTAATAAGTGTCATTAGGAAAAGCTTCACCCATTGCGTAATTCAGAGGAGTTAAAGAGTTGTGATTGAAATAATTTCATTTCTCATATATTTGCATAAAACTCTTAGAACAAATGATTTTTTTATTTAATTCTGGCTTTATTCTCTATATCTTAATTCTGTTCTTGGAGCATCACAGAATTTGGTTTTATGTTCAGTTCTTGACGGACACTTGCAACAGACAATTCTGTTGTAAGCACAGCTGCAGCTATAGCTCAGCTTCCCTTGTTTATGCTGAGAATGTCATCCTATTCATTACAGCCAAACTCTGCTCTTTTTGGACAACCTGTAGCTTCCCATGAACTTCAACAAATGCTGAGACTGTGTCCAGCAGCCCCCAGTCATGTGCCAGTGTCACCACTTTAGTAATTCTTTGGTCTTTGCAAAGCACAGTGTACAAACAACCCCCAATTCTTCTGGTGCTGGCTGAGTATTTCTCAAATCAATGGGTGCAGGACCAGGCCCTTAATTTGCCACCAACCAGGGCATTTAAATTGGAATAGTAAAAGCAATCTGTAATTAGCCTGATAGCAAACTTTGTCCGTTGTTACAGTACATCAGTATTTCCTTACTTTCTGCTGATATCTCTTAATTAATTCCTGAAATGGAAGAAAAAAATAAAAACCTTAGAAAATGTCTTATCACCAAGAATCAAGGAACTATGTCAAGCAAATAGAGAAAGAAAGAAAGCTGTGCAGACTGGTTTCCTTGTGCAAGTCAGAAACAAGGGGGATGTTGAAAGCATCGACGCACTGAAGCATTCCAGGTCTACCAAAAAATGTGAACGTGCTGAGTGGATGGTTCACATCAGCTAAAGATGAGCACCTCTGGAGAGAAATAGTCAGAAAACTGCAGGAAACAGCAGCTTTTTCCCATGCAGAGGTGGAGGTAACAGGGCTGGAAGAGACTTCTATAAACCATAAATAAATACGACAGTGTAGGTAAGATCTGTGCATATTAAGTTTTTCTAATAATTTTTTTGAGTGCTTCATGAAAAATCAAAACCAAACTAAATAACAGTTTGTGGATATCAAATAGAACCAGACCAGCAAACGAGAAAACTGCAGAAATCCATCTGAAGGCTGTGGACTTCTGCAAGGGGGTAATGGAGGGGAAACCTGAAGATTTAATAGGAAGGCTTAATAGGAGTACCAAAATGGATCTGAGCACATCTTCTCTATAATCATGACACAGCTATTCAAGGATTCTTTTTTTTTTTTCTTTTTTTTTTTTTTTCAAAATGGAATTGTATCTTTATTTTCCCTTTCACTATATTAAATTCCCTTTCCCTAAATTAAGGATTTTTTCACACTGCTTTTTTTCCAGGCAGCAGTTTAATGGTTTTTAATCTGTTTTTAGCATCCTGAATGCTTTGCTGAAAGTGGATGACATTCCTCTGCAAATCATAATGTAACTAACACTGAAACTTCCTCCCTCATCTGTGACCTGAGTCGAGAGATGTTCTAGTGGAACCTAGAGAATGTAGAGGCAACGTTTCCATGTATTTCAAATAAGATAAAGGCAAATTTCTGTTTTATTGTAAATGTAACCTTGCCTCTACCCCTCCCCCAAATCCAAACCCTGAAACCAGCAAAGAATAAAATAAGAGGAATTGATCTTAAGAGTTACATCAGTCAAATGGTTCTCCAAAGCCAGGGAGCAGCTCAAATACAATTTTAGCACCTCTGCCTTTCAGAACTCAGTTGGATGTAATGTCTACATCAAGGAACTGACAGAATGAAGCTAACTGGTGTGAAAAAAATCCACTCCTTCTGAAGAAGCTTCTAAATACCAGTTGTCTAAATCTATTGATAAGCAGGGATGCATTATTAATGAAGCCTGCAGCCTGCCTAGTGCTGCTCAGATGGTTCAAGCATTTAGTAGGAAATATTTCTGTGAAGTGCTGCACAGAATAATGACAGTGTCTGTCTTAAATCGAACAAATGACTGTAGCAAGCTCTGGGGAGGCTCAGAGCAAGCAGATGCTTTCCAAGTGAAAGGCAGTGGGGTACCACCTGCTGTAGGCAGGCAGGCAAGCAGGAACAGTCCACTAAATATTGACTTGTTAATAATTCAAGACAACAGGAACCCCGAGCTCCTCATGCATGGCACTGCCCCTTCATCATGTGGCTTTTCATCACCCTAATGAGCTACTTGAAGAATCAGACACTGAAATATCTTGCAGATATTCCCCAAAGACTAGGACTCAAGCTGCCTTAATTCTGACTAAGAAGTTGCTGGTGGTACACAAAATCAAGAGTATTTTTAAAATGGCAGGATCAGTGCTTTAGCCAAATATTGCTGCTTCCTGTACCTTGCTGTGTAGTGCCTCAGTCTGCAGCTTGTACAGCCCCTGGGGCAGAATGTCTGTCTTTTGTGGCATTTCTCTGGCTAAAAATAATTGACATTCCAGTTTATGAATAGTGTATTGATAGTTTATTTGCAATAAGGAAAATCTACAAGAGATTACTTGCAACTCAATTACTACTGTCTAATAAAGGATCTTAAGTTTATATCAATGTGTGTTTGGGACCCTCCACTGTTCCTACCTCCATCGTGAATGTTAAATCAGCATTTTCAAATGAACACTCTTCAATTGAAATATTTGAAATGGAATAACCCACTAACAGTGAATAACCACTCAAAAGTCAGCAGAGCTTCTTGCAGACTTTATGGGCTTCTTGGTTTGCTATCAACAGCACTTTGCCCTTCTGGAGCACTGCAGTTTTATAATGGAATGTTCCTGTATTTGCAGCATATATCCTGGTGATTGTTGCTGTTGCTTCTCTTTCAAGATGCAACCTTAACAGAACCTTCCCATTCATTCCTTGGTTTTGAGTTAGGATATTTTTCTCCCCCAAATATATACCTTTCTTTTTTTTTGTTTGGAATGATGTTTTTTGTTTGCGTGACTTCCCCAGCTGTCAAAAAGTTACCACTCAGATACCTGACTTGTTTGCAAACTTCACGGGGTGTTTTGCTGCACTTAATCAAGCTCACTAGGCCTCACTCTATGAACATTCATAATAATTCCAAAGGGAATATGGTAGACGGTTCATAAAGCAAGTGATTATCTGTGAGGAACTTAGCCCTGAGGAACTGAAAATTACATCAGATTCACTGGTGTTGCTATGGAGTGCTTCCTCTGTGTCACAATCAGTGAAAGTGTGTTGTAGCTTTCCAGCACTGAGCACAGAGCTTTACTTAAAAGAGCCATGAGCGTGTGTGACTCTTTCTGCTGGACTGTCTGACTTTCTGCTTAAGGCCTCCTAATTTTTTGGTTGTCTCTCTGCGTCCATAATGCTCAGATTTGCCAGGACTTAGACAATTGTCTGGGTTCCCTTACTCAGCAAATTGAAGTTCCCACCACACCTCCACAAATGTCATGCTTTTTTCTGTCATTTGTGTTTTTAGAACATTTTAGTAGTCTGTACAGTTCATTCAGTGGTGGCTGGTGCTTACTGGACCAGCTGAAAGTGATGTGTGTGAAATTACTCTCTAAAGAAACCCCAGAAATTCAAAACTGCAAACTGTAGTGTTTCCCTGGAAGTTCAGTAGGATAGAAATCACTTTTAACTTCTTGGTAGGATGGGAACATGTGGGGTTTATTTCAAGTAAAATTAACAGCTGAGGAAAGCAGTCTGTGATGCATTTCTCTTTCCCTTGCCTAGGACACTGCTTTATATTGTGGCTGTAGTAGTTTGTTTCTGTTTGTATGGTTCTCTTAGACAGTTACAGCACTGGTTGTGTTGTTTCCCTGACTGGGTCAGCATCTTTCCCTGAGTGAGGACATCAGTGTTAGCAGTGCTCCTGTACTGTGCTTAGCACCATAGATGCACCTGCCATTGCAACTCTGAGGCAAATACTACCCTTTCTTCTTCTCCAAAAATACAATCACTCCTTCTACACAGAATTGCTGCTCTTTCTATGCAAAGTAGAAGTAATATGAGCTTTTTTAGTTTTTTGTTGCTTAGACAAAAACTTGTTTTATGATAGATCAGTTGTCTGGTCAGACACTATTGCTAAGAGTATCATTTCTTTTGCACTTAAAAATCTCTTTATCCTGATTGCTAGAAGGTAACCTATTAACACTTCCTTGTAGCTTTTAAGTTGTTGGCTATGGCAGGTTTGGATCAGTGCTTAATGTTGTTTGGTAAGGAAAAGCAGAGAGGTAGATGATCCTCGATTACCCAGTCTTTCCTTCTGGTGAGTGGGAATCGAGGAGATCGAGTATGAACAACATTGCACCTCTAGTAGTGTAAGATGCAGCCCGTCCTGGTAAATAAAGAGTGGTCTTGGTGGCTGAATGAGGATGCTCATCTCATGTAAAGCTGTCCTTTCATGTGCTTTCCACACTGTTAAGGAACAGGCTTACAAGCCACATTGCATTTGCATACCAGTTCGTCCGGGGATAATCTAGAAATGTCAGAGCATTGGCCTGCTGGACTGTCCTAGATATTTCTTTCTCCATTTTGCTATACAGAGATTACTGGGACTTCCAAAAATGGTCCACGTTCCCCATGACTTCACGTAAGATAAAAAATGTCAAAACTTCTCGTGAACACATACACGTAAAACCAGAACCAGATTTGTATTTGTATGATGTAGATAGCTGCAAAATTTTAAGATACTGGCAGATGAGAATGCTAATGCTGATTCATTTGCTTCTGTGTTCATTTTGCGTGAAGAATACGGGAGGGAGGGGTCTGATTCAAATCTTTTGAAGGTTACCACAGGTACTTATATTTTGCAATTTGAAAATTACATTGTATATGAGTATTCAAGACCAAGATCAGAGCTTATATTACAACAGACTACAACTAGATAACAAAGTCACAGACCCATGTAAGAAAGGGAGCTGAGTCTAGTTGGTACCTTTCTCAGAGGTTGTTTTCTTGCTGGGAACAGCTCTTGTTCCTGTCCTTGCTTCTCAAACTTAAGCAAACAGACAGGAAATAAAGCCCAGCAGTAGGCCACAATATACCTGGTTTTTATCCCAGCCTGTTTCTTCCCTCCTGGCAAGAAGAGAAGTTGTGTTTGTCACAATGGCAAGGATGAATAATCATGTAGATTCCATGGACAAATTGCACATTTATTTGTATGCAGCTAGGTTGTTCAAAAAGAGAGAGAAAATAGTAAATATTTTATAGCTACTAAAAGTGTGGGAGACTGGCATAAAGATCTCCTTTTGAGGTATTCAGTGACAGAGAGGTGCCCCCCAAGGGAGACTGTCTGAACTAAAAATATCTACTGATTACACCCTTGGACCAGCCTTAATAAGATGGGAGACCATAAGTTGTACAACCGAGTTACCCCACTGAATGTTTTTACACTATGCTGATAAATGCAGTATGGATAAAACAGGGTGAGGAGCTGTATGGCCAACCATCATTTGTGGTGAACCACCTGGCACCTGCACGTAGCTGTCTGCATACATCCTGCCTCTGCAGACAGGAAAGCAAGCAAAACTGGTGAGAAATTTTCGAGTCAGACACTGAGAACTTTGTCCCCAATTTTATTTTCAAATAGATGTTACTTTCTAAGGTATGTGACTGCGAAGTGGCAACTGCATGTTTTTCTTGCCTACAATGGTATTACTAAACATTGATCACTTTTCTGCTTTCTAAATTAAGTGGTGGAATAAACAGCAATCAGGTTTCCTCAAAATATTGCTATGTGTTGTCAGATCCTGAGATGTCAACAGAATACGTGACACTGCTGAGGAGCTCTGTGCATGCAGTTTGCATGTTTCAATATGCTTCCCGAGTAGAAGCAATAAATTGCCGAATTCCTCACCAACACTGCCGAGCAGACAGGATTTAAGGAGGAGAACGTAATAGTGTGATTCAAGAGAGCCTTTGATCATGGGAAACTTAAGCTTTTGAAATATCTTGCAACTGGCTAGCTTAGAATGAAATTTTTAAAGGCTGCGAGGATCTTAAAGCCTTCAAAGGTGTGCTTTCTGTCAAAAATCACTGTGATTGCTCTGCTACGTGAGGCTTTGCTAACAGGAGAAGTGCTTGCCTGGTACGTCAACATTAGCATCTCTGAACGCCAGAAGTGCTGTCAGTAAATGAGTTTAAATGCCCATTGAGCTCTGTAGACCTGCCAGGGCCCCATCAGTGCAGGTAGCAGACAATATGTTGAGGTAGGTGCTGCACGGGTCTGGGGGTAAGCACAGCTGGCAGACAAGACCCCATCCACCACTGAATATCTGTTTGGAATCAGGAATTGCATAGGCAGGGACGTAATTAAGCCTGAACTAGGCATTTCTTAAAATGTTTCACTGCGTTTTTAACCAAGCAGAAAATAAAGTACTCGTTTTCCAGTAGCTTCAATATGATCAGAAACAACACTCCAAAAATCTCTGCCAAAACATCAGAGGAATCCCAACACACTCTTTGCAAAGGGGAAAGTTGCTGGAAAGGGAACAGACTAAAATATGCCTTTTTATTAATTCAAACTTCTTCTGTGATTAAAATTGTAACTAGTTTTCCTCTACAAAACCAATTTTGCTTCATCTGCGGTTACTCGTGTGAGTGCTCCAAAAAATTGGTGGGAATTCTGCACTCTGGTAGTGCATGAGATTGCATCTCCTCAGCAACTCTTCCCGCTGTATTGCAGATTGCATCTATTGTTCTGTTTTCAAAGTCTCTATTCTGCCTTTCCTCGCACCCCTGCTGATTTTGTTACTTCTGTTTCTCTCTGAAGAGAAAATTGTGCTACAGAATGCAAAAGGTTAGGAAGGTATATATTCAGTGTCACCTTTCAAACTGCTCTCTTTTTTCTGTAATTATCTAGAGTCTCCAACTCCTAAACAAAAAATATCCTCAGAATTTATGCCATTAGGCATGCAAACTCTTGTGCTGATTTTGCGAGTAGGCGAACTAACAGGTTAAGGGGCTTTTAACTGGGAAAGAAATGAGCTGTTCTACTTGGACAGCTGAAAGAACAGTCCACCCTGTCGGTAATCTGCTCATATCCTGGTCCTAGTGCTAACTTGTTCTAATGGCCTTTGGATATGTACCTGCCTCTCTTCCTCTCTCTGTCTTCCTGGTGTAGGGCCTCACTTAAATCATTTCCATGGACTAAATTGTATAAGCTTAAATGAACACTAAGATGGGAATCTGATTTGCTGACTGTGAAAAACTAATCACATCAATACTATATTATTTTAGCTTGCATATGGGAATTATTTCTTAAGTGACCATTTTTTAACATGAAAAGAAATAACATTTTGTAACAATAAAACAGTGTTTTTCTTTCTTTCTCTTAGAAAGGTACAGTATCCTTTGGAAGGTGAGGTAGTGGTGTCACACAGCAGGAACATTGTTTTAACAAATACCTGTTTCACACGAGCTTCACTTAAGACAAGAATGTCTTTTTATTGAAGGTTTTCACCTTTTTTTTTCCTTTTTTTTATTGTTTAGGGGGGAATTGTTTGTTTTTCATAAGCACTTCTCAAATTTGGCAGGGTTAAACAGCTAAACAACCACTAAAATATAGTGCCCAAATTTTAGCTTGGAGACCACTCCAAACTTCTGATCTGGTTTCCCCCTGTCCCCCTCCTCCTTTTTTTTTCCCCTGTTTTGTTAATATTTGAGAGGCAAATACTGAAATCTTATCCCAATTATTTGAACAGCCAGATATAGGCTATACAGAGAAAAATAAAATACAATATGCCAGACCAAATTTTGTCACCACAAGATATTGTGGGGCAGGAAAATAACACCCAGGATTCCTGACTAATGCAGATAAAACCATGTAGATGGAGAGTTACAGTCTCAATTAAGTTGGAATATTTTAAGTTCAAATTCACTTTTTTTCCATATCTGTTAAACAGTAAAAGCTCCTGGGTCTTTCCTTTATTCAAGTAAGCAAACCGAAGCAAGGAAAGTCATACAGACCAAAATTCTTGGTACTTTGTGTTCTCTGTGGGAACCTCCACAGGACTGGGGGTCTTGTGCAGCTCTACAAGAGTGTAGAGTGAGGAAAACACGCCTGCACCCGCAAGGAGACAGATCTTCAGAGTCTTTCAGCATTGCTGTGCAGACTCACAGAAGTATATGGATGTAAAGGGAGCAGAAAGCCATTTCCACACAGGTATCCACAGCAAGAGTGGAGAGTGTGAGGCAGCGTAAGCATCATACAGAATACAGTAGCTCTAACTATAGGTAAATAAATGTTGTCATCAGTTGTGTTGTAGCTGTAGTGGCCTAAAGATAGAAACGAGGCAAGGCTTTAGTAAAAAAAAAAGGTATCTCCCATTAGGTCTCCAGTACAAAGAAGCTTTCAGGTGCAGGCACCTCTTCCTCACACTGCTGTAACAAGGTAGGACCATGACCCACTGCAGCAAGGGCTGAACCTCTGACAGCTGCTGGTCAGTGGGGAAGATCCTCTTTTAGTGAGGCCACCTTTCCTCCACCAAGAGGAGGAAACAGCAAATGCACAGGGTCAGGAGAATTCCATGCAAAAGGAAGCTGAAGCTCCGTACTTGGAAAGCTGATATAAGCCAGGATATATGCTTTACTAAAAATCTTTTAAATTTAAAAAATCTTAGGAGATGACTCTTTACAGTGACTGCGTAGTTTAGTGGAGTTGGTTAGATATTCTATCACCTAAAAATCATGTTGTTTTGGTTTGGGAAATGCTATTTCCTGTTCTAGGAAATGGCTGTCACCTTTTCAATCATTAGCAAATCCCTGCCTTACCACCACTTCCACCCTCTGGCTTCTAAACAATATATTGGTTGCAAAGTACCTTTTAATGCAGTGGGAAACTTGCTGGCTCATAAAAACTCCAAAAGTACTATTTTCGCAATACACAAGGGAAAATATTCTGAACTCGTTATCAATTTTGTTATATGAGACCTGAGATCACATTATGTTAATTCTCCCTCTTTCATTTTGGGTTGGGGTTTTTTCCCAGCTTTTGCTCAGAACTGTCACTTTATTGCAAATTTCAGAAGGGACTGGATACTTTTTTCAATGAATTGAGCTTTCCAAATGATCTGTTTTAATACTATTCTTCCTTTCCTTAGCAATATTCAATATTCAATACTTCCTTTAGTAATATGTTGAGAAAGAAAACTTTAATAGCAAAGGCAATTGGTCAGTGAGAACATGGCCATGGTATTTAACCTGGTTCCATGTTCCATCATAAAATATTCTTACCAGAAAAAGGAATCTTACTCCTTTTTTTCTCATTTTCCTTTTAAAGAACTAGTGCATTTTTAAGTACATCTTAAATAAGTTTGTAATTTTTGGCATCTTAAGGTGCCAGAGCAGAGAAATGAACCATAAATGAGAAACATCAAAAGTAGCTTAGATTATTTTTTTAATATTAAAGCGATGAATCACAGGCCAAATTAACAAGTAAAGGAATCCTCCTATAATGAAATCTTTTTTTCTAACATAACACTTCATTATAAAGGGAGTTTTTCTATAATAGTAGCAAGTGTAATTACATTTTTATATATAATTAGGACATTATTATCATTTCACCATATCAAAGTTCATTATAAGACATCTCCAATGCATTTTTCATAGAGCAAAAATAAAAAGAGAACAGGGGTCCTTCAATTAGACTGGTATAAGGACATCCACAGAGACTGAGGGAAGCTGATCAAACAGCTTAGCCCAAAAGGGACCAGGTAGAAACTCATTGCTTCTCTGGCACAGGGAAGTTGTGTTTTTACATATCCTCCTTGTTATTAATTATACTCTTCACCCTTTTCATACACCACCACATTGTTTGAGAGACAGAAATGCTTTTAGTGTTGCAAATCAACAGAACTGAATATGGAAGATATGGACTATCTCTATTCTATGAATTCAAGTCCTGAGATCTCTACCTTCTTGAGCTTGTGGCTGTTATGCCTGGGAAGATGCACCTCTGTCACTAGAAGGACATGCAGTTGGAAGGCATGACCAATTTTTTACATTGGTTTCCAAGTGTTTAAGTTTCTTTATTTTCTAATTTGAAAAATAATTTGACCCTTTCCTCTGTCAAAAATCCCTTTCTTCCTGAGTAAGGTGAGGATTAAGGAGCTACTGAGAATTGGCAGAACAGTAAAATGTCATGCTGATTATTAGTTTGCATATTCCTCGAACACTGATAAAACTATGCATAATTTGATTATGCCCCACTAAGTTTCCCAATCCTGTAGGATTTTTTTTTGCTGATCCACCTATACGCATAAATCCCTCTATGTTTTTCTAACCAACGTAAGAGGTGTGTTCTCTTCCTCCTTTAAAATGCATGTAAAATTTCTCTGGCAGAGCCTGACAGGCTGGACAGTGTTTAATTTTGAATTAGCATTAGGCTGAGTGTATTACATCCTGTTTACCTATTGGTCTAGAAGCAGGAGATAGGTGGGTTAAATCACAAACAGAGTAGGAAATGGAGTATTTCTACCCTTGTTTGAAGCAATGCATTTCAGAGCTGCACTCTGGAGGACACTTCCTATTCATTTCAGGTCTGCAGGATGTTGTAACACTTCTGTATCTGGCAGAGGTTGGAGGTGAAACCCGGTCACACACTGCCAACAGCCCTGACTGCCCACAGCCCTTCTGCTCACCCAAGCTGGCAGGCAAATGCATCAGTCC
Organism: Atrichornis clamosus; assembly: GCA_013400975.1. Lineage (NCBI taxonomy): Eukaryota > Metazoa > Chordata > Aves > Passeriformes > Menuridae > Atrichornis > Atrichornis clamosus. The sequence continues at coordinate 11,142 of WBMZ01007130.1, read as the reverse complement.
TGCAGGTCTGACTTTGTCAGATATCACCAGGATTTTTGTCCTGTCAGGACAAAAGCTAAACTATAGTTCATTTGTTAAAAAATGGGGTACCATTTTTTAGGGATCTGCCAGTTCTACAGGACACAAGAGTTGCTACAAGATTTAAACCAAAAAACTACAACTTGAACTGAAAGTTCTAATCTCTGTTCCTTTGCAAATACCACAGGCACAGCAGTTTGATTACAAATGATTGCATGTATTTTAATGGGGTTTGCATTTCTGAAGTGGGAAAGCAAAGCATTCAGCTGTGAACTATATATACTGTATTTACTGAGGGACTTCTTTTAACTGCTTAAAGGAAGTAAAACATGTCACTTCATCTTAGTACCTGGTAAAAATCAGGTGAATTACTAGCATATAGAGAATCAGAAGTTATGCAAATTTCCCTTTTTATTAATCACATGGCGATCAATTTGTTACACTCACAGCCAGGAAAAAAATAGTGACATGGAAAACTCCCAAACTTCCTAGATTCCTGCTCTGCCTTCACTCCACAGGGCTCTTCACCTTGTAGGGTGGCTTCATGCTTTGGAAAACAAAACCAACTAATTTTTAGAGGGAGTATAAAAAAGACATAAAAATGATTTGGTATAGAGCAAAAATGTGTGAAACCAACCATGAGAGGAGGAAGATGAAACTTCTGTATCATTATATTCCTATATTTCTGAGATAGTAAAGCAACAGAGGATGTTTATGATAAGTCTGTGAAGTCTTTGTAGCAGGATGATGTGAGACTCTGCTGCAGCTGAAGCCAAATAATCACATTACTGTAATGCTGCTCCTCACTGCAGGGCCTGTTGCCCCTGGGCTCATCAAAGCACTACCCACGGCTGCAGGAGTTCCGGCTTGGAGTGATCCATGCCTGGAAGGCTCGGAGAAAGAGCCAAGCAGGCTCTTGTCTGTTTGAAAGACTGTAGATGTCCCCATAACCACTCACCACTGCAGAGCCTGACTTTCAAAGCATTTATTTATGCAGCTGCTGTTTGGCCTTTGGCCTTTCCTATAAAAGATTTTTTTTTTTTTTGCACGTACATGGGGGCAGCACGGTGGATTTCTGGTGCAGGAGTGCTGAGCTAGAGGAAATCAAATCTCAAAGACCTCAGTAAGATGCTGAGAGTCCAGTTTTCTGCACTGAAACTTTTAACACTTGTACTTCTACCTGATATAATTTGAGTTTAATTTTCTGTGACACTCAGCATTGACACAACTCTTCTTACCCGCAGTTGTGAGAGGCCAATATCTTTTAGACAAACAAGGAGCAGAAAGAGAACAGAAAGGGAAAATATAGATCCAGACATCCAGAATGCAAGGGACCTAAAATGAAGATCAATAAAAATGTTTAGGCAAAAATTCTGTCTTAGTTTTGCCTCTCTGTAAAATAAGGATATTAACAGCTACATCCATCAAAAACTGATTTTAGGAATTTTAGTATTTGTTAAAGTCCTGAAGAAATATTATTTCTTCTTCTCTTAAATTAAATTCTTGGGAAGAAAATTAGTTTTTTGTTAACATGATTCTGCCTGCCTTTCCTTTTTCTAAAAAGATATTCCTGTCCCCAGTAAAAGGTCCATATTGCCCTTGAAATGTGACAGGTAGGAAAACAACATGAAATTTTACTTATGGGACCTTCTGACACACAAATATTAACACAGCTCTTTGCAAACTTAGGTAGATGTCAGTGATTTTATTTAACTTGCATCATATTCTGGAAATTTTCTTTATGACGAGGAGTGTTAGAAGAATTTTATTTCAACAAAAGTGTGATTCTGTTGAGCTTGATGAACCTTTCATGAACCTTGATTGGGAGGTACAGGTCTGCAGTTCTTCCTGTAGCTGGTGTATCCATCCTCAGGAGCTACTCAGTGCAGATATGCTCCTGCTCGGGGAGGGTAGGATGAATATGGGAAAGGAGCAACATAGAGCACCCACCATTCTTTTGTCCACTAATTAAACCTTATTTCTGACATCCATTTCAGTCAATTAAATTTCCTTTGCATTCTTTATTTTACTGGTCTTGATCTTTAGACAGCCTCAAGATCATAAGTGACTTCAGGTTTTTTGGAGGAGAGCAGGTACCTTTTTAAATCAGTAAGGCCAGAGATATCTCCTACTGTTGGCATTCTCTTTCTTAGGAACACATTTCAGCATGAACTGATTGTTTTGATGTTGACAATAATGTGTTTCTAGTGATTGTTTCTCTTGGGGTCCCCTCTTCTGTCTCTTACTGCCCAGTACAGCCAATCTGCCTGTGCCCAGCCAATGAGGCATTACTCAGAAAATTCCCAAACATGCTACACCTTCACTGGCAATTGTAATAATGTGTGAATCCTCACCCTGGTTTTGACCAAGTGCATCACTCTTCCGGTGCGGGGTGTGCATTGCCTCAGTTATTATAATAGGACAAACAATCCATAAAATAAACCCAGAAGAAATAAAATGAGTTGAAGCAAAACACTCACCTTGGAACAAAGCTATTAAAAGATTACTGAGAAGTACTTCAAGGACTGTAATGTCCATCAGACATGCACTAGAACTACATTAAATGATTCCACTGGTGCATAAAATGTTACCAGTATAAGCAAGTGGAAAAGCTCAATGAAGAAGCACAGCCCTTGAGCTGGATAAGCAGGATGATGGCTGGTGAAAAAACTGACAAAATCCATTTACATAGAGCAATTCATTTATATAGATGGTACTGAGATAAGCTCAATAAAAGATGCCTGCAATTGAGGAAATAATTTCTGAATTGACTGGAAAAGCACAGCCTGTCTCACAACCAGGCAATTTTGTATTAAGCAAGCAATTGTTTACCCTAATCTCCACACTACAGAGTATAAACGGAAGGCTGGATTAAATTTTCTGTAAAATAATATTAATGCTGCCAGCCAAATATGCTAAGAAGACTCCTGGAGACGAATATCTTGTGATCAGCATGCTCAGGTCTAGTGATTTGAAGTTAGCAGAAACTCAAGGTAGTTCATGTCTGCAACATTCTTCTGCTTCTAAGGGCAAGCTAGGGAAGTATAATTAAAATAAGGGAAAACAGGAGAAGCAATGACTACCAACAATGTCATACAGGGGTCACTTGCTTTCTAATTTTTCCTTGAACCTGGAAGGGCTAAAGCAACGTGAGGCCACCCATAATTGAAGTATGCCTTTCCTCCTAGTGAGGAAGGACAGACTGAGAGACTTTTAATATGTGTAGTTTTCTGAACTAGGTTTTCTAGATTCAGAAAGTAGGGACAGACAAACAACGTGATGCCAATGAGAAAGTGTCTGGAACATTGCTGCTCTGAAAAGGACACCAGGCAGCTTTCACATCAAACCTGCTGTTATCAACAAAATGCAAATCGTGAAAGTAATGAATTGGCTTTTCGATTACAAAGTTTGGTCAGTTCAGTTTTGCCATTTGACGATTGCAAATTAATTTGAAATTGAGCATGACTAGCCAGAACTTTTCTTAAAACCAGTAGAAGTGGCTCCAAAATGCTTTCAAATGCATGCAGCTGAAATATCTGTGTTACCTTTACACTGCTAATATGCCCTAATTTAGATTAAATCCAACAAGGAAAAGATTATGATATGTATCTAACCTTGAAAACAGCAAAGTTACATACATTTTTAAGCTGCAAAGCATAGAAAAATTGCGTAAAATCTGCAAATCCATCAACCAGACTAGTTATGAGACAGTTTTAAGAGCAGCTGAAAACATCCAGAGATGTAAACAATGAACAAATGTTTGTTGATTCGTCAGTCTGGCCAGACATCAGGAGCAAAGGACCCCACGTACATAGTGAGTTCAAAGAAGAACTATCCCGGTAACTCTTTCTAACACCCAGGCCATGGAAAACCTGATCTCTGAAGAACAAGAACAGCTCTCAGATAGAAGTGTGAGTGTTCTGAGAGTACCACGTACTGGCCAAACATCACCCGGGTTAGCAGTGACCCGAGAAGGGAGCTTTCCCATTACCAAAGCACAAGCTGCCAAATTTGTATTCCTTTCTGGTGTCCAATGCATAAGACAAATGCACGAGCAGGAAAAGAAAGAAACCAGGCACAAAGTGAATGAGGTGTTTTATCTAAAAAGGAGGTCTGGACAAATTATTCCACTGTCTCTTTGTAGCCTTGCCTTCAGTAAGAAATGTTTGGTTTTCAACTGTAAAACTGTTTGTGTATATTTTATTGTAACTATAGATTTCTAATTATCATCACCCATGGAGCCAGGCCAACATTACCTAATTATGGGGTTTTTTCCCCAGTTATCTGAAGAAGTGTGGCAGTGCTGTTTAGATTAGGTTTGCTCTGTTTCACCAGGATATTTTAGAACAATGTGATTATGCATCGTTGCACCTAGCTACTACTATCATGACAAGTACAGAAGTTAAATTATGAAGCAAACGTAAGCTTTGAAGAAATTTTTATTTAATCTGTATTCCCCTGTTTCATCTGCTCATCCATCCAGCGCAATCTGCATCATTATTAACCGCACCATATTTCTAAAAAAGGAGTATAAAAAGTAAGACATCTGTGTTATAGCATTAATATATTCAAAGGTTTTTACTTTCATCTTCCAGGCATTAACACTATGTAAGTGCAATGTAGATGCAACTTACAGCATCGATGAGATACCACAAGAAAAATGTACTAAGTGTCAAAAAAGAAGGAAAAGAAGATACAAGTAGACCGAGTATTATGCAAAAAGAGGACTTTTATTCATAAATAGAGCACTTTTGCCTATTGCTCCTATATACATTTATTTCTAATTGCTACCACAATTTTTAAGGCACTGAGGCAAGCCTCCAGCAGTGTGCTGAAGGTGTGTTTGTGCTGTTATGCCCTCTGGCTTTGCTGCCAGCCTATTCCCTTAGATCAGAGCCAGAAGGCAGACTGTTTTCGAATACCGATCACCTCACCCGGACCTAATCCTTTGAGTTCTCTTTGGCATCTATTCCTTCTGCCAGTTTCCTCTTCTGTTCCTCTCTTTTCTTCTGAAGTTGACAACAAAGACATCCTCAGGGCCCTCCTTGATGTAAGACCACTCTTGATGTTGTTACAGTGTGGTTTTTTTTTTTTGTACCCTAAAGTTGTGCTACTTTTATATTCAGCTAGCACAATATTTGCACACCAGAAAATAAAGAAAATGAGAATACGTTACACAGAATGATAGTTTCTTTTTTTTTTATTTGTACACCTTGGTTCTTACAGTGGAAACCTTTTTTCTTTTTCTGTCATTCATCTACATACCTGATCAAGAACCTAAAGGTATCTTTTTACAGGCTGTGCTGCTTATATACCTTAAATTGGCCTGACCTGCCACTTTTAATTTTAAAAAGATGGCTGTATGGGATATGGATGAATATGGAATTTCTATGAAGCACAAAACTTTTGAACGGTTCCTGTCCTCTGTGATAGTGAGTTTTAAAAGGGAAATCTCCAAAGAGCTAATTAGTAGACAAGTAGAGCTCAGGCTGAACAAAGCTGAAAAGATAGCAGATAACTAAAAGGACCTGGCCATAGCTGACAAAAATCAAAGCACTGACAGAGAGCTGGCAGTAACCTTGGGCTGCTAACTGACAGGGACAATAAAAAAAGCCTCTGAGTGTGGCAGAGAGTGACAGCCACAACCACAGGCCCTCTGAAGAGCCTGAAACCTCCACCAAAACGAAGATAGAATCTTCTGCCTGGCAGCACCATACACTCTTCCCTCCCATTCCAAATTGGGGAAATTGGATCTTGTCTAAATGATTCTGCTGCATGAATGTGAACCAAGAATGGAAACCTCCAACACTGGCATTCAAAGTTTAGTGGCAAACCTATGGTCTGAGGGGACGAGTCTGTAAAACTGTAAGCTTGATTGGGGGACAGTGAAGATTTCCTTTGCTTACCCTGACATTTTTGCTGCAGCAGCTACAGAGTTGCTTGTCTCATCCTCTCTGTAAACCTTCATGAGATAAAGGACAGTGTAGCGCAAACAGAAAGACGTTTAGTCACTATATGTTCCCTGAAATGGAATATAAAATGAAAAACAAAATTAGCTTCTCTACAGTTGGAAATGCTCGTTGCTGCATCTTGTTCACAGAGGAAAATCTTGATCTGATTTTAGAAGTCACTTAAATGTCCCTTAATAAATGGTGGCAGTACTTTGTATTTGTATGCCCTCAATGATTGTAAACATTTACACACTGATCAGCAACCTGTGAAACCCTGTTCAGCACATGATCACTCAGGAACTAAGACACTGAGGAAGTGCACACATGTACCAGATAACATATTGGATCAGCAAGAATGCGAAAGAGTTCTGCAAAAAAGCCATGGAGGTCATTTCAAGAGACAGAAGAGATGGTAACTGCAGAGAAAGTAAGGCTGCAGAGTGCAGAGATCATTTGTTTCTTCTGGACATGTTAATGTTAAGACAGAGATTTCTAAATCTTGATTTTCATATCTTGGTGTTCTACCTACAACCAATTGGTCTTCTTTCAGAGTGAAACAGTGACTGATCATTTCCAAAAGTGGCCAGCCTCTTTAATTCTAAAAGCTATAGTGAGCCTACTATATATCAACAATCCCCTTGAGTCATCAAAAATTGTAACACAATTACTTGGGAGACCTCTCTTGTTTTGTGGAAGGGTTGGGGATGATTTTAAGGTTAAAGAAGAGCTAACATTTTCTTTATGCACTGCAGAAAATCTTGACAGCTCTTAATAGTCCTTGGTTTACCCAGTCCTAAACCTGCCATTATGACCCACTCTTTTGGATATGTGTTGTTTAACTCGATCTTTCAGCGAAAGGGTCAGTTATGAAAAGTCACGCATGTATTTGAAACATTAAATAAGGCTTAGAAGTAATATCTGCCCCAGATATGCAAGAAAAATTCATATACTTCAGTATTATTATTTCAGTTTGCTTAAAAGCTTAAAAACATCTAAGTCATTTTTTTAAATTAAGCCTGCTATTTAATAGTTTCCATCTGTCTGCAAACTAGAGCAAATCCAAAATCTTATAGAAATTGGCTTGCAGCTTCTCAACCCCATAAAAGAGATAACCTTTTGCTTCGTTTCTATGTGTAATTTCACAACTTCGAGATTGGGAAGTTCTTTTATTTAGAAATTGTATTTCTAAACCGGAGCACACAAAGGCAACTTAAGAGCCTCTATGTGGTGGGACAGTTACCACAGGACATCCTGCAGACAGCCCATAGTTTACACCTGCAGTCAGAGCTATGGTCTGTATAAGAATCCTGACTAAAAAGACTATCATGGGATCTTCTGATTGTTAATATATTTTTAAAATTTTGTTCATCCTATTTGTCATCTTTTTCATTCTCAGTTTCGTAAGACCAAAATAGCCTTTGACTGTGCTTCATTTCTCCTTCTTCTAAACCATGTTCTTCCTTCTTAGTCTTCGGCCTGACCTGTCCCCGTAAGATTTCTTTTTCCCTTCTTTCATGCTACATGTCTTACAGTCTCTTTTTAAGCCTTTGAGTTCTTCGTCATGGCTCCCACTTTCTTCTCTGCAGGTGTTCCTCATTCCTTGCCTACACATATTTCACTTGCACCCCCTGCACAGGATAGATTTCCCTTTCCTTTCCCTCAGAAAGTAACTTTACTCTTCCAAATTTGTATTTATGCATTTTAAGACAGAACTCTGTAAACACATGACATGAAAGGGCCAGCAACAATAAGGCCATCTCCTTTCTTTCTCAAAGTGCAGTGTTTTCCTCCGTTTTACTGCACTGCCCTCCCCTTAAAAATAGGTTCACAGCTTCATCCTCTGTTCTTACACTGATACAGATAAAGAGAAAAGCTTTTACAATCTGCTTTTGCTAATCTTAGTGCTTTAATTCCTCACTGGCTAAAGGTTGACTTGCTAAAATATATATATACTAAAACCCCTGTAAATTGGTTTTGGAAGGTAACACTGTACTGCATTATACTCAATGCATTCAAAATGAATACAGTTTATAAGGGTGACATTCATTTCTGGAAGCAAGTGAAACAAAATTGGACCAGTTTAACTGAGATTGACATTAATATATCACTGAGCAGTTAGTTATATCACATGAATTAGATATTACAAATTCAAGAATCATTTGTTATGCTTTTAGTACAAATTTTCCTGGCATAAGTGAGATAGAGATAAATAGCCAGTCACAAAGATGTCATTTGGTCTCTTGGGGCTATATTGATGATTCCTGCTGAGAAACTCTAGCACAGTTTACCATACAATAAAATGTGGAACAGTCATCCATGTGTTTTGTAGGTGTCTTTTATGATTGGTTTCTCTCTTTTCAATATTGATTTTTATGAGAGTGTGTGTGTGTGTTTTGGCAGAAGAAACTCCATTGAGAAACTTTGGAGTCTCCCTCACTTAACTAGCATTAAAAGAAATGTCATAATGTAATGATAAGTTCTACTTTGTTACTTCTTGCAGTAGGAGAAGAGCTGTAGGTAATGAGGCTTTGTTTTGGGTGTTACATAAATCTCTACTTCCCTTTTCTCAGAACTATCTTGCACAGCCATTCTGAATGTCAATATAGTCACTGTTCCAGGAATCACCTTCACACTGTTGATACCTTAAAAGTTAATGTTTATTATTTGCATGTAATTTTTTTTTTGTAAATTGCTTCTGTATTAATACATTATGTTGAATTGTTGAAAATCTTTTCTCCCTGAGTTTTGTGGGAATTTAGTAGCAAACTTAGAAATGCTGCCTTCTTCTTGTGCTTTGAGGCAAAAATTCAGAAATGATAGAATTTTCTCTTGGGTAAATATCCTATCTTCTCCTTCACCTGAACACTGACTTTAACCTGTGCTCAGGCTGTGTAATCATTCTCAAGCGCAGCTTTGTGGCTGTGGATCTTGTGGGGTGCCAGTGCCCAGTGAGCATTCCTGGTGCTTGGAGCCAGCAGGCAGGGGCTGTTTATCTGCAGGTGTAGATAACACCAGCAGGTGTTGTTCTTGCTGCACACAGGTTTCGTTTCTTTAAACAGAAGTATGCACTGCTCAAAAGATGCTCGGTGAACATCGTGCCCATTTAAAAATGTGCAAATGGAGGTGTGTGTAAAGATCAGCTCTTTTTACTTATTGCATCCTTCCTGGCACGATGTGACTCTTTCTGCCAGGCTGCCTTCTCCCCGGGTCTGTAGAGCGGCAGTGTGTCCTCTCTGAGGCTCTCTGTGCACACAGAACCCGTGGCATTGATGCATAAGTAGATGCTGCTGTGAGCCTGCGAGGACTGGGGCCTCATGGGCCTCATCTGACTCTTCTGAAACTGCTGCTACATTCCAGTGATGTAAATGAAAGCGCCCCTCTTACAGTAGCGAGAAGCTTGAAGTGCCTTTTCTTTTAATATGCACATTCCTTGAATGCTGCCTGAAATGACCAACAGCAGAATGTAAAAAAAATGAAAGCTGGAGCTCCTTCTGCCAGTGCAATCCCAAATCATCTGTTACAGCAGGACTGAATATTTACTAAAGAAACATAGTCACAAAATTAAATTAATATGAATGCTGCTAACACAACCTCACAGAGAAAATGTGGAGAACTCTAAAAATCTCTTTTCTCCTAGTCGTATTACACTGCATATCCTTCTGTAGTTTTCTTTCTTTTTACGTATAATAAAGTTATCAGACACTGCATGCATACTTTGGTCCACCATACGGAGATTTTCCAGGGCTATCTTTAAGCAGCAGCTACAAGGGATTATTTTGTATTTACCTGGTTTGTGAGAACTGTGTCTAAAAAATGAATACAAATTTTCTCTTATAATTGCAAAGTATTTTCTGTTGCATTAGTTGAAAAGAATCTTTTTCAGTCTTTCCATTAAAATAATTTGTTTTCTTCTTCATCTAAAATTCTATTTTAAAAAAATCTTTTATTTAAATGAAAATCAATAAAACCCCTGTTGAAGCAATTGCTCTTAAGTGCATTTTAAAGAGACCACAAACACTCTAATGGTTGCTAGAGTTTTGCTTTTTGTTATGAGGAAATGGCTTCTGGTAAATTATACCTGATGGAAAAGACATATTTCTGCTGGAAATGTATGCAAAATATTATTTTGTCTATTTTTCATGGACAAATAATAATATTTGGGGCCAAGAGTGTTTTCTTCCTTCACTTATTTGGCAAAGAGAAACACCAATTTTCCTTTTGGAGATTTATCTCCAGGCTGTTACGCATTCAAGCTGAGCTAAATCTGATGTCTCTTCATGTCATGCAGGATGTGTGTGCCTGCTTGCTGTGGTGGGATTGCTCACAGGGAAGCTTGCAGTTGCTTGCAGATTGTTTCCAAACACGGGAGTTTTATGGTCTGAGTTACTGATTAAAGGTCACTCCTCTATTTGTATTCTACTTTGACACTTCAGATGAGATGAAATTCTTGAATTATAAAGCTATTTAGGCAGCTATGAATTGTGCTGAGCAGTGAGAGCTCAGAGTTCAGCTCCCTGCTGACTAAAAAAGCCCCAGATTGTTCCCCTAGAAGCTTCAAGGGCTGATTTTTTGAAGACACTTTGTTGAGACCAAAAAGTGCAATTCTGGAGCAGTCTTTTAATTGACAGTGGCTCTGTTAGTCTAATGTATTTTAATACTGTATATGATTTTACCTTCATAAGCATATTTTATAAATCAAAAGGGAGATTTGTTGTATTTAATGCAGTTAAAGAGAATACTAACAACATTGAAAAGAACCAAATAGACTGCATAAAGTCATAAGTATGAAATTAAAATGGGACTACACAATAACCTCTTCACACTAAAAATGTTATTCCTTCACACAAAAAAGTGTTAATTGCATTTAAGCTACAATTAAGTATCAACATGCCCTGTTCTTGTCAGTTCACTGCCTGCAGTAAAATGATTCCTGAAATGGATCTGGCCTAGCGACACTCACATACCTGTGCCTGAGGATTTTAAATGGTGTTTCTGATCTCAGGTCACCACAGCTTCATGAGCCACTGGGCTCAATGACTGTGGGACTATCAGAGCTCTCACTCTGCTGGGATTTTATCTCCTTGCCTTCCTTTAGGACTCATCAGATGAAAATTGATGGGAGGGTGACACGTAGCTTAGGTTTTCGTTATGTGCTGAGTCTGCTTAGAAATTC
>WBMZ01007129.1:0-105168 GCA_013400975.1 Atrichornis clamosus | reverse complement strand
CCTGCCCATGGTAGGGGCTTGGAAAGAGATGGTTTTTAAGATTCCCTCCGACCCAAACCATTCTAGGATTCTGATTTCCCCATGACCGGCTTTGGTCCCTGCAAAAGACCTCCTACCTCCTCTCTTCCGCCCACCTGTGGAGAGCACGTTCTGGTGCTGCTGGTGGTGTTGGGACAGGCTGGTGGATTCTCTTCCTGCCATCCCATGGCTGCAAGCCTGACTCCTCTCTGAAGTCTTTGGCCCCGAATCAGTGCCTTCAAATGACAATGATCTCCCCTGCTTCCTTTTCCATTCGGCACTTGAGTAGACACAACATTTCTCATCGTTTGCCACGGAACAGCCCAGGTCCCAGTTCCCATATTGTGGAGCCCTCTGCCATAAATCAGCCTGATAGGTTTATTCTCTACGTAATGGGAAATTATGACAAATGCAGCTGTATAATCTAGTTAGTAACTCACCATAATGACTGCTTCTGGGGTGATTTATGGGTTTTGTCATATGTGAGCTTTCAGAACTTTAGAGATTACATTTTTCACACTTTTTTTGTTGGAATCTCAGTTTATTAGACTTTACTGCAGCATTAATCACTTGCAGTACAACCCTGGACTTCACAAATGTATCACATCAGCATGAAAAAGGCAGAGAAAACAAGAACTGTTGTGAATTAATGAGCCGGGTAACACATGTCTCACAAGCAGTGATGAAACAACCTGTGTTCTTCTTCAAGCTGCAACAGAAAGCCCCAAAGTCTGGCTTTTTTTTTTTTTTTAATTATTTTTTATTTTTCACAAAAACACAGCCAGGCTTGAAACCTGAAAGATCTGTGAGGCTGAGTCTCTTCTAGCTAATGGTGAAATGATGTGTGAATCTGTCCTAAATGTTCAAATAAAGAAGATTGATTCACAGTTATAATATGGCTTATAAGCAAAACACTGGGATTATATAGGAGAAATGCATGTGTCATGAAACAACCGATAAATCAGAGAGACAGTTCCAAGGTCTACTGTGAAGGTCTGGGAAATGTTCAGAGTTGCCATCTATGGAGTTTGGTGCAGGATAAACTGGAACAAAAGGCCATCGTTACTCAAACTGCTTTGGTTTAGGCTGGTTTGTTTTTTTCTCAGATAATGCTTTATAATACTCCAGGAAATATGTTGAAAAGGTCATCATGATCCATCGGACACAAGCAGGGGGGCTGGGGTTGATGCAACATGTTCCTTGTGCTGGCAGGGTAGAGAGAGGGAAGGCCTGTTTTGGGGTAAATCAGCATGGATCAGGGAGGTGGCTCAAACCTGGGCTGGCCAAAGCCTTAGAATCACAGGATATCCTGAGCTGGAAGGGACCCACAAGGATCATCAAGTCCAGCTCCTGGCGCTGCACAGGATACCCCAAGAATCCCATCCTGTGCCTTGGCACGTGCTGGTGGGCAGCAGCACAGAGCTTACTGTGCTTTGGGGTGGACGGGTAAGATGATCCAGAGGGGGTGAGGGGTATCCCTGTTTCCTGAGCTCCTGGAGAGCTGCAGACACTGATAACTGGTAAGGACACCAGCCAGGGGCATGACCTGGGGCTGGTGAACCGGTGTCTCCTTTCTGCAGCTGCTTTCTGCTAAAGATAACAGCCTGTTACCAAGCTCTTGTTGCTGAGGTGATAAACGGCTGGCGAGATTCCGTCCCTGTTTTTGTCTGATACACTTTTATGCGCAGCACCAGGAAGGATTGGGCCGGAATAGAAGGATTTGGGGTCACAGTGCTGAAGCTGAGATGGACAGCCAGGCAGAGCAGCTGGAGGTATCACAAGCCCTCTGCCAAAACACAGTCCTGCTCTGTTAAGGCAAGATGGGGATGCTGAGCCCAGCTGTGAATATTGATGGGATGCCACAGTGCTCAGGGCATTTCAAAGGAGAGGTCTTCCTCTGGGATAAGCTTTTTAGATACTCAGGGAGCAGCTCAGGCTTGGAGCAACCTGGTCTAGTGGAAGGTGTCCCTGCCCATGGGACATAATCGTGGGACATGCCCGTAATCATTCTGTGATTGGTTTTAAGATTTTATGATTTTCTATGCAGTACAGAGAAATATGTCTCCATTAGGCTTGCTGGCATCTTCCTGTTCCTCTGCTGAAAGCCTATTTCTCCCCTGCTTCTTCCCTTCATCTTTCTTGGAGGAAAACTGTCTTTTATTTCCTGCTGGAGAAAATGGAGACCACTCCTCATCCCCAACCCTGAACACTGAGGAGTAAAACACGGGTGGTGGACTAATGCCATTAAAATTGCTTTCTCCCCATGCCCATATCTCCATGTCCACTCCCAGCCCAGCGGTGCTGGGTTTCCTCCTGGGTAGCAGTGCCCAGAGGGTGGAAAATTGGGGGTGAGTTGTTGAAAAGGCTCTGTTTGCAGCTCAAGTTGACAGCTCTGCTCTGAGGTCAAGGACCTGCTGCTTTTGCCAGCAAAAAGAGCCCAGATGTTTTTCAATTTACACAGGCGAGCTCACCGAAGGCAGGTTAGCACTGTCATGCTGCATGTTTGGGAAGGACCCCTTGTTTTCCAAGGCCCTGGCACGAAATATCCTCTCTGAAACAGGAGGTCCGAGTGCTGAAGTGATTTAAGAGCCTTTGCTCTGACTCAAGGATTTTGAAGGGGTCTTCACGTTTGTTGTGTTTCTGGATTCTAATATCAATGAGAGAATTAAATCATTATATTAAAACATCAAAACACTAATGCTTTGTTTTCATTGGCATGAACCAAAATGATCTAATGCAAAAGCCATGAAATATCAGCCTTTTTTTTGCCGATGAATAATAAGATCTCTGGCTGCATGTGATAGTAAATTTAATAATGTCAGTGATTTGAAAGGTTTGAGTCCTAAACGTGAAGAAATGTGCTTTACCCCCTCCACCCTCTTACTTTTTTCTTCCCTCCCCCCTGCACTACTGTCAGGAAGTTTTGTGGTAAATAAGCCAAAATGTGTAGATTAGAGCCCACCTCATGTACCAGGTGAGTGCCAAGCTCTGCGCACCCAGTGCAAACCTCCATCTCCCAGGTGGTCTGAATTTGCTTATAGCTGGGTCCTGTAAGCAGATTTAATATTTCATAAGCACTGCTCCATCTCATGCCTATATTATTGACACCACATGGAAGTCAGGAAATTGGTTCTTTCTGGGAACAGTTTGCAGAAATATGCAGCCTGTCAGCTCCTTTCTCATGGGGTGCATTAACAGAGGGGCTCGCAATTACAAGTAATGAACCTTCTCCAGATGTCTGCAGTGACTCAGCTCCAACTTTATCTTCGACGGTCGAGATGGACTTGACAAGATGAATTATTTGTGGATATAATATAATAACTTTGCAAAACGTGGAATTCCCAATTATTGCAAGGCGAGGGGAAGTATTCGGTAGGAGCGGGAACGCCGAGGTTTATCCACTGGATAAACAACAACAACCCCAAAGGAAATAAGCTGTGCCATTTCCCCCCTCTTGAAACTACCAGTGTTCCCATGCTGTTTTAATTCTTCCTCTTTACGATACCGTTTATGTTACACACATTAAAGTTAAGTCATGTCTTTAATAAGATGGAAACTGGAAGTGAGATTTTGAAGGAAAAGGAGCTCCGAGTCCTAAATTAACTCTGCGCTTGGAGGGAACAGAAAAAACAACAGAAAGGATGGGATATACCAAAGAAAGCAATTTTAATTGTCATCTTCCATGGAAAATTGAATCCAGTCGTTCCCCACCGCTGTGAGTGCCAGCGTGCTGTGCTATATATGGCTGGGTGCTTATTTTAGCAGCTCAGCTGCACAGAAAAAGTGTAACCAAAGTGAGATTTCTCGCGTAAAGTTCTGCCTGCAAATGATGCATAGGGTTGTAAATTTAAAAGCAGGTATTTCAAGGCCTGCATCAAATAATTGGGACAAATCTCTTTTACTCTGGGTTTGACTAAGAGCGATAATTTCATGCTAATGCCCTCTTAAGGAATACTTGTCAGGTGTGGATAAAGAGATGCTGAATTATCTTTCTTTTAAATCCCAGGTCTCCTGGTACCCGAGCTGTAAGACTGGGGTCTCCTTGGGGAAGTATTTGTATATCTGCTTGGGCTGAGCTGCAGGTTTGTTTGATGTGGATCTTCAAGATAAAATTACTGTGCTCCAGATGTTCCAGTTTAAATGTTTGTACATAGGGATTTCCTTGGTTGTTGAAGAGAGGAGACTCAAAACAGACTCGATCATTCATGCATCTATTTCTAGCACATGTTTTGCTATGTTTGAGGAGGTAAATGTCAAGAGGAGCTTTTATAAACAGGCTTTTCTCTCTCGGAGCATGGTTTGTTGACCAGGTAACGTGCAGAGCAGGCTTCTGCAGTGCTAACAGCAAACTGCTGATTTAAACTAGCACGCCTCTCCCATCAGCTCCAAAAATCTTCCTTTCTCATCAGGGTGAGAAAATAAAGGGGGAAATTCTGCTCCCTGCCTGTTGCCTGCCAAGGGTGAGATGTGCTCTGCCCGCATCCCCACTGGCAGCTGTTGCATCTTCTGCAGTGGCTTTTTCCAGACGTAGGAAAGGCTGAGCTCTGGGGATGCTGGACTCAGCCCGACCCCAGGTAGTGTTGATCCCTGAAACCCTGCTCCCATTCCTGCTGCAATCAGGGCTCTTCACCCCCCCATCAGGGTCTCCTCAGGCTCAGGCCATGAATAGTTTCTCTACAAGAAGAGCTCACTTAATACTGTACCTGCAGGAGATGAACTCTGTTGGCACTTGGGAGTTTAGTCCCAGTTTAGGAAGGAGCAGAGACCTTTCCCATGTGGTTTTGTGCCAGGGAGGAAGCAGTGGGCTTGCTTCCCTACCGTGACTCTTCATGGGTGTCCTCAGCAATTTGGGACAACGGCGTGTCTCAAGGCAGCAGCCAACATGTGTGGAGAGAAATAACTTCAAAGGGTGGTTGGTAGTTATCAAAAGGAAAAGCCACCTCTTTGTAAATAAGCAGAAAAAAGTGCCCGCTGCAGGATGGGGTCTATCCTGATGCCAGTCCTTGTGGCATTACATGCAGCAGTGGGGAGCAGGGCTGGGTCCCCTGTGGGGTGTCTGCACAAGTCAGTGTAAGGGGTTGTGCTGCTTAAGGGGAAGCCAGGGGCTGGTTCTGCAGTTGTTATTCTCATGTGATCGTTTGGGCTGGATTTGACATCCTAAGTGATGCTTTGGTCAGCCTGGAGATGCAGAGGAGGGGTTTAATTCTTCACTTTCATGTATCCACAAGCCCCGGTTTTGACAATAATTCAGAAATTTGGGGAAGAATAGACAACCTTAGTAACTAGTGTGGCAGTGAAGACACAGGGACAGGGAGGTGAAGAACAGGGTGGTGGAAAGGAGCCCTGCCCTGAGGTTAGTGCCAATCCTCTGTGCCCCTCAGCAAGCTGGGGAAGGGGCTGTAAAGCTCTCAAAGGGGAAGGGGTGTCAAAACCCAGTTTGAGGTGCAAGCACGAAGCAAATGCACTTCCCCCCGTCTTCCGAGGGAACTGAGCACCGCATGGAGCTGCAAAACACACCCGTGCAGCAGCACACTGCCCTCTCCCTCCTTTTCCACGCATGCATCCAAGGTGCCCCTGCTGCCTGCAGCCACCTGCACCCCGCACACGGAGCGATTCCCAGCCGGAGCATCTGGGGCTCAGGCTGCCTCTTTCCGGGCACCTCATCCCTCTCCATCCATGGTGGTGGTCTGGGATGAGCCTGCGACCGCACAGCGCAGCATCTGCCGGCGACAGGAGCAGCGCTGCCGGCCCCGGGGTGGGAGCGGGCGGCCTGGGCGGATGTTTCCCAAGCGGCTCAAGGCGTTTGTAGTGAGAAAGGAATGTTCTTCCTGTCCCGCCCCATCCCCGTTCAAAGCCCTGCATTTCCCAGCCAGCCATATGATTCCCTTCCCAATGTATTCGTCCCTTCAGCTGTATTTTACTATTTTAGGGGTTTCTCTGGCCCGTAGTAATATCGGCAGCCTTTATGCTGTCCTTGGGGAAACATTTCCCTGCAAAACCCCACGGACAAGAGTTCATCTCCTTGCCCAAGTGAGGGATTCACCTGCAGAGTGCATGTGGACACCTCTGTGACCTTTTTGGGTGCAGCCCATGGAACAAGCTGGCAAGAGCAACTGTGGCTGCCCCAACCCTGGAGTTGTTCCAGACCAGATTGGATGGGGCTTGGAGCAACCTGGGAAGGTGTCCCTGCCCAAGGCAGGTGGTGAAACAAGGTGATCTTTAAGATCCCTTCAACGCAAACCATTCCGGGATTCTGTGATTTGTCCCCACGCAGGCATGTCCACATGGGCACCTGAGGCTTGGGCTTTCATTCCACCATTTCCCACTGGAGTGGCAGGAAATCTGGCGGCTCGGTGGTCTTTTAAAATGGTGCCGAAATCCAGACAACAGCAGTTGTCATCCTGAGGAGGAAGGAAAAGTGAGACTGTTTGGTTTTCTGGCACCTGCTGCCAGACTTTGCACCCTCATTCTTCACAGCCAGAAGAAGACACACATCACCCAGCCGAGGGGCCACATGTAGGGCAAGGAGAGCAGCTGTGTGCTGGTGGCTGTCCTCTGCAAGGGGACCTGCTGTGCATCATGACAACCCTGCTCCAGCCCTCACATGACAGTCCCTGCAGAGCTGCTCTGGGTATTGCCACAAGCTCCTGGAGTTTGGTCCAAGGTTTGGTGCAGTGCTGTGGCTGTCAAGTCCTGCCTGGCCAGGTTGATAAACTGAAGACCCGAGGAGAGTGAAAAACAAAGAAATAAAGAAGAGATAAGAAGCACAAGAAAGGTGGTAACCCAGAGATGTGATCTTTCTAAAGCTGGGCAAGGAAAGCTTCTTGATGCTGCAGCATCTCAGGCTTACCTGTGGACGATAACAAGATGCATTTTTGTCTGGTTTAATTCTGACTTCTGCTTTCAGCGTGTGATGATCTTTAAACCAAAAATATGCTAGAAACTGAGCTGCACTTCTGCTATTCTGCACAGGCTCCCCCCAGATCCTCTCCACAACAACACTCTGCAGTTCCCAGTAGTGCTGTTTTAGGCACAGAAGTGTTTGGTCTGTGCAGGTGCTGACAAAAACAGTGGGAAAGTCACAGGCCAGGTTCCAAAAACTTGAAAGCTCTGTTTTACAGTGGTTACAGTGACCTTACATGTGTGAGAGAGGGAGGAGGTTTGAACTTCTTCACCATATCCACTCCAACTGCAGCTCCCCAAAGAGGAAGATCTTTCCTGGGAGACTCCCACAGGGTGAAACACTCTCACTGCAGCCGAGGGCAGAGGTTGTGTTTAAACAGGACGGTGAGGAGCAGGCTCACTCAGCCATCCCGGGTGCATGAAAGGCAGTCTCGGACCTTCTTGCCTGATTTTCCAGCAGCTCACAGGACCCTGGAGTTGCTGGATGTGTTTTTGTGACCACCCCCCACCCAGAGGTGATGAGCATGAGGGCCACAAGCCCCCTGCCCACTGGCAGGAACATTGAGTGACTAAGTTACCTGGTGGATCTTCAGGGTGAGCTCTGAGAGCAAAGCCCTTGGACACACGCAAACGTGCTGCCTGCCAGCAGCAAATCCAAATCCTTGGATTTTTTTTTAGTATAGGAAGATACATCTTAGGATTGCCTCATTCCCACAAGCTCAGCACAAACTCAGCACACACCAGAGCGACACAGGGGAGTGCTTTGAAAAGGCTTTGCATTTTTGTCACCCCTCAAAGCACATGTAAAGAATTCCCTGGGGAATATTCCCCTCCTGGCTCCATCCCTGCTGACTGCTCAGTCACTCCTGGCATTGCCGTGTCTTGCTTTGGCCAAGTGTGGATGTTTGTGGCTTGCGGACAGTCCTCCAGTCCATATCTGGGCTTTCTCCACTGAGTGGATTATTTGCTTCACTCCTGAGGTGAAAACTGACAAAATACATGCAAAATGGGCAAAATTGGTTTGGGGATAAAATCAACCAGGGAATGACAGGGTGGAAAAATGGCAAAAATAGGAGGAGAACCAGCCTGGCAGTATAAATATAATTTTTAGGTCTAAGAAGCAGCAGGTGACAAACAGGTGCAATTTTTTTTTCTGGGATAAAAGGAGCTGTGCCACTTCCAATAGGGTAAAAAACCTGCCTGTGGCTGGGGCTCCTCAGTGCTGTGCCTGTCTCCCTTTAAGGTGTGGGAGACCGACACCTCGAAGGACAGTCCCAGGTGTCCCTGTGCCTTGTGTCACTGTCCTTGGCCGGCCAGAGGTCCCCTTTGTTCCCTGGCGTGTGGCACGGGGGGCTCAGAGCTCGGCAGGGCAGGAGCAGCAGGGCTCCCACCGCCCCGGCCCGGAACACTCTGTCCTTGGATGCTGCTCGCGGCGCGAGGACAGAGACCTGCGAGCCAACATAAATCATCGTTTGAAGTCTGCAGTGACAGCATGGAGAAACATTAATGGGATCATTTAATGAAACCCACATTGTTTCCGTCGGGAAGCTGTGTAAACAGCGCTATCAGGAGCTGCCTAAGCCAGCCCCCGAAGGCCGGGAGCGCGGGCGGCTCGGATCACGCTCCTTGCACGCGGAGGGAGGCAGGGAGCTGGATCGAAGGATTGGTTAATCAAACAGTAGTTTGGCTCTGGGATGGCTCACATGGAAGCTGGGATGCTGCACAAACACACCCTTCTCTTCAGCGGCGAGCTGGCCGCCTCCTCCTCGAGCCCAGCTGTAGGTGAGGGATGCACAGAGGAATGTGTGACGCCTCTTGTTTGCATTTGTCCTCTCATCCAGGGAGGACCCAGTGGCTGGTCCTGGCTGAGAATCCCCCTCGCTGCTCTCTTTGGGAAAAGCAGCTCAATCAGTGCCAGCTTCATCTCTTCCTGCCCACTGTTGTTTGGGACTTCCAGCCCCCTGTCCCAGCTTTCCATGTTTGAAGCAAGGGTGGGTGTGGACATGTTCATGGAATCATAGAATCCCAGAATGGTTTGGGTTGGAAGGACCTTGAAGCCCGTCTCATTCCAATCCTCTGCCCTGGGCAGGGACACCTTCCACTATCCCAGGTTGCTCAAAGCCCTGTCTAACCTGGCCTTGGACACTTCCAGGGATGGGGCAGCCTCAACATCCACATCCAGAAATATTAATGCATTTTGGCCTCGAGCCAGCACCTAAATCCATTTAATATATATCAGTATGATCATGAGATGCATTTTGATCCAGGGTAATCAGGGAGCTCTCAACACCTGCCCATGGCAGACATCATCCAGAACAATGGTCTCACCTTGCTGCCAAAATTCCCTTCAGGATCATTTTCTCCCTGCAAGATTGGCACAAGGTCCTTGCTGGGAGTTTTTGCTGATGCTGATGTGCCAACTGCTGCCTTGGCAGAGAGGGCTTTTCCACAGAGGAGCACAGGCTGGAGAAACCATGGGCTGTCTTGTCCACGTTTTGCAGAAGGATGAAGCATTTCCTGCTCAGGGACATGATGTGTGCTTTAACTTTTCTGATATTTTTAGGAACTACAGACCTCATATTGATTGCTCTGAGTAAAGCCTAAAGAGGGGTAGAACTGCTAACTCATGGAATTTTATTGCAAACTCTGTGGTGTTTCTTTTACCTCAGTTCTTGGAGACATGTGACCAAGTGAGAATTTCAGTGTTTGTTTAAAAACTTATCTCAAATAAGGTGTGAAGCCTGAGATTGCTTTCAAGTCTCAAAATTTTGATATCAGGACCGGAAAATGAACTTTTAAAAAATATTGAGGTTCTGCCCCTGCTGGCTTCATCCTTTCAGCCCCTCTACTACTTCTGGAGGTCTTGGTGGGCTCTGTTGTCCAAAACCTCAACAGGCCTTCCAGCAAATCTAACATTTCTTCCTCTGAGTCCTCAGTTGAAACCTTGTGGCCATTGCACCTTTCAGTGAGACCAAAAAGCTCAATTTATGTCACTTCAACTTATTTCTGACTCCCGTAATTAGTTTATCTTGCATTGATGACCATCTATGCTGAATTATAGATCTCTTGCTGTGACATTCAGTGTATTCAGCCTCTGATTCCCAAGGGGTCTCCTGACTTTTCTTAGTGTTTGGCTTCAGGCTCTGTGCTGGTGCAGTTCCAATCAGATTGGACCAGAGGGTGTTGGACACTGAACAGGCTCCCCAGGGAATGGTCAAAGCCCCAAGGCTGACAGAATTCCGGGAGTGTTTGGACAAGGCTCTCAGGCACATGGTGGGACTGTCAGGATGTCCTGTGTAGGGCCATGAGTCAGACTCAAGATCCTTGTGAGTCTTTTCCAGCTCAGGATATTCTCGGATTTGTTGGATTCAGTCATGAATAGGGACAGGACACCTCAGGGTGGATCCCTTTCTCTGGTCTGTGGTATTCTGCAGTTTCCTGGCTATCTCCAAGAAAATTGCTCTGCACTAATCTTTTTTTATCAATTGCAGCAACTTGCTGGGTTTTCTTCTAAAGCTTCCAGATGTCTTTGCTCAGCCACTCAAAACACTGAGGTGTTTTTGTTTTCTCCTGAACTTTGCTTTTCTCTGGAATACAGAGTGCAGCCAAGCTTGCTTAAGAGGCTTTCTTGTGACAGTACCACATTCCTTCCTATTTTATGGACAACGTCTTGCCTTTTAATTTCACCAAGATGAAACCTTGGTCTGACAGTGTCAGGCGATTTCTGCATTTGGATCCAGTGGGGCTGGGATTTCCAGCCCTAGGCTCCTTGGGCTCTGGTACCAAAAATGGATCATAACATCACACAGCAGCAAAAAAAAAAAACCAATCACCACCTCTCCTCTGCTGTCGTAGCCATGGTTTTCCTGGGTTCCTCATTAATCCCAGACACATCCTGGGGGTTTAGACAATGCTGTCAGCAAGGTGAAGGCTGTTCCTGCCCCTGCTCCACCTCCCTGGTTCTTTGGGAATAACACATGGCAGAATAAGCAGACCTTCATGAGAATTGCTGGTTAGGTTGTTAACTGTTTGGCAGCCTTCATCCACCCAAAATGACACTGTAACTTAGAAGAGCATAAAGGAAAACAGAAGAGAGAAAGAAAAACCTTTGTTGAATCTAATTAGTTGAATCTAATCAAGGGCTATGAACACAACCATGCTCGAATTATGACTGCGTCATTATTTCTTGTCTGTAGGGCAGAGTTAAAGAAAGAATATCCTGAATGAACACACCCTGGACTGGTTTGGATTTCTTTCCCATTCCAGTTTAATTCTGATTTTTCTGACCCTGGCTCCTGGGGCTTGGGATGAGTCCAACAGCTCTGTAATGGTGTTAACTCCACCTGCAGCCTCCACTTCAGCCTGGATCTCTCTTGAGACTGCGTATTTTTTGAAATTGCAGCAATATCATGGAATCACAGAATGGTTCGGCTTGGAAGGGACCGTAAAGATCATTTTGTTCCAATCCCCCCCGCCATGGTTAGGGATGTCACCCATGAGATCAAGTTGCTCAGGGTCCCAATATCCAAAGACCCCCTCCAGGACCAGACCCCACTGTGCAAGAAGGGGCACCAATGAGGTGGCTTCAGCTCCAAAGGCAAGTGGATGGATTTGAGGGGTAGCCCCATGCATTAGCTGGGATTCATCTGCTGCCTTCAGTGCCCTCTCTTTGCTTCATCCTCCTGCTGTCCCAGTGATTTGGATCCCACTGCACCATGCACATCCCCACCTGTCACTAAATCCCACTGTGTGCCTGTGCTCTGGATAAAAGTGGCAGCAGAAGGGTCAGTAGAGCTATAACTGAGGTCTTACGGTTTGCTTAGGCCTGTTTCTAGGCTTTAGGACCGGATAAACGCACACAGAGAACACACTGTGATCCATAATTTCTGGATACACAGAAAAACCGTCCTTAGGATGTGGAGGGTCAACCATCGGAGCGAGTGACTCAAAGAGGTTGTGCAGTCTCCATCCTCGGAAGTTTTGAGACTGATTGGGTAAAGCTCTGTGTTGAGCTCAGAGATTGGATTAGGGATCTCCTGATGTTCCTTCCAGCCCAAGTGGACTTGTTTTAATTAGATAATGGGTTGGATTCTGTGATCTTAGAAGTATTTTCCAACCAAAAAGATTCTGTGATTCCATGGTTTTCCAGACCTACAGCTGATGAACCATGTGACTCCTTCAGCTCATTACCTAAATGAGGAGCACTCTGGCACAGCAAGTGCATGAACTTCACCTTGTGCCCTGGTCCCACCTGGGAATGCCCCTGGACACCTGGACCTGGAGATCAGGGTTCCCACCCACTGGTGGCCATCCCATCACTCCTCTTTCTCTGTTCTGTCATTCACAGCGGTCTAAGGCAAGGACAGGCCTGCAGGGAAGAACAGACAGGATCCAAGGGGTCTTCACACCCCAGGGCTGCAGGTAGTCTTTAAGATGTGTTGGCATGGCATGGAAAACATGGAATGGATGAGCATGGCCTTGAAAATCAAGTCAGCATAGCATCCATAGCATTCCCCTGGGATTTGGGTACAGCTGCACAAGGGAAGGAAACAAGGCCTGGGACGATTCTTACCTTCTTGGGTCAAAACTTTTTGGGTTTTGAAGCAAAATCAGAGAATTCCAGACTGCTTTGGGTTGGAAGGGACCTTAAGACCACCTTGTTCCAACCCCCTGCCATGGGCAAGGACACCTTCCACTGGACCAGGTTGCTCCAAGGGATGTGTGGTGGGAATTCATGACATTATGCTTAAAGGCTGTCTTCCTTCCCTCAGCAGGAGCATGGCCTGGGGCACTCAGACCTCCAGGGATTGCTCCCACATTGCTCAAAGTGCCAAAGCTCAGCACGAGCAGCCAAAAGAGCCAAAAACCCTTCAATCAGAGAGGACCCTGCTGATAAGAGGAGACCCTGTCTGGGGCTGGGGTGCGTTGGAGGAGGGCATAGGGTATCATGGGCTGAAGAGGAGTCAGCAGGGCTCTGCCTTTGGTGAGCAAAACACACATCAGATGTGTAGGAAGAGATGCAAAGTTATCCATCTGCTCTGCACAGCTCCAGGAAGACCTCAGCTGGATATTGAATCCAGCTTTTGGCACCACACTTGAGAAAAGATGCGGAGTCCTTGGAGAGGATCCAGAGGAGAAGAACAAAGAGGAACAGAGCTCTAGAAAACATGACCTGCAAGGAGACACTGAAAAATGTGGGGTTGTTTAGTCTAGAGGGGAGAAAATGGAGGGAAAATATGATAACAGCCTTCAAGTATTTTGGATAGGAGATAGGAAGCAGTCCTCCATGTCTGCTGGGGCTAGCAGATAAAGTGATTAGGCTAAGGGCAAGGGTGACCAAGGTCAGGCCTCGGGAAACATTTTCCAAGGGCGAGAACCAGGATTCCTTGTGTGGGAGGAGGTGGAAACTCCATCACCGGAGGTTTTCAAGAACAAGTTATTTGGCCACGTGTCTGGGCAGACTGGGAGGATGAGAAGACCTGCAGAGATTAGACCTCTTGAGGTCTCTCTGGCCAACCCTGTCCCGTGTGAATTCCCTCTAGCTTTGTCCACGGGAACTTCTAAAAGTGCCAGGGAATCATCCTATCTGCTGGAAATCACATCAACAGCTTCTTCCACTTCTCACATAAATGCTACCCCAGCAGCTCTGAAGATGGAGTGAGGACAGGGCTTCCCAAAGCACCAATCCTTGGGCCACCTGCAGTCACCATCTCCAGGCAGGAATGCTGAGGCGTGCAGGGAAGCTGGACGCTGCCGCAGCAGAGCTGGGTGTTGGAGGAAAACAGTGGTGTCAGGGGCGGGAGGTGCCGTGGGTGGTTTCATTGTAGTTGTTTTTGTAATTTATGGCTGGTGAGCCTGGAGTCTGGGAGGAGTGTTCCTTTTTATTCTCTTTTGAATAAATCCAAATAAATAAATTCAGGGAGAATCTCTTAGGCAACCAGGGCCCAGACGGCATATAGCTGTTAAGATTAATATCTGCCTCTTGGACTGTGCCAGAAGACCAGAGAGGGAGCTGGCAGGGAGCTCAAAGCACTCTCTAGAATGTGTTGGAAAGTCTGGCGAGTTGTATGGTGCTCCGGTGGGAACTGAGGCGTGGGGCAAAACCGGTCCCGGCAGAGGGTGAAAAATGGGATGTTCCAGCCCAAAGTGTTTACCTTGAGCAAAAGCTATGAGTGTTTTTAAAAGGAGAGGACATCCCAGCTGGGGAAGTCACGCTGCTTTGCTCAGCCTGGAAAATGCCACCACTGTGCGGGGTGTGGGGGACATCGTCCCCCTCTGGCCCCTGGGATGTGCTGGGAAGGGGAGTGAGAGATAAACCAGGCGGTCCCAGGCTCTCTGCATCCCCACCATGGTTTTAGCCGATGGAGGAGGACACCAAGAGTTTCACAGAACAGCCAAAAGGCCAACTTCTTGTGGAGGGGAACAGGGTGCCGCCAGCAAAATGTCACCGCCCAGCCGAAGCAGTGACAGAATAATGGATAAGGGTCAGCCCTAAGGAAATTTTGGATCCTGAATGCTCTCAGACGCTGTGTTCAATAATTTTATGACACGGGTGTTCAGGGGAGTTTCTCCCGGAAACATTTGTTTTATAAATGGCTCATTTTCTAATTACATTCTGCAGGGCTGAGCTGCAACAAGAAAAAGGAAGAGGGAAAAAAAAAAAAGAAAAAAAAAGGGAGGGCCACGAGACTTGCCAAAGCTGACTTGACGCACGCTTGCTGCAGCTTTCACTTTGATGTGAATCAGAAACATCCCCCGAACGCGAGTGATAGCCCCGGAGGGAGATCTCCCACACAGGGAACCCTGCACCTGTGGGACCAGGGGCAGTGGGGTGGCCGGGATGGCTTTAACAGGGAGTGCCCATGGTAGGGGGTCCTCTGCTGCAGGCGGTCACGGCCCTTCTCCACAGGCTTCCCACCGAGCCTGCTCCCTCCCACACAAGCCATCTCTGTGGTCTCCTTGCTCTTGATTGAAGAGGGCATTTGCAAATGAATCCCATCGTGGGGCGGTGAAGGAAGAGTTAACCACTTCCTTCCAAAAAAATGAAGGAAAAGGCCACCGTTTCCTGACGTGGGGCAGGACGAGGTGAGCAGCGGGGGCCCAGGGGTGACCCTTCAAAGGAGCAGGGAGAGGTTAGAGCATTGCTGGCCCCAACCACCTCCTTCCAGCCCTCAACAGAGGAGCTTTTGGCTCGGTGCTGCGAGGCCAGGTATCCCGCAAAGTCGGGAAAGAGCAGCTGTAAGGGATGGGGGAAAGAAGGGAGGTGAGGGATGCGGCCCGTCCTCCCGCTGGAAGGGAATCTGGTGGCCACATGTATCTGCGTGCTCCGGCTTGATGATGATGATGAAAGATGTCATGCTAGGAAACTCTGGAGATCAGAGGCACGCGGACCACATACCGGCATTTCAACACGAGAACACAGCTCCCAGCGCCTGCCCAACCTCGGAATTTGCACCTTGTAACACCAGGAATGGACATCTGTAGACGAAAGGAAACCCCTGGTGTACACACGGGTTTTATGGAGCAAAGGGGGGGCTCTTTCATCCCTCCAGCCCTGCTGCCAGCTCTTCCCTGTTGGATGTGAAATCCAAGTTTTAGCAGAGTGTGTGTGTGTGTGTTTGTGTGTGTGCCTACGTGCATGGGTGCATGCGTGCGTTATTCTGGGATTAGGAATCTTTTCCAGGCCCAACAAAAAAGGGTGGCACATGGCAGCTATTGTCCTCGCTCAGCCAGGGTGAAGTTGGAGGAGGTCACAGATGTCCTGACCATATTTAGCTCTCAGAACAGGATTAATTTAGTTTAGCTAAATTTTCTTTTTCTTTTTTACTTCTTTTTTTTCTTTCTCCCTAAGGAAGAAATTGCTGGCTGGCTGACAGGGAATGCAAGTCACAAGTTTCAGGACCAGTAAAGTTGTTACTCATCCAGGAGAAAGTCACAAGAAATGTCTGTTTTTCAGGGGAAGGGCAAAATCCTGGTGCTCACCAGGAGCCAGTCTGGTTCACTGGTCACCTTTGATAATGAGGGAGCTGTTTCATACAAAATCAGGAATTTTGGCTGGGCCCTTTCTGAAGGGCCATCTGCCATCTTCTCCTGACCCTCTCCCCTGCATCCATTCATGTGGGGGAACAACATTCCCCTGAGCAATTCCTTCTACCAGCTGTTTGCAACTCTGCCCCCTTAAAGAAAATAAGAGGGAGAAAAAAAATCCCCAAGCCAGTGACCCTCCTTCTTCTTGCCAGATGAGCTGTTCCTCAAAAACACCTGTCTGGTAAATTAGAGTGGGAATTCTAAACGCCAAGCACAGCATATTTTCCTTCGCCACCAATATATTGAAGTTGCATATGGTGCCCTGGGGGAAAGGGGATTGTTTCAAGTCAGATTTTCAAATCGTGAGCAAATCCTTGGGAGAGAGATTCGCTGATTTACTGTGGACCTTGAGAACATATCACCATCCCCTGCTTCCAGTAAGGAAAACACAGGGCAGGAGCTGGGGGTTTCACCAGGACCAGGACCAGGACCAGGGGCACCTTCCTGGCCAGGTCGGTGCAGAGGAGGACAGTACCGTACACAGGGAGGCTGGAATTAGAACCGGGGTGATTTCCAACTCAAACACATGTGAATTTTAATAATTATAAATTAAAAACCAGGAAGGGTCCCCTTTCCATTCAGATGTTCAGGTTGAGGCCAGGGAATTGCTTTAGCCACACGCAAATTGCCAACCCTGGCGGGAAGGAAAGAAAAGAAGCAGAGAAACTGAGGGGTGGTTTTATGTCCCCTTTTCTGTCCCCTTTTTCATGTCCCGTAAGGGATGAGTCTGACCAACCCCACCATCCCAGAGATGGGAATTCCCATCCAGGATCTGTGCAGGAACCCTTAACATGCACACTTATAAAGGCAAAGCGACCGAGGCTTTAGGAGCATTCCTGAATATATATTCATGCAAATAAAAAGCATTTAGGTAAGTGTTTTGTCGTTTGGTCCCTTCCTAGCTGGAATAAGTGATTGTTCCAGATTTATGCCGTACGTGTTGTTTTTCTTGGCAGTTTGTGCAGCGCCGTGGTCTCCGAAGGCTTGCAATTTTAGGGATACTTTTTGATATTTAAAGAGAGAATTTTGGCTGAATTCCACACACTGCCTACAGTCACAGATATTAAAACTTCTTTCCAGTGACTGCCGCTAATCAGGAAACACCTTTGTGCTTAACATCTTGCCCTCGAGCTGACCCAGGGACCAAAGGATCCCCATTCCTGCGCCACAAGGTTGTAGCTTCCCCAGAAAATGGTGTGTGGGTAAGTCCAGTAAGGCTGGAGCAGCTGGAAAGCTGCTGCCTCACAGGTACTGGCCTCAAGAATTCAATTTTTAAAAAATTATTCAATAAAAAAAGAAAAAAATTGATATAGCTTGTTCAGTAAAAAAAAAAAAGCGCAAATGCACATATATGCATTTATATATATAAAATGAGAAAATGAATTTTTTTCTGAGTGTGGGATGTTGGTGGGGTTCAGTGGAAGGGAGTAATTGAAAGGCAACATGGAATTGTAGAATCACAGAATCATAGTTGGAAAAGGTTGGAAGAGCCCTCTAAGGTCATCAAGTCCAACCATTAACCCAGCACTGCCAAGCCCACCTCTAAACCACATCCCTAAGCAATATAATAATAATAATAATAACAACAACAACAACAACCACCACCACCACCAATAATAATAAACAATAATGATTATCATCTATTGGAAAGTATTATAATAATGCATAATAATATAATATATAATTTAAAAGGTAATATATAATAATGTATACAATATAATAAAGTAAGGGTAGAGAGGAATCAAGGGACGCACAGGTGTTTTTCAATTATTACCAAAAATGGTGCAACAGATTATTTCTTAAATTTCAGTTCGTTAAAGGAATTTTGTGTGTCAAGTTCAGGCATTTATATCTCTGTCAAAGCCTCCGAAGGGAAGGAGCAAACATGGATTTTGCTCCCACCTATCCCTGCCCCCGGGAAGCGGGGCCAGGCCGCGCCGCTCCATCCGCTCATTACCAACCCTGCTAATTTTATTCCTGATTATTTATGTTTTTTCATGAGCAGCCATTAAATGTTCATTTGTTAAAGGCTTAACACATTCCATTACACCACAAAATTTATATTTGTAACAAAACGATGTCTCAGAGTGATTCAGAATTAAATTAATGTGACACGGACTATTTATCAATATGGCAGCTGGGCTGCTCGGGAACCAGGGATGATTTAGTGGCCTGGATGTGTGCAAACCTATGGGCTCTGCCCTGGTGTTTCTCTCACACTGCAGAGAAACTGATAAAATAATCCCCCAAAGTACCTCGACATATGGTTTAGATCATCAAAGAGAAAAATACTTGTAAAAGCACAAAGAAGGAAACCAATAAACATGTACATCTTACCAGTTAACTCCCTCTGTAGGAAATGTAAACCATGAAGGATGGTGGGGTTTGACTCAAATTCTGTCATTTGTGTATTTTTTTAATTACAGTAACATGCTGGCTTAAATTACAGCGTGTCCATCCAGACAGAGGCAGAGCAGGAAGGAGGCAGAAGCTGGTGCAGATCAGCAGCTGATTTACACCAGCAAAGGACCGGGTCCGTTTCGGCCGCTGCCCCTCTGGACCTGAATAGAATGGTTTGGGTTGGGTTTTAAAGGTCATCTGGTCCAAACCTCAGTGGGTTTGTCACTCTTCCAGGCCTCACTGGGTTGTTTTTACTAAAAGAAGACATTCATGACACAGTGCTAAGTTTTGCAGTCTTTATTTTTAAATTAGCACAGTTTCCTTGTATATAAGATTTAATGTTTCCTTTTAGAGAGGAGAAAGGCTAAAATCAATGTGTGTAGTGGCAGATTCACATGAACAATTATCATGCATTTTATCAACTTCCTATTTTTTAAAGGAAATTGAAAATCTTCGTATATTTGTGATTTTCTCTACTATGTACCAGAGTTTAGGCAGTGACACAGACTAATTATATTAAGATTATTTTTAAAAAATACATCCACTTTGGCTACACTGCATTTAGCCAGCAACCTATTTTCAAGCATGCAATTAAGTAAAAATAAAACTCTCCTTGCATTTTATTTGCATATTCCAGCACCAAATTAAAGCAGGAAATGAAGTGAAGCACACCAAAACACCTGAGGCACTACTATAGCACACCTGAGTTAATCATATCCTGAATTTTCCAAATAAACTGGATTGTCAATCATGTGCCAAATTTAAAGTGTCAGACAATGTTCATAATATAGATAAGTTCAGGAACAGATGAATCTTTCCTCTGGTGGAATTCTCTTTATTTTCCCATATCTTTTTAGCCACATGGAAATTAATATCACTTTTGAATTTCAATGTGTTGGAAGATCTGCTTTGCCACGATGTGTTTCAAATACTTTCTACCCTTTTGAAGGAGTATCTAGAATTCTTCATGGGTAAATCAGCCATTTCCCAGCCATCTTCTCTGGATTCTTTTATATTTGGTCATGTCAAAGTTTGTGGTTACAGCAGTGCAGGAGTTATTTATGGCTTCCTTGAACACCCTCCATTTCCTAGAAGACAATGTCTGTCACCTGCAGTAACCAGGGAAATTTATGGAGTGCATCCCATGCTCCATTTGTGATGATGTCACTCTCTTTAAATGGAATGACTCCTCCACTTATTGTCAATATTTCAAATGGGAAGTACCAAGCTTGACCTTAAATGGATTCCACTTCGATTTCTCTTGCACCGATCACGTAGATAAGCCCCCTCATTTTGTTATCCCACAGTCTCCGTCTTCTGGAATAAAGGAATGGGCTTTCTCCCAGCTCCATTCTGCACTCCTCACCTGGAGCTCAGCCAAGGAACCCCTCCTCTGTACCCCTCCATTGCACCCCAAATCCCAGCACGGATCCAGGATGTGAGCCCAGACCTCACAGGGACCCACCACGTTTTAGTCGGGAGAAAAGGAGGCTCGGGGGGCCCTTCTGGCTCTCCACAATTCCCTGACAGGAGGGGGCAGCCAGGTGGGGGTCGGGCTCTGCTCCCAGGGAATAAGGTACAGGACAAGAGGAAACGGCCTCAAGTTGCGCCAGGGACGGTCTAGATTGGATATTAGGAAAAAAGTTGTCACGGAAAGGGTTGTAAAACATTGAAACAGACCAGGAAGTGTTGGAGTCCCCATCCCTGCAAGTATTCAAAAAACGTGTGGATGTGGCACTTGAGGACAGGGTTTAATTGTGAACATGGAGTGGTGCTGCATTGAGGGCTGCACTTGATTATCTTAAAGGTCATTTCCAGCCTTAACAATTCTATGATTCCATCTCATCTGCTCATTTTGCAACAGGTTTAATTGTATCTGGTAACTAAAGATGCTGCTTTTAGATCACCCTTGTCTTTGATTTTTAATATCATGGAATGGTTTGGGTTGCAAGGGACCTTAAAGCTCATCCAGTGCAACCCGTTGCCATGGGCAGGGACACCTTCCACTATCCCAGGTTGCTCCAAGCCTTGTCCAGCCTGGCCTTGGACACTTCCAAGGATGGGGTAGCCACAGCTTCTCTGGGCTGCCCAGATATGTAACCTGCTGGTCTCTGAAGGAGATGGGAAATTCTTGAGCAATGAAAGGAAACATAACTGAAAAAGGTTTTTAGCAGGAATTTACAGATTTGCCATCAAATCTAGTGAAAAACAGCTTTTATTTACCCAGAATAACATTTACTTAAAGACCCCAAACCGAGGCATAGAATGGAGTTTGGCAGCAGAGTTTCTACGCTTACTGATTTCACACCAAAATGAGGAAAATCCATTAGCAGCTGGAAATCCTCCTGACCCGGGAATTTCACCTACAATTAGAGAAAGCCGACAACTGTGTTAACCATCTGCTATTTCTTTTCTGAGGACGATCAAACACTTGAGAAAAATGCTCCTTTTGTAAAGTGTTGTCGGGGGAACAAGTGCATGACGTGGGTCCAGATTTATCTAGGAAAGCAAATAAACCACTTGTCTTGCAAAGGGAATTCAGTGGAAACTCCTGAGGACACAGATCATGTGTGAAGTCAGCTGCAAGCCCTGCTTTGGGGTGTTCATGGCCTCAGGGTGTTGCTGTTGTGTTTTCCTTCACCGCACACCTGATGGGACCAACGTCATTCCAGCCCTCTGCAGTTGCTTGTTCTCCGGCCAGGCCACCACGTCAGGACGTGCAACTTGAAGCCTTTAAATCCTCAGTCCCCTTTCATGTTTTAACTTTTGCTTTCTTCAGCTATCTCGGGACAACTGCCTTTGGTAATGTATTTTTCTGAACAAAATTCACAGAGCATTCCCTGGCTGCCAGTGCTCAGCCATGGTGCTGTGAGAAAACTGAGGAGCACTTGCTGGAAGAGAAAGGGTAGCATATTTTTTTTTTACCCAAACACCAGATTTTTCATAAATTCTTTCTTTTATTTTTTTTTAAATTGAAGATATTTATTTAGTTTCCTCTCCTTCCAGCTGCCCTCACCTGCCTGATGCTCCAGGTGACCCCAGCTCCAAACAGTGCAGTTGTGCAGCTTTTGTGTTTTCAGTCTGCTGGGGATGAAGTCCAGGTGATGGTGCCTGAGGTCATTCTGGCTCATGTTTTCCATGAAATGAGGGCTTTGGACTGGGGTTTCTATGATTTCAGGTCCCTTTAGTGAAGACACGGAGCACCTTCCCTGGGTCGGGTGTGGAGGGTGGGTGTTCTGCCCTCAGACTTGGAAAGAGGCTGATTTCCTGCTTTTAATGATTTGCCTGGAGAGCCTGCAGGCCTCACGTGCTTCCATACCCAAGCCAGGAGCTCTTGCCATGCAGGCTGGTGCCATCTCCAGCCATCAGGAATTGCTTGAGCCGTGGGTATCTCTCCCTACCAGCTGCTCAAGCCCAGGCTGCCTTCATGGGACACCACATCTCCTCAAAGAAGGACCTTGCAACCCAAACCTGTCCCACCGTGGGCAACGGGAGAGCGGGCGGGGTGCTGGCCTGGGGGATGCCATGGGCCGGTGGCCAAGGGACACCCCTGGTACCCCAGCTGTGTCCACACCACGTGGAGGTGAGTCTGGGTGTGTGTCTGGCCAAGCCAGAGGAGCACAGATGAAACCTCTTTCCAATACATAATAAAAGGAGAGCGGAGCCAGCTGGAATATCCTGTACATTAAGTGTGATGACTAACTGCAGCAGATGTTGGTGCATTTGTTAAAGTTTCCACCAGAGAAGGAGGGACTGGAATATGAGCATTTGAAAATCAAAGGTAGCCCATGAGGGAGGAGTAACAGGGGATGAAAGGGAAAGGAGCTGCGGGGAGGGCCAGAAAGATGATGGGGGAAAATCTGGTCTGGGGTGAGGGGCCAGGGGAGGTTTGCAAGGGGTGGGCAGGGCCTGCGTGTAGGGCTCCTTCCCCAGCGGGGAAGGGCCGTGGAGCCTTCTGCAGCAGGAGGAAAAATGGCCGCATTCCCAAGGGTGAAAGAGATGGAAAATCAGACACAGGGCTTTGGGCAGATGTGGGGAGAAGTGCTCGGGAGCTGTGCTGGCATCTCCCACCCTGAGCCACCACCAGAGGAAACTCTGGGGCCCCTTATCTCACCTGGACCCCAGCTGTGCTGCACCAGGGTGCCAGGAACCAAGAACCTCTCTGGGAAGGCATCTCCTTTGCCTGTTGTGGAATTTTAGATCTTCCTCCTTAACAGGAATATTCATCTTGGTGTAGTTACACTATTCCCAGGTGTGAGCCCCAAAGTCACAACATCTTATTTACAGAAGAAAGGGTAATTATTCATTATTTAATTCTTCTTATCACTATGTAAAGGTCATGAATGTCCTTTCTTGTCAGTACAGTTTTCTGAGGAATATCTATCCAGGAAAGCTGATCCAACTTCTCAAAAACACGACATGAGATTTCCTGATTGATGTCTCTTTCTCTCTGGTTGCAGAGTTGCTCAAAAAAAGCAAAACCTGTTTTAAAAAACTGTTAGAAGACATACTTTTTGTGGCTTAAAGAGACCTACACGATGCTGTTTTACGTGTTTTGTTATTTTCCCAAAACTGTCACAGAATCAATATTCTGCTTACAGAAAAAAATTGTGTCTTACAGAAAACTCAGTTTCCAGTGAGCAAAATTAGCCATACAAAGAAAATCACAGTTTAATCACAGTTTTATGGAGAGGTTTGCAAACTCTTTATTTCTTCAAATTCTGTTAAGTAATTTTAAAAAATGCTGTTAAGTGATTTTAAAAAATGTTAAAAGGCATAACCAGTTCCTGACTTCCCCCTTCCCTTTCACCAGTCACATACTTTGCAAGCACAGGTCTGCTGGCTGATATTTCAGCAAAATTCAAAGAGAAATTTTATCCTGTGAGAAAAGCTAATGCAAATGGAGTAGGAAGCACACAAAAATAATTTATTAATATGGCTGCACACCTATCCAAACTGATCTTTCTCCCTTTTATGTTACAATAATTATAACATGATGTATCAACTGATGGATGAAGCAATTTCCCTCAATATTTAGTAATTGCCTGTTGTGGGTCTGATGTAACATTTTGTCAGGTTTATTCAGCCAAGAGTTCCCCTCCACACAGGGCAGCACAACTCAGAGTTTAAATTCCTTATACACAAAATTATAAATGGCAGTGAGTAGAGAATACATGTAACTGACCTACATGTTCCTGAAAAAAAAAGGCCTTCTGGTTATTCCACCCAAAATAGTGATTTGTCTGTGTTACATGACACTGCTGGTGCTTATTTATGAGTAATTTCAGCCATACCAAAACCCCAAATCTCTCAATTCTTTTATCTTTTTTTAGAAACTAACCAGATCCAGCAATTTCAGTTATTATGTCACAGTTATCAAAGTTAAGAGGCAAGGCGGGTGTTCGGCTCTGGCTAAGACAAGTTCTTCTCTTAGCCCAGTGCACTACACTAATAAAATAATTTGAATATAATGCAATAATGCCTTAGTCTTGGCAAATGAGATGAACATCAGGGGAGGGAAAAAAAAGGCACCAAGGTTCAGCTTGGAAAAACGGAATTTCTGGAAGAAAGATTAAAATAAATGAAATATCACTGACTTGGCCAGCAGCAACGGGGGGAGAATGAAACAAATATTGGAATGACATAAATCCTGAGGAATAACAGCATTATAAGAAGGGGCTGAAAGTGAAGAAGGTAAAATTTTGGCTGTCTAGCCACAGAAGTTTCCTGGTGCAGATATCCATTAGCGACGTGGTCTTACGAGGAAATGGTGAAGGATATATAACATATGACATTTATAACCAGACTAAACAAAAACTGCACAGTCCTTCCCTCACAGACAAGTGGCCCACAAATCCACCTCCACACCCCATGCATGAGCAGCCACATTCCATGGGAAGCACAACATGGAGCGGGGACTTTTTTCCCTTGAACCACAGCCCAGCCAAAGCTCTCAATGATGCTGGGCTCTGGCTGAAATGGTTTGAGCTCAAGCTTCAGTCAGAACCAGTCCTGAAGCAAAATATCCCCTGGCTCAACTCCCTGACACCAAGCCAGGCTTTGGCAAGAGGTCAATAATAGAGCAAGGGTGATTCCAACCCTTCTCGGTACTTCTTGCACCTTTGGTGATGTGATGGGATGGCCTTGGATTTGGGCTGTGCTGTAAAGCCTTGGAGGTCTTCGGATATAGGAGAGTTTTCCTCTCTCTTTGGCAAAGATTTAGGTTTTGCTACATTTAGGGTCTCATTAGACCCCACCACTCCCAGAGCTGAGCTGCTCCAAGAACACCTCTCTGCTGTGACCTTCCCTTCTCCCCTTTCTGGTGGGGCCAGGAGGTCACTGGTGTGACACCATCTGCTCTGTGAGGCTCAAGATGGGACTCTTCCCCTGCAGCAGAACGTTGAAAATCTCCTTAATTCAGGTTCATCCTAGTTCCTTCCACTGTCCAAGGTCTGGAGAAGGTTTTATCCAAGGAGACCAACAGAACTGTGATGTCCTCCTCGCTGAACACTGAAGGGATCAGATGGGAGAGATTTCTGCAAAGATAACCCAGCCCTCAGTCCCACATCTCTGGTGCTGGTGGTCTTCTACAAGTCTGCTCCTTGTTAAACATCCTGGAACAGCTTTTATTGTACCTCAAGTCCTGAAGTCTCTTTTTGTCCAGATTTTGAAAGTAACTCTCCTCATTTTATCCTGCTTCTTGGAGGTTTTCTTTACTTTAGAAACCAGAGACACTCTTGCTGAGCAGGATTAAGCTCTTGGGATCTATTTTTCTCTTCAGTTTTTCTGGCCTGTATGAAGAACACTTGGCAAAAAACTGAAGGGCAACATGCACGATGTGGCCAATTGGGAGTGGGATGCAAATATGCTGGAATGGCTCATGTGGGACTCTGTGGATGCCAGGACAGTGTCATCTTCCTGGTCATTGTGCAAGGCCAGTGAGCAAGAGTGAAAAGGTGGGAAGCATAGAATTATAAAATTGTTAAAGTTGGAAAAAACCTCTAAAACTGAGTCTACTTAGTCCAGCATTGCCAAACCCACCACCAAACATGCAAAGCTTCATCATTAACAGCAGCTTCATTTCCTTTCTGCTTCGTCAGTGAGTTTTCCATGAGAGAGAGGAACTCTGTCACTGTGATAACCAAACCAGATAAGCACACACTTCTCCCTTAACCCAGCGGTACAGCAAGCTGACCTTCACAGATTGTTCATGGCTAAAGGGAGATTTCATCTTCCCAGATCATCTCTGGACACAAAGCAGAGGAGAATCCAGCCCTCTGTGACACTGCCAGTTCAGTGTGCAGCAAGAAAAGCCTCCCACATCTCCCACACACGTCTCCTGAAAGCGAGGGGAGACAATGGGACCCAGCTATTGTCTTGCAGTTGCTCAGGATTTTTTTTCCAGCCAGAAAAGAATTGCATTTTTTGTGGTGACTCCTCTGTGTCCCAAGGGGCAGCAGTGGGAGAAATGTTCTCATTCCTTGAATATTGTTGTGCTGAGGTTCCCTCTGCAGCGTGGACTTATAAACTGGTGGGATATCTCTCCCTGAGTGTGGCAGTTCCACCTCCTCCAGGAACGGATGGGAAGAGATCTGTGCTGCTCATCTCCACAGGAGTATTGTTAAATAAGAGTTAAATGCAGAGGCAGGCTTATGGGCCTCTGGAGGAAACCCTGACAGGGCTTTCAGACATCAGATGTGTTTCACATCCTCTCTGTGCGACGGGATCCTCAAACAGCACCTCTTAAAGCTGACGGGGACAGCAGAGAGGCGTGATTTGGTTAAATCCAGTTTCCATGCTCAGGAAAGCTCCTCATGGACTGACTTCTACAAACCCAGTGTGTTTCTGTAGAGAAAAAAATGTTTGTGTTAATGTAGGAGGTATCTCAAATAAAATGCCAGTGGAAGTTCTGCTCTCCTCGATCAGCCACACAAGCTGGAAGTGGTGAGTTTGTCTTGCCTCTTGTTCCTGCTCCAAAGTGTCCTTTTTTGGGATCTCTTACCACCACTTTAGCAGTGGTCACCAGTGCTGTGGCTGGTGGTACAAATCAAACCCCCCCACCAAGGCTGGTCACCTCCCCAAAAACCGGTCTGCTGGAGACCCCCTGTGTGGGCACTGAATCCCAGTCCTTCCAGGATGGAAAGTCCTAGGAAGAAAACCATAGGCCCCTGTGGACACTGCCCAAGAGAGATTTAGTCTGGGGCTTTGGTGTTCTCATAAACATGAAAACCAGATCATCCTAAAATTTATGGTTTTCTGACAATTTGATCTGGCCTCCCTGAGCCCAATGACCACCAGCCTAAAGGTAAATATTGGGATAAGTGTTAATGTCCCGGGAAGAAGCCTCTGCTGTCAGGTTCACCAGGTGATTTGTTTAATGGGTGACCATTTTGTTCCTAAATCTTCCCTTCAGCCTGACAAAGGAATGGCAAGAATTAATGCCAGTGTTTGTCAGAGAGAACTCAAAGTTGTTGGGATGTTGGCAGGATCCCACAAGTCTGTCCTGCTCATCTGAGGAGTCCAGGGCAGAGTGATCAAATCATAGAATCCCAGACTGGTTTTGGTTGGAATAGACCTTAAAGCTCATGCATTTCCACCTCCCTGCCATGGGCAGGAACACCTTCCACTATCCCAGGTTGCTCCAAGCCCCGTCCAACCTGGCCTTGGACACTTCCAGGGATGGGGCGTCAATAAATTCACCAAAATCACCCTCCTAACACCAAGCTTTTTCTCCATATTTAAAAATTATCCCATGGCTGGTGCCTATTTTTGCCCCCCACTTCAGGGACAGGGCAGCATCCTCTGCCCTGGCGTTTTCTGGAGCGCAGAGGGACAGGGAATTTATCCATTGGTGTGGTTAGAGTGACAAGCCCTTCCCTGGTTTCATGAAGCATCTGAATTGCTGTCATTCCTGTCAAATGCTAAGTGGGGACCTTTCCCAGGGCAGCAGCTGGGTCAAGATGTGCAGCCTTAATGAATTAATGCAATTTGGTCCTCAGCAAGGAAATTGCTTTTCCATGGGGAGGTCTCTGGTGTGAGGAATGCTTTGGGTTTTTCACTCAGAAAGTAGGGGATGGACCTGGGAGGGTGGGATGAGCACGGGAAGAGTGTGAGGCAGCTGAAAACCAATCTCCTATGGCCATAGTGTGTCACCTTCCCAAAAGGAGATGGCTGGGAATGGAGAGAAGACAAGGATACTGATGGCAAACACATGATCCACGTGGTCCTTCATGCAGTGGATGGAGGGAGTTTGGTGGAAAATGAAATGAAATGGGTTGGGGAGGCCGTTCTCAGGTGGACTTTTGCAGTTGTAGAGTCGTGGCTTGGCCCCCTGTGTTATGGTAGGGTGGCCCAGGGACACAGTGATGCCACAGACGCCTCACAGATGGCACACAGGTGAGTGCTGCTGATGATTTCCATCACTGTTTCATCAGCCAGAACATTTACTTTGGGGTTTTTCCTTTTTTTTTTCTTTTTCTGTCTTGATAATATAAATACCTCCTAAGCGCAGAGCACTCTTTCCACTCCTGCTAATCCCTCTTCTTGCAGGAATAGATTGACCAAGGACTAGAAAGATGGAGGGAGCAGCTCCCAGCTGGCTCTCAGGGATGCAAAAGCTGATGGCAACTCAGGTATTGGTGGCAGAGAGGCCTTAGATGCAGTGCTGGGTGTCCTGGCCATCAAGATAAACTCATTGAGTCTCTGAATAGCTGTAGCATGAGTGGAAGAGAAGGAAGAACATACTGAATCCCTTTGTTACGCTTGTTTTCTTATTTTCCTACAGGAGAACAACTCTGATGTCTGCAAAGCCTCAGCTGACTCAGGCATCAACTGCGAGATGGGATAAGGGTGAGGAGGTTTGGGGTTTTTGCACCATTCTCTGGATTGGGACCTGGAAGAGCAGAGCTTAACGGGAGAGTTTTAAAAGGCTCTAAACCCCAGGATTTATGCTGGAGCAGCAATAAAACCCACTGGGGCCTATGTTATAGAGGCAGCTAACACACACCTCGGGTGGTGAGCTGCAGCAAGGCCGCTGCTGTGTGGGTTAATGTCCCCATAAACCACGTCCTGTGGTGTGACATTGTTGTGAGGAGAATGAGGCAATAACTCCAGGACGCGCCGGGCGAGCGCCCGCCCCGGCTCCGTGCCTGCACATGGATCCCCACCACGGGGCTGGAGGCTCTCAGGGCTAACACAAAACACTTGTTATGAAGCTTCCCCCATTATAAAGCTGTTCCTCCCATTGGAGCAGCCCAGCCCAGGGCCCCTTCCCCACTGGCTGCTGTTCCATCCATGCCTGCTGCACCACTGGCATTGCTGGCTCCTGCGTGTCCATCTGGGGCTGCCTGCGTGGCCAGCTCCAGGCAATCCTTCAGCAGCTGGGTATGTCCCTGGGCAAGCCCAGGCCACGGCAAACAACAGGTCTGGCAGGGCTGAGGGTGTAAATAAAAGAGCCTGACTCAGCCAGGGCTGCTGAGCGGCCGCCACAGAGAGCCTTGAAAACTGGAAAGTATTATTTCATTTATTAATAGGCATTGCTGTTACACTCCCCACCAGAGTGTGCGTGTCCCTGATGACAGAAGTGCTTACTGGTGCTAATGAGGCAGAACGGAGAGGAAAAAATGGCCCTGTGGGTCGGGGACTGGCTGGGGAGCCGGGAGATGTGAGCTCAGCTCCTGGCTCTGCCGCCGCCTCCGCCGAGGACCTTCCCCGGCTGCCTGAGCCGCCGCCTCCGGCCCTCCCTGCCAGCTGCAGGCTGGGGATGCTCTGCCTTCACCTGTGGCTTCCCACCTCCAGAATTAACGAGGGGGAGTGATTCCTACGGATTTGCATACAGGCTGTGTTTGCTTCCCCCTCGCTTCTCCTGCGAGCTTGTCCAGGAGCGATGTCCTCTCCGTCTTCCTCTCTGAGCTTTGCACCATCTCGGAATGGGTTCTTCTGTCAAGGTGAGAATGCAAAATGCAAAGCGGAGATACATAAATGGGGGTTGGAACAAGGCAGACGCTGTCCCTCAGCCATCCACCCTTTGGATGCTCCCAACTCACACAGGTTGATGGCTCATGCCCTGGATGTATCCCAGGGATTTGCCTTTGCCTTCTGGGTGTAGTTTGATAGCTGAGACACCAAAATATCCCTTAGAAAAACCCAACATCACTTCAGGGCTCCAGACCAGAGCTGTGCCCAAGATGTGTCCAGAGCATGCCAAGGAACACTGACTCATGCACCTGGAAAGCTGGGAGGGAGTAATTGTTTTCCGGATGGGATCACAGAGGCCTACAGGGGATTTGTGGGTGCTATTTTAAGGCCTAATCCCAAGGCAACTTCTAGAGTCAACAGAGAGGCCATTAGCAGGCTGGGATGAGATACTCCAGGTTGTTTGGAAAAGCAGTGGGCTGGGCTGTGTTTATCCCACAATCCCTGCTCGGACAGGTGCCAGCAGCATAGGGATGCACGTTTCCTTGGAGAGGGAAGCTCCAAGACTCCCACTCAGGTCCACCCCAGGGCTCCAGAAGCTCTTTCCTCTCTATCCCTCTGCACCAAAGCTTCCCTTGGTGGGTGCCAAGTTGGGTTGGGACAGAGAACTTGCTGCGAGGTGGGAGTTTGGACAAAATTCCTTTGCAGTGCCCCAGGGTAATGCTGGAAGTGATGTGTGAGGGGTCTTAAAGAACCACAATGTGGTTTCCTTGTGCTGACCCAACTTGGTGAGCACCAGAACCACACAGCAAGGTGTGAAAGGCTTATGCCATAACCCCTGGAGATATCCAGAGGCC
Organism: Atrichornis clamosus; assembly: GCA_013400975.1. Taxonomy (NCBI): domain Eukaryota; kingdom Metazoa; phylum Chordata; class Aves; order Passeriformes; family Menuridae; genus Atrichornis; species Atrichornis clamosus. Next base: position 74,989 of record WBMZ01007129.1, on the reverse strand, counting down.
AGGCTGGCCTAGGCAGGCATGAGGCTCATGCATTACATGCTGGGAAAGGCAAATAATGAGCAGGCTGCAGGGAATTTCCACAGCTTTAATTTTCTCCCCTTCCTCAGAGTGGCAATATCTGCTCAGCACATCTTGTGAGCAAAAAGCAGCTGAAGTAGAGCAAAAATAAACTGGAGAGCTGAAACAGGAGAAGAGAGCACAGCTACAGCACAGCTTTGTGTAAAACCTCATTCCTTACTGGTAGTAAATAAAAATAGTTTTGTTTTTTTTTTTTCTCAGTGACTCACAGCACAGACATTGCATGGAAAGGGCACTAGAATCAACAGCCAGGGGAAAAAAAAATAGAGAAATGGAAAAATGATCATCACAGTGCATTTTTCCCATTCCCCTTTCATCTCTTACACCTGTGTTTGACTTCAGCCAACCTTACATAAATCCTTTAAACATCTGTCTAAGTCACTTATGAAATAAGCTGGAATGGCCTCAGCCAGGCTAACAGCTCATTCTGCTGGATATCTGAGTGTTTAATCCCAAGCAGGGCTGTGGACTTTGCCAAGCCAGGCAGGCAGAGGGCTCTTCCCATCAAACCCAGCTCATTCAGAGTATTCCACACTGTTTGTGCCAGGACTTGTGCAGGCACTGCCTTATGAAAGACCCTATTTATAGCCGTGAACTCCAGGCGGAGGCAGCGGAAGTTTGTGGAGTGCAGCACCTGATCCTTGTAAAACCACACAGCCTGAGCGTACCTAGCAGGGCATGAGAGCCACGGGGTGGGCAGACGGGAGCCTGGGATAATCTTGGGAAGATGGACTCCTGCCCAGGGGGTAGAGTATTAGTGCCAGTGTCACATCCTCCGAGTGGCAGGGGTGGGATGGATGTGGCCCCACGGGAGGTCGGGGCACGGGGTTGTGACCATGGTGGTGGCTTTGTGCTGACACCAGGCAGGGCTGTGCAGCTGCTCTTCCACTTCTGTGTTTCAGTGGTGATTATTCCATAGCATCACAGAATCGTGGAGGTTGGGAAAGGCCTCCAAGGTCGAGTCCAGCCTGTGCCCGATCCCCACCTTGTCCCCAGCCCAGAGCTCTGAGTGCCATGTCCAGGCCTTCCTTGGACACCTCCAGGAGTGGGGACTCCACCACTTCCCTGGACAGCCCCTTCCAATGCCTGACCACCCTTTCAGTGAAGGAATTCCTCCTTATGTCCAACCTGATCCTCCCCTGGCACAGAAGTTGTTTCTTCTTCTCCTGTCCCTTCTTCCCTGGGAGCAGAGCCCGACCCCCCCTGGCTGCCCCCTCCTGTCAGGGACTTGTGCAGAGCCAGAAGGGCCCCCCTGCGCCTTCTTTGCTCCAGGCTGAGCCCTCCCAGCTCCCCCACCTGCTCCTGGTGCTCCAGACCCTTCCCCAGCTCAGTTCCTTTCTCTGGACACGCTCCAGCCCCTCAAAAGACATTCCAGGATTCTGTAATTTCCTGCTAGCAGTGAGGGACCCAGAATTGTCCCCAGGGATTTGAGTTGAGGCCTCACCAGTGCCCAGCACAGGGGATGGTCACTGCCCTCATCCTGCTGGCCACTCTATTCCTGGTACAGGCCAGAGCTGATTCGTGTGACTGCATCTGAAAACCTCTTTGCAGCCTCCAGTTCTGCTGCCTGGAGGAATCCTTTGTGTCTGCAGAGATGACTCCCTTCCATTTCACACTCCTTGCACTCGACTGAGTGAGCCTCCACAGTGGAAGACAAGGAGTAAAGGTGTGGTTTGGGTTTGAGTTTTGTGTCTTGACTGATCTTTTGGGCTCCTTGAATTGAGAGAAGTTCTGTTCTGGCATGGAGCTTGCTCTGGAACTGGTCTGGCTCCATGGCAGTGTCTGAGGGTGTCACAGTCTATCCTGGGACTGATTTTATTTTAAAATACATTGAAATCTGCTGCTGAGCAAGGTTGGTCCCTGCTGGTGCTGAGCAAGGTGCTGCCCTGCTGAAGTCAGTGGGACCACAGGGAGCATGGGGAGAGAGGCTTCTGACCATGCCAAGCACTTTGGGACCTTGGGAAGTTGCCACTCTCCCTCCTCAGATTGCCCCTGCAGAGCTGGTCCTGCTGCTTTGCACAAGTACAGGCCCCCCAAAATCCTAGACCCCTTTTCAGCTGAGCAAAGAGAACGAAGACCAGCGGCTGCCAAGATGAACCCTTTGGCTTTTCATGATTTACTGGGGGGTTTAAAAGAAACTGCAAGACTTTTCTTTCAGGGACAAAATATACTTTTCCCTTGACACAAGTCAGAAATTGCCAAAGGGATTTGTTTAAACACATCTGATAAAAGTCTTCCTTGGGCTGTGATCAAGGCAGGTCAAGTTCTGTGTTGGGTTTATCTCTGCTCATGAATTTAAGCTGTCTGCTTGCCTCTGGATTGGCTTCTGCTTCTGCACGAGTACCTGCTGCTCACCAGTATTTACTGGATGTTTGTCATGTGGGTTTTGCTGACCCCTTTGCTTTATTGTGTGTGTTCACACTAATGACACTTCAGAAACTGAGGATGTTTCTCTTCCCCTGAGTCAGGACAGGTTGTCCAACAGGACAACCTCACGCACGTTAACTATTGGAAAACTGCTCCAGAAAAATGTAGGATTCTTATTCTAGAAATCAGAAATTAGGAAAGATTCAAATTGCTTGCCTAATGCCAGGAAGAGAAAGCTGCCAGCCACTGAGGGTCCCTGTGTGCTCTCCAAAAGATCTTCAACAAACAAGGGGAGCTGCAACATGAGCCCCTGAGGGAGGATACATGGAACGGTTTGGGTTGGAAGGGGCCTTAAAGTCCATCCCATTCCACCTCCTGCCATGGGCAGGGACACCTTCTACTATCCCAGGTTGCTCCAAGCCCTGTCCAACCTGGCCCTGGACACTTCCAGGGATGGGGCAGCCACAGCTTCTCTGGGCAACCCGTGCCAGGGCCTCACTGCACTCACAGGGAAGAATTCCCTCCCAATATCCCATCTAGCCCTGCCCTCTGGCAGTTTAAAGTCGTTACCCCTCATTATGTCACTACATAACCCTTGAGTATTCCACGTGTCTTCTTCTGGGCTTTCCCAAGCTTTGCCTCAGGAATACCACTGCAGAAGGCGAGGTGGGGATCAGAGCCTGCAGGCAGTGGGTCTGATTATTGATAAGGTCACCCTGGGCTCAGGCCTTGCTGATCTACCTCATAAATATTTTGTACTCCCTTCTTAAGCCAACAGCCTGTGCTCTGTGTCCCCTTGTAGAGCAGTGATTTAGTGTTGTGTGCTTTCTCTCCAGGGGAAAGGCTCCACTCAGGTCTCCTGTGCTCCCAGACAAGCAGGAGGGCTGGGAGGTGCCAACACTGGATTCATTTGCCAGACTTTTACCAGCAGGATGTTTCCCTGTGCTGGCACGTAAAGCTCACCTTCCCTGGTGAGGAACAAAACCTCGGTGTCCTGATTCCTGGCACAGAGCGAAAACCAAAAGCACTTTGGCCCAAAACTGCCCAAAATCACTTGAACTGAGGTACCTACAGGGACCTGAGGGAACAGCATGAAGTTGTGTCAAGGGTGAGGGTTAACTTAGATATTAGGAAAATATTAAATATTAGGAAAAAGCTCTTCTCCCAGAGGGTGGTTGGGCACTGGAACAGGCTCCCCATGGTCTGTGGGGGTGACATTGTCACAGCTCAGGACAGAGCTCAAAGAGCTTGTGTACATTCAGGCACCTACACAACACTAAATGGGACATGGAATGGCAAAAACCCCCTCAGACAGAGCAGTTATTCCTCAAGAGTTTTGTCATATTTTCCATGGGAGCACCATGATGGCACATTACAACTCGGGATGTGACTCTGCAGGTGAAGTGCACAGTCCTGTGTGGCTGCTCCTGCAGGAGTTGTGGGGGTGCCTGGATGATCCGAAAGAGCTGCAAAGTTGGATAAGAAGCTGCAGGACCTGTACAAAAATCAGACTTTTTTGTTTTTTTGAGACATCAGTAAATAGACTGCAGGGGAGAACAATGCCACTGTGGAATATCTGTTCCAGCTTTGCTGGAACTCCCTGGTCTCCTTGTTTTGCCAAGCGTCATGTTCCCAGCCGCTTATCCATACTGTGCTTCTAAGAAGGATGTTGCATTCCTTGGAGATGAGATCACTCCAGGACTGGTCCAAGGGAAAGGACTTCGCAGATAAAGGATGCAGAAGTTCAGAGATGCTTTGCTCTCAAGTTCTGGAGCAACTCAAGGTGAGTCACCACATCCTTCAGGACCTTGCCTTTCCTTGGTAGAGCAGAGAGAGATTTTCTTTGATTTCTCTAAGTTTTTGTTTTGGTTTTTTTTCTGCTGCATTTTGCACAATGGAAATCTGGATTATAGCTGAGAACACAGTAAATAAAAGAATGAAATAAGAAGCTCATAAGGAAAAGAAAGGGAAATTTAGCCAGTGTGACTTTGGGCACTTAGAGTTACTCACTGGACTGAAGATTTTCAAATTTGCATTGCTATCAAAAGTAATAACAGTGGCAAAAGCTCATATTTGTAATGAATATTTTTTATCCTTGAATTAGGTGGGGCTGCTGGAATGTGCCATAAAATTAGACAGGACAGAAACCTGCAGTGTAAACTGGTGCATTGAACAGGTCAGTTTGTCTGTGCTGGTGCATGAAAAAAATCAAACCTCCAGACAACAAATAATGGGCAGAACCCTGGTGTAGAACCACTTTCACTGTCAAAACATCCCCCCTCTGTGGGATGGCACCACAGGTAAGGGTCACCAACTCCCTGCCACCTCCTCCTGGGGTGCAGGAGAGGGCTGGAGCATTTTGCGATAGCCAGGGGAGCTTTGCAGGGGATGTGCACTTTAGGAACAGGGAGACAGATCCATTTGCTGGGTCAGCTGAGCCCCAGGCAAGTCAGCCCTCTGGAAAATCTCTGAATGAACATTCAGTGCTGTGGTTTAAGAATATGCTTCTCCTCACAGCCCATCCATATCACAAAGTGATTTTTCAGCCTGTCTGCTTAGGGATTAGGCACTGCTGCTGATACAACAGGCTCTGCCAAAACCGTGAACCCAGTGCCTCAGTGTGGACAGACCTTTCCTGAATTCCACCACAAGTTCCTTGTTCCAGTGCTCCCTTGATTGAATTATTTGGTGGTTTCAGTCCTGCAGCTCAGGAAGGTGCAGACTGCACTGCAGCATCACGGGATGTGAGTTCCCAAGGTGTGACAGATTTTTGGGCACACGAAAACCACTCCTCTCTCTGCGTGCTCAGGTGCCTGCCCGTAATCTTGCCAGAGGTGGTGGGAGAATGATCTCCCTGAGGCATCAGCCGTGTCCAGCTGCACAGGAGAATGGACCACATGGCTCTCTGTCCTTGGCATTGTGCTGGTTTTTCAGGGAGCAAAGGGAATGGAGCATCTCCTGAGGGAGAACCAGCAGATTGCCCAGAGACACTCCCTAAATGGGTTCAGCTGACAATGAGCATGGCCTCTTCCCACAGGGAAAGCTTTTCCTGGGTTGGGAGGATCCCTGTTTGGGGGCAAAGAGTCCATAACAGAGTGGCAGTAGCTTACATCCACGGATCCCGGGGTTTGCAGCATGAAGAGCACTTCCTTCCCTTTCTGCTGATCTTTTCCATCTGCTTTTTACTGCCTGCAAGGTATTCCCATGTGAAAAGTAGCTCGAGCCTACTGTCTCCAAGCCTCTTCCAAAACTTAGCTCAAGCAGGAACATTTTATCATTAAGGGCACTAATTCTTTGCACATACACGAAATTTGTCTTCTGATTATCCCCAGCTTGCATTACAATGCACTTTGTAGGCACTTAGCCAAACATTTTACCTTCAGTCAGATGTATGACCTGCTGTTCTGGAGAGGCTGCAGGCTGGTCCAAAGCCTGTTAGACCAGGGCAAACCTTTTTGCTGGTTTAGCAGAGTTTGGATGGGTCCCTAAAGGCATCACAGATGATCTGAATTACCAGAAGTGATCCCAGGCAGTTGCAAGGAGGTGGAGATCAGTTTGCCAAGGTATCTGAAGAAGCTGGATCAGGTTGTTTCAGATCATCTGATGAGAATTAGCTCAATTTAATCAAATCACAAGGCAGTTGGAAATTCAGTCTAGACTAGATGGAATAGGGCTATGGGCTAGATGGAAAGCTAAATATATCAGAAGGAAAACAAACAAACAAACAAACAAGAAGATCCATTAGCTGGAAAATGCAACTAAACAAGTTTCTGACCAGAAAGCAGGTGTGTATTTTTCCATTTGCCTAGAGTGACATATTTTCAGCTATGCAGAGTTTTTAGAAGACACTGAATGTCTTTTCAAAGGAGGTGCTTTACACCTTCATTCTGTCCTTACTGTCTTTACAACCTCTGCTTTGCACAACTGTACTTAGTTGATCATAATTATTTCTTTTTAGGCTAAAATATTCAACTTGCCAAAATCTGAAGACAGGAAGTCTAAAACAGGTAACTTTCCTATTTCTAGCAGACCAAAGTTCCTCTGGCAGCAGGCAGAAGACTCTCCATGTGCCTTGACACGGCTGGAGTTGAGCCAGCTGCTTCGTCAGGTGAAAGCACCGAAGGCTCTCACTCCAGCTGCAGCTTGTAAGAACCCTCATCCAATTAATATTTCTCCTAGAAATTTAGCCCATTTGGAGGGCAGGTGACTGGATAGATGAGTTCATCATATCCAAATTATCCTACCTCAGTATAATTTCTTTTTAATGCAAAGAACTGTGATTACTCCCGTGTCTTTTATCCCACCTGCTCCAATTTTGCTCTCCGTGTCATCAGGTATCTGTTGGAAAAGGGTGGCTTGCCATGAGTTCCTGCCCTTTTTATAGGGAATTTGAAAAGAATTACAGCAAGGTCATCTCTACCCTGAAGCAATATTTAAATGGTACCAGGTTTTAATTCCTTCATCTTCCCACCTTCCTCGACCCTGAGCGCCAGATCCAAATTTCCTGTGTAATTTGTGGCCCATTGATTTATACTGCACAACCACATCTCTGCTATACCAGTTAAATCAGCTCACCTCTTGCCAAGCTAAATACTGGAGTTTTCCCATGTTTAGTGGTGAACTCCTGGAATTAGCACGGAGCCATGTGGCATTTGACGTCTGGTGGACGCTTTGCTCCTTGTCTCACTCTGGTGAAGTCCTACTTGGAGAGGTGCCTCTCTCTTATTATTCCTTATTGTTCTGGCCACTGGAAATTGGATACTTCCCCACAAATCCTTCTCATCTGCATCCTCCCAGACCTTGCAGCCACCTACAGTGCTTGTGGTATGAAATTAATACTCAGATGTTTTCTCAGGCAACCGGTGGTTTCTTCATTTCGGCTGCACTCCCTCCAAAGGGAGGTTGAGATGACCAAGGCAGAGCAAAAGGCAGGGAGCAGGAGTGCAGGAGAAATCCGGTGGGTCATGCCATCAAATATCCTGTCTCTTGAAGTGACCAAAGCCTCTACAGGCCTGGGGAAGAGATTGGTACAACCTCCCCTAAGAATCATAGAACGTTAAGGGTTGGAAGGGCCTTAAAGCTCATCCCCCCCTGCTATGGGCAGGGACACCTCCCACTAGACCAGGTCGAACTTGCTCAGGTCCCAAAAAATTTGTAGATCAGGGACTTTCTGAGCCAGACACAGCTGCCTGTAGTTCTCCTTGGAGAGTTTCTGCTGCTGTGATCCTCCAGCACCGCGTCTGCAGCCTGGTCTTGGGACAGCAGTCCCACTCTCCAGGTTGGTGATGGTGAGGGGTGGAAAAGCTCTTCACCATTGTGCTCTCCACTTACAGACTGGCCAAAATTCATGCCCTTTCCATCAATCCTCCTTTCCACAGCAAGCTCCCAAGTGGCTAATAAAGTTAAATCACATCCATTCTTCACCACCAGGCATCGGCACGCATTGGCAACCCCCCTGCATTTCAGAGGAAGCTGCTAAAAATGGACTTCCTTCCTTTTCCCCGCTCTTCCCTCCTCCAGCTCTCCCCATCCCTTGCAAGAACGAGCCCTACGGCCATCACCACATATTGGCCCCACCCCTGCAGGCTTTCTGCAGGAAATCTGAGCTCCCTGCCCTTTGTGCAGGGACTGAGGCGCTGCTCTCTCCCCTGCCTTTGGACCATCTGTGTGCAACCAGCAGCAGAAGTGCCACGCACTCGCTCGCTCTCCCACCAACTCACCCTCAGCCCCTACCATCTGGAGATGATCTGTTTGTCTATTTAGACTCCAAGCTCTCCAGGGCAGGAACTGTCTCTAATTGCATGTTTGTACCGTACCTACAGCTGTGTTGGACTGAATACACCCACTGTCATCTTCTCTTGGAAGCTCAGCTCCTCCTGGGAGTGTCCAGCACTGAAAAGTAAGACCACTTGGAAATCCAAGTTGCTGGAGGCACATGCCACAGTTCTTTGGTTGCGCTTATATTAGACCACAGAAAAATTCTTCCAGTGGCTGCAATAATCATCCAGCCCAATTTTTACTGCCAAGCTGACAAGAAGGACTTAAAAGCAGGGAAACTATTGCTTAGCATGGTAGAGCTCACATCTGGCTGGAGCTCCAAAAGTGCCTGGATAATACTGCATCCCACCAGGAAAACCCCTTAGGACCCCAGGTTTGCCAGTGCCTTGTTTGGTGACCTCTGGCCAATGCCACCAGGGAGCCAGGTGGGGAGGCCAGGAGCCTCCCAGCCAGATTTTGCAGCCTGAATTTATTTCATCCTCACTTCAGCACAGCAGGAAGACCTCATGTGTACATACCTACTGCTCACTGCCTCCCTGCTTCAGGATGATGAAGACCTTGGGTGCTTTTGTTCATAAAAAGTACACAAATTAACTGCTTTTCTCCCCTTGCTATTGAACAGCTTTAATTAAAAACCTCCTGTAATTGTTTTTAGGCCTCTGAGCTCCAGCCTTTTCATAGCACCCTTATAACACATTTTTCAAGCTCTGTATTTTCACTGATTCAGGGCAGGTGGCAGAAAATGGAGGTGTTATCACAAAATATAATTTTAAAACAAAGTAAAGAAAAAAGCTCCATAAAGTTTCTAGTCTAATCCAAGAGGGGGAATGAATGTATTACCACAGCAAGCCTCCTGCAGATGGTGAAAAGTATCTCAATTCAATAATACAATAAAATTTAAAAGTGCGTCTATATTTTTTCCCATTTGGTTAACTCTGGAACACCATTTCTGCTTGTTTTGGCTGCTTTTTATTCCTGCCTTTGAGTGTAAAGAAATGGTAAGGAAGTTTGTGAATGAGGTCCTGCTCACATTCCAGACTCAGCTCTGTACACGGGCTGCTTTCTGCCGGGATCCTGGGATGAGGTCATTCCAAAACCACCTAGTTTGCCCAGTGTGCTCACTCAAAAAAGATTCAAATGGACAGATTTGCAGTTTCTGCAATGCAAACACACATACAGTAGTTTTCCTGCATGCCAGCATCCATCTGGGAGACTCGTGGAAAAAAAAAAATTAAGAAAGGAAAAAAAACCCAAAAAACCCCATCAGTTTTTCCGCTATGAAAGGCTGTTTATAAAATCAGTTTGATCAGCTCAGGAATGAGCTGAGATAATGTTTATCCACACAAACACTGAAGATCGTGCAACTATCTTAACATGCCGAGCTGAGATAACTGCTTGGCTGAAAAAAAAAGAGGTTAGAACAACAGGAAATTGCTCATTTACTACCAGTTGCTCAGGTATTTTAAAGGGCTCCCAGAACATTTGCTTTTGTGTACCTAAGAGAAAAAAGTCGCTGATGGTGGGGGGAACCCAGATGGTAACATAAAAGTGACTTTCCTTGCTGAAAGAGTAAAGGCAGAAGAAGGGGGTTGTGACAAGAGGATATAAAATACCCTGCAATTCATCAGCGAGGAGAATCAAACTCGGCCGGAGCGATCGGCATTCCTGGGGATTATGGAAAGGATTACGGTGAGTTGTTAGCAGGGCGAGGGAGCCACTGAAAGATGGGCTTTCCTACTGCCTTGAAATAAATGGGACAATTAAGGCTTTGGGAAAGCTAATGAGGTTTTTTCTTGAATTTTCAGAGCAGCTGGCCAGCCCTCGTGTAGGAAAAGCCATTTATTGAGGAGGAAAGAAAAACAGGCAGTGAAAATAAAAATGTTTGCATTCCCTAAAAATATACTTCAAGCCTTCCGAGGGGGAAATCAATTATCCACAAGGCCATCCTGCTGTCGGGTAGAAAAATCTAAGGCATTTTCCAGCTCGGCTGCCCTCGGTTAGCTGATCTCTCTGTCAGATGGGTCTCATCACGGCGGCATTCAGTGCCTCCGAGTCTTTCATGTGTTTAATCTCACAACCCACCTGTGAGAAGAGGAATTACAGTGAAGGAGCTGAGGAAAAGGCCCAGACTTTTAAAGGGATTTAGCTGCCCAATTACCTGGCTCAGGGCTGGACTGGAAATCCCCAGGAGAGAGGGATGTTGCACCTGGGTCTGCCAAGCCCTGGGTCTGTGCAGTTCTCAGCAGCAGTGCCCACTTGGGCCTAGGACAAGGGAGAGCTCAGTGCCCCTGTGAGTGGGCCATTCTTTCTCCCTTGATTATTCCTAAGAAATGTTTTGAGTCTGAAAGGAAATTAATAAATTATCAGAGTCTGAGTTCAGAGCATGAAGAGCGGTTCTTTCTCCTGAGGCTGAGCAGGGTCTTGCAGCTTTGGTGCTTGTGTTTATTCCCAGGAAAATGATTTATAATTAACCTCCTAGCATCATGAAGAAGTAGGGCTCCTTTCCTGGTCACGATTTTGCTGCCTCCTCCTGCACCAACATCCCTCACTACTCACCCAGTCCAGACCTCTCTGCTCTGGGTAGAGTCCTGCTAAGAGGGTCAGCACAGAACATGTGCCAAAAACCATATTCGTCTTTCTCCATGGGTGAATCTCTGTTGGGCACATGCACACAGCCACCACGACCCGTTGCGGCTTTGGCAGAGGAATACCAGCTGTGTGACAGCCCACCCTGTGTCTCTGCAGGTCTGGAGCCCTGCTAGGAGGCAGGACAGGTAACCACATTCTCTGTGATCCCTCCTCTTGTGGGGTGATTATGGTAAAAGATACAAGCAGAAAAGCACAGATGACAAATAACAGAGATGACAAAAGGCAGAGAGCTGTTGACGTTGTACGTGCACCTGCTTGGGCCTGAAGATGTATGTTTGATTTTAATTGTTATAAATCATCATTCATTCATCACAGAGCCTATTTTTTTCTCTGTCATGGCCTGACCCAGGAAACACACTTCATTCAGAGGCAAAGTCACAGCCTTCTCTAGGTCCTGTTTTATAAGTCAGCTTTCCCTGTGAAGGGCTGCCATGGGTGTTGCATTTTGACTTTTTGCCATGGCTTTGCTATCAGCTTCCCCTCCACATTCCCTCAATCTGCAAAACTGCCTGACACATTGCAGTCAGTGCCTTATAAATCCACACTGGTATGGAGGCAGCTCCCTTCCCGTGCACTGTTTCTTATTAAAGAGATATCCATCGGCCGCTCACACTCGCTGTGTTCCACAGCCAGGTATCCAGGCAACCTACTCAAAACTTGCTGGAGTCAATGGAAAGAGTCTGCTGTCCCTGCACCACCACGGGCTTTAAAATGAGATTGAACTCCTTGCTAGGAACCAGCAGGGTTCTCCGTGGTTTGCCAACTGCTTGCAGGTGCATGGAGCAGGGACTGAAGAGGCGAAGCATCGAGAAAGGATAGAACAAGGGCCAATGGTTTTAAACTGAAGGAGGGTAGATTCAGATAGGTATGGGGAAGAAAATTTATGCAATGAGAGTGCTGAGGCCCTGGCACAGAGAGGTGGTGGGTGCCCCATCACTGGACACTAAATATTTAATGTCAGGCTGGAAGGGGCTCTGAGCAATGTGGTCAAGTGGAAGAAATCCCTGCTCACTGTGGGAGGTTTGGAGTGAGACGGCCTTTAAAGGTCCCTTCCAACCCCAACCATTCTGTGATCCCGGGATCTGAAAATTCCAGCAGGTCAGAGTGCTCAATCCACCTGAATGCACGTGGCTGCTGTTCCCAGCTGGGTATCTCCCACTTTGCCCGCCGTAGGCAGACCCGGGAGCGCTGTCGTGCGCGGCATCCGCCGGCTCCCGGATACGGGCTGCGCCGAGAGGTGGGGTTTGAGACAATCGGCACCCGCCTGCCAGCTGAAGCACAAAGCCTAATTGAAGAAAGCTGTTCTTTCATCCCCACAAAGCATAAACAGGCAGTGTTATGGTGACAAACTTCCCAGCGGCTCCGCGGCTGCTGCTCCGAGCGCTCGCGCACGGCGCCGCGGAAGGCAGAGGAAAGGAAGGCGACGTCCTCGTTTTGCAGATCTCCTCTGGCTGGTTCCAGAATGGATTTGGAGCTCACGCCCAAAATCTACACATCTGCGATGGTCCTGAATCATGTACCAGATAATTCCTGCTTGGGAACTCTGGACAAATTGCTCTTTCACATAAGCTCTTTAATTCCCACCCTTATTAGGTAAGGTTTTTGGGGGTTTTTTTCAAAATTTCTGCTGCTTTCTCCTCTTTCTTGATGGCCTCATGGACACTGCCTGTGCCTTGGCCAAAGCAATTCTCTGTCCCAGACTGTTCCCTCAACAAAGGGGATTTCCCCAAGCACCACCCCAAGCTCTCCCAAGGCACCCATGCTACCATTTGCCTATGAAATGGACCCGATCCGGCGACGGATCAGGACATTGGGATGCAGGAACCACAGTGAAGGGCTTGGCTTGATGATCTAAGGCTCTATTTTTGGGTTTGATGAGTGCTGGGAGGAGTGACAGAAGGTTAGGCTTTTCCCATCACCTTCCTGCCAGAGATAGGCCCGGCCCCGACACTCTCTGCTGTTGGCTGCTCATCACAAGGCCCCCTGTCAAAACCAGGATGGCTGATGAGCTACGAACAAGCTCACAGTTAGATAATAGATGAAAGAGCCTCAAGATAAATTAGGTGCCTCCAGAAAACCTGGCCAAATGTGTTTAAAACAGGAGATCCAACACCATTAATTCTCATCAAGCAGCTTTAAAAAAAGGGAACCCGCACTTGACTTATGCTTAGAAAACGTTATCTTCCCTTTTAACAGGGGTTTTATAGTGTATTTTGAGAAGATGACAAACAATAGGGTTATTTTGAAGTCATGCCAAACACTACATTCGCTGGAAGAGAAGAACAATGTTACCTCCTCTCTGTCCACTGACCCTGCAGCCATTTCACCAACAAACAACATAAATAAAAAAAGTGAAAGTGCTGTTGTTAACTTCCTTACAACCAGAGCTTGGGAAATGTCTTTGAATGAGATATTTGTTCCTTTCAGGAAAGATCATTTTGTCAAAAGTGAAACTTTTTACAAGAGAGCTGGAGAGGGACTTTAGACAATGGCATGAAGTGACTGGACAAGGGGGAATGGCTTCCCACTGCCAGAGGGCAGGGTTAGGCGGGATATTGGGAAGGAATTCTTGGCTCTGAGGGTGGTGAGGCCCTAGCACAGGTTGTCCAGAGAAGCTGTGGCTGCCCCATCCCTGGAAGTGTCCAAGGCCAGGTTGGATGGGGCTTGGAGCAACCTGGGATAGTGGAAGGTGTCCCTGCCCGTGGCAGGGGGTTTGGAATGGGATGAGCTTTTCGGTCCCTTCCAACCCAAACCATTCTATTAAAGTTTCATTGCTTCTCAGGTAAGAAACTAAATAAAAAAGAAGTGTTCCCAGAGTTCCCAGGAACTATGTTCAGTCTCCATGCCATGTAAAATCGAAATTAAATGGGTGAACTTTGAGTCATCATTCAGCATTTGGGGAGTTGTGGTATTTTAAAGCTTTTGCAGCAGGGACCATATTTTTTGTTTTGTGTCTGTTCAGACCCTCTAACTTGCTACTGTCATGCAAATAAATTTATAGCAAATAATAATAATAATAACAACAACAACAAATACATAACATGTTTTCACCAGTGGTAATCCTTCCCAAATTGTCCCCAGTTGCAAACAGAGAAAGAAATTTAAGGAGAACAGATGGAAACAGCTATTTTACTTTAACACTGGCAAAATGAGCACCTGCTCACAAAGAACCCAGCCAGCAGGACTGGGAGGTTATTGCTAAAAATGGTCTACCAACCCATTCAAAATATATCAACAAATTCATCTGAATATTTTCAAGGAACAAATTCCTTCCTCTCATAACTGGAATAAGCTTGTTCTCAAATGACACTGTGTGCGTATTTTGGGCTGCACACACCAAGATGGCAAAGAATAAAGTCCTTAAATCAAAGTTAGTGTTGGCACAGGTGAGGTTGAAGGCATATGTGGCATCAGAATTAGGAGCTGATAGCAGCCACCACTGCCAGAGACCAAACATCACTTTTAATGCAAATGTGAGTGACAACGCTGCTATTTCCATCTTTATTGGCACTTGCCATCGCGGGTGCTCGGGCCGGAAAATGGAACACGCGGTGAACGTGGGAGAAAACCAGCTTCTCCCGGCCCCGATCCGCCGTCTGCGCTCCACTCCAAGCCCTGCGAAACCGCGGGCAGGTGCAGGGGAGAGCTCGCAGCGGCTGCGGGGACTCTGCAACCCGATCTGCCGCGGGCAGAGCCGCTTTCATGGGCTGCGTGCTCGGGCAGGTCCGCGTCCCGGCACAAAGAAACCCACCGTGAGGAAATAATTGGATGTTAATTTCCTCCAGCTTTGCCTTCATTAAGCACAATTTGAGAAAATAACACCGCGCCACGGGGAGAGGGGTTGTCTTTTAAAAAGGTGTGTTTTGCTTTGGGTACGTGTGGTGTTGGCTTTGCAGCAACCCACGGGAGTAAAATGCACCCGGGGTGCCCAAATTCCTTGGGAAACCTGAGTGGGAGACATTGCAGCCCTCCAGCCCCCCGGGGAGATGCTTGAGGGGTTCTGTCCTCACCCTCGAGGGCACCATTTGAGCTGAGGTCATGCTGTCCCCACCCTCACTTGGCACCCAGTGCCTCCCCTGCCAAGAACCCCCACGGATGGATGGCAGCTCCTGTGCTGCTCCTGCTTGTGCTGCGAGGGGATTACTTAATTAAGGATCCAGGAGTGCCAGGTGAAAGCTTATCTATCCAGAGAGAACGTGCCCCGATTCCTCGGCGTTGTACACATGTGGTATCGTTTTTCCATTATTTGGAACATACAGGACTAAATTAATAACAGTTCCTACAAGGCCCTGGGGCTCTCCGTGGAAGAATTTTGATCTCCTTAGGAAAGGCTCACCATTTCTCATAGGAGAGATGCACTTGACTCCTGACCTCTTTTCAAAGGCACCTGTGTGAGCTTTTAAAATCCACTACCACCAATTATCCACTTTCAACCTGAAGTGTTTAAACCTCGGACCACATTAACTGAGCTTAGCACATAGCCATGTCATTGCAGACTTCCTGATGTGAGGAGATGCCTTGACACGGCTGAAAGAGAGTTTAGGGATGAGGCATGAGATTATCAGCTTCTCCTCCTGACAGCTTCAAACAAAGGAGCCTTTTAGCCACCTGGTTTGTGTCTCCCACACCTGCATTAAGATTGGGAGACAAACCTTTGTACTGCTGCCTTGATCCTATTATTTGCATGTACCTGTCCACAGTCACCCTGCATCACTTAATAGCCTTCAGAGAGACCAAAGGGAAGAAGATGCACATCTACTATTTCTCTTTCAGGTTTAATACCTTTTCTTTTCTTTTTTTCTTTTTTTTTTCCCCTCTCCAAGGCTGCAAGACTTTTAGGACACTACGGCATTTATTTAAACTCTAAGGAGATTTATTTGGCTGGGGGGATGGAGGAGGGGAGACTGTGAGAAGGCTGAAGATGTGGATGAGGGATGAAAAGGGAGAGGAGGCCGTTTTAAGGGTTTCTGGCTGGGCTGCAGAGAGCAAAGCCCAGTTCCTGCTCCCAGCACCAGGCAATTGTTTGGCTTTGGGATTCCTCTGCTCCCTGCTCAGGTTTGACCCTGAGACCACATCTGTCCCCTTGTCCCTGTGAAGAGTCTCCTGCAGCTCTCCCTGCTGCTGCCTCCAAGTCCAGACAGGGAGGGACGCTGGACTTGAGTGCTTCACCTGCACCCCAGGCACCTGCTCCCCTTCTCAGCCCCTGTGCTGGGGTGCAACCTCATTCCTCCCCCCAAAATGGCCCTGCTTCCTTACACCTATGGGCTCAGATGTCTCAAGAAATCAGTTCCAAGGCCAGACTTAGCCTGGATGCAGAGTTCAGGATGTGCCCTGCTTCCATCTCCCTCTGCCACAGTGAAATTGGCTTTGTATTCTCTGTTCCAGAGCTGAAGGCATGTCTAGATTTTAAATTAGATTCATATTCTCCTTCCCACAAAGGACAGAACATTATTAACCTCCTGGATCCAGCTCTGGCTGACAAGATGTCTCTGCAAGGGTAGATTTCATCCATAGCCTGTGCATCTACATCGCTGCATTTCAGCCTCAGCCAGCTCCTCAAGTCATCAATGTAACTGAGGAAGGTAGAAATATTAGAGTTGCATTCATATTCCAGGCCTGGTTTAAATCACCAGCATTGTGGAAAGCTCTGGATAGGTCCAAAAAAAAAAAAGAAAAAAGAGTTTTCTGGTTCTAGTTTTTCACATTTTCTTTTCCCCTCTGAAAAGTGAAACCCTCCAGCTGCCCAGCATTGCACAATGGCCCAAATGCTGCGAGTTCCAGCCCTAATCCCAGCCTGCTCCGCACGCCAGGCCCAGCAGAGCTCGGCAAAGTGCCCCACTGCCACCCTGCTTCCCAAGCCCTTCCCTCCCAGAGGTGGCCCTTGTTCCTGGGGTCACTGCAAGGGGCTTGTCCCCAACGCCAGGCCATGCATTTGACCTCTGACCTTGTCCATCAGCTGCAAGGAACACAGGGGGACACAGAACAGGGTCAGCTCCCTCGGCCATCCTATGATTTGTGCTGCCACAGGAAGCAAAATGAGAGGAAAGCTCCAGATTTTGGTCATGTGTTGGACATGCTTTCCATTATGGTCAAGGGAGTGCTGCCAGTGTTCCACCAGCATGCCAGAAGGGATGAAACCAGGCCCAAGTGTCTTCCCCAGTTACCAGATGATGGAAAAACTCCTTGTTCTCCTTCTGTCTCTTCAGAGGTGACACTGCCATGGATGCTCTGATCCACTGCAGGATCTGTGCAATCCTGGCTGCAGGTGCCAGGCATCCAGGGAAAGCCACTGAGACCCAGGTCTGGGTTTTGGCATTGTTGTTTTTATTATTAATATTATTATTATTATTATTACTGTGTCAGTGGCCAAGCCTATGATCTCTGTCAGCATTGCCTGAACCCAATGACAGAGGGAAAAGTTTCACCAGGACTCTGGGTCTCCCCAGGAGGAATTGATGGGAACAAGAAGGCATCCTGCATTATGTCCATGTGCCAGGTGATGAACCTGATGAATCAGCCAAAATCCGCTCCAATAAGGGGCCTGATCCTCAGCAAACAATCCTGCATCAAATGCCATCCCCTAGTGAAGACCAAAGGCTCGACCAAAAGTCAGTAACACCAGAGGGAAACGATGGTCTGTGGTTAAAGATATGTGCTTAGCCTTCCAAGAGGGATGGATTTAGTTCCTCTTTTTGGCTAAGTGTTCCCATGATCCTGACGTCAAACAAATCACTTCATCTTTTGCCACCTCAGTGCCCCATCTGTTAAAGCATATTTATAGTATTTTTCTCTTTTCTCTTGCCCTTTGTCTTTTCTGTTCTGATTATAAAATACTCAGAGCAAGGTTGTCTCTTGCTGCAAAAAAGTCCATCAGAAGAGGGCTCTGACCTGAATTCCTGCTGCTGAAACACAAATTTTCTAGATCGTAATGCAGTGCCTACCATGTTTATGACACTGGTTGAGAAATCCCCATTACTTATCCATGGAAAATTTTGATTTGAATGAAAACGTTGAGTGGTTTGTTTGGAAAAGGAGAACCCCGAGCACAGTTTCCATTTTTCCCAGAAAAGAAATCTCTGAAGAAAGTTCACAAACCCCAGAAATTCTTGTGAAATCAAAAAAGCATTCATTAATCAGCGTTACAAAGTCAAACAAAAGACAAGCTCGTCTGTCCCACGGGTGGATTTCCTTCCTCTCTGCAAGGCGCTGGAAACCCTTCCCTGCCGCCCAGCCTTGGTCAGGGCTCTCATTCCAGAGGAATCGCTTCTGTGTCAAGGAAAAATCTGTTTCCAATAGGCCGTGGAAGGTCTGTGCATCCTTCTCCTGTTTCACACAGAGCATTCCCAGCCCTGCACGGGCACAGCCTCCCAGGTCTCGCACTGCTCCACCATCTCCAGAGCTGTGCTGGGTCTGGAATGCTCAGCGTTGTCCCAGCACAGGCCTGTGGAAAGGGCCTGTCCATCAGCGTGGTGCTCTGCCCCTCTCGACCAGCTGGCTCTTCCTGCTGCCTCTTCCTGCTGCTTCCCCTCTGCTCCCAAGAGCTACTGGGAATGGAGATGGACAAATCAAGTTGTTTCCACCTTGCTTTGCCTCGTTTGAGAAGCTGAGGTTTCCCACCAGCTCGTCCAGCAGGTCCTTGGGAAGGGTGAGAGCTGCACACGTGCAATCTTCTCTTCCTGCATTTCTAAAGCTGAAATTTCAAACTACAATGTGTGAATTAAGAACTCAGTACTTGCAGGTACCATCAGCCAGTCTGTCTCAGATTTAGCTGCAGGACAGGACTGCACCTTTCTCCAAGCAGAGGAGGTGGGTTTGTGCAGGAAACAACGTGTCCACAGGTTTTTCCCAATAGCAAGACTGTGGTCTTACCTGAAAACCACTCACCCCCGAGGCAAGGAGCGCACCAAGGATTTGTGCTGGAGATGTTCCTGCTGTTGCCAAGAAGTAGACCTTCAGAAGTGATGGGGGAGATCCAGAGCGCCTTCTCCTCCTTTTCCTGCCCCATTGCCCCCAGGATGTGCTGCTGACACCATCACCTTGTCCCCATCCCACCTCCAGGAGGTGTGTCCACCAGGCAAGGCCCCGACTGCAGGGATTTGGGAACTTGTTCATCACCCAGTGTTGTAAAGTTCCTCAAGTGGGACTAAAGGCTGGGCAAGAAGCGTCTATTTGTTCCATGTCTCCATCCTCAGGAAGCCAGAGCACCACCAGGGGAGGTCAGGGCGGATTCCCAAAAATGTGACCCATCCTCTCAGCAATGTGAGCATAATTCAGAGCGTGCCGCGGGCTCACCGGCAGCTCCGGGGGTTGCTGTCATGACTCCACAAAGTGCTGCACTCCCCCAGGAAGAGCAATCCAAAGAGGAGGAGCCCAGTGGTGCCTCCACTGCCCTCAGCCAGCGGGGGCTCGTGGTTGTGCAATGTTTACATGAGCACAGAGCTCACCATGGCTACACAGACCTCGGGAACAGCAGCTCCAGCCTGCGTGCTCAGAGGAGAGCAGCCCTGTTTCGCTGGAGCCAGAGGAGCCTGTGCTGGCCTGGACAAGGAGCTGAGTGCTGCAGGGAGAGCTGGAAAAGTCTCACACTCCCTTGTGTCGGTGTTGTCCATCTCAAAGCCACATCTTCCAAAGGGGTTGTACAATTGGGGTTTCTGCAATGGCCTCATCCTTCCCACAGTGCCTGCTGTGTAGCCCCCAGATCCCTCCCTCTCATCCCAGCTGTGTTTTGGGAGGATGCTGGGGTGTGCAGGTTCTCTGAGCTCTCTGCTTCGCAGCAGCACCAACAGTGAGCAGAGGAGGAGGGACAGGACCTGCTGATGTGGCCACCTGCAAATGGCAGGTGCAAAAGCTTCAAACTCTGCAGAGCATTGCACAGGAACACTTTAATCACACAGGGTGTGAATCATTCATAGAATCCCAGAATGGGTTGGGTTGGAAGGAGCCTTAAAGACCATCCTGTTCCAGCTCCCTGCCATGGGCAGGGACACCTTCCACCAGACCAGGTTGCTCCAAGAGCACTTCCAGGGATGGAGCAGCCACAGCTTCTCTGGGCAGCCTGTGCCAGTGTGGGTTCAGGGCTTTAAGGGACAACCCTATGGAGTCCTTATTCAGCTCCAGAGTCCAGCTTGATCTTGGCACAGTCATGCCACTCCTCCATATTCCAGCACAGCACAGATCCATTACTGTACTTCTCCCATCTGCTTATGGAGCTTCCTTTTCTCCCTTCCCATCCTCCAAGTTCCCCTCTTTGCCATCAGCCTTGTCCAGTTTCTCTCAGCAAGGGGGCATAGATGTGATCTAGGAATGCTTTAGGATGCATCCAAACATCCTGCTTACAGTCCACAGTGGACAACCTTTGAGACAGGTCAGGTGGACTCCCAGCTGAGGATTTGAATGGAAAAGGAAGGTAGATCCAGGCTTTGAAAAGGATGGGCTGGTGCTGAAGCATTTGCAGTGCAGAGGGAGCCTGGAGAGATTTGGTTCCTTGTAGGATGGAGGCTCTAACAGCAACTTCTTAGGTCTGTTCTTGAATTTTCCATGCATTTCTTGATCCCATCCTTATTAGCTGACACCGTATTTCCAACGTTGCAATGTATTATTCCCATTGGGAATGTGGAAACGTGGCTGTGTATGGATATGGTAAATGCTGAGGGTAGATTTCCTGCTTGCCCAAGCTCCACATCCAGCCATGGCTGGGCAGCTGCTGAGCTGACAGTCTGTGCTGGTGCCCACAGGATTTGGCATTCCAGCCAGGAAGAGGACAGAGCTGGATCCAAGCTTCCCAGCCAGAGCACCACTGGTGTTCGTGCAGACAAACTCCCGACTGATCTGATTCCAATGGAGATTATGGGCTTGACTTGATGTAGAACAACTTCTGATGGCAAACATGGGAATGGGGTGTGTTGGCCAGTTGGAAATTGTTTTCTCTGGTTTGTTTGTTGTTGGTTCTTTTATGAAGATTTATTTCAAAGTGTTTAGAGCTGGTACCTTTTTGAGCTCCAAATTTGGGTGAATAAAAGTCCTGGTGAACAAACCCCAGATCTTGGCCAAACCACATCTTCTGGGAAAGAAGGGGGTCAGCCCCTGAGACAATCCCTGGGGAGCCTTTTGGGGACAAGTTGTGCATACTAGCATTCAGAGGCCCTTTTCTCTAATTTCCCTAAACTCAAAATCTCACAGAACCTTTCCCTCAGTCATGGAGCCTCTTTTTTTTTGGAATGTTGGGGGAAGATTTCTTCTGAAAGCTGATTGGACTTTTCAGGGTCTCCCAATCCCTCACACCTGAAGGCACAGTGGTCTTCCTAATGGACCATGATTGGAATTTTCATGGTATTTAACTCTGGTGCCCAGGCTCCTGGTGGTGATGGGGATGTATGGCCATTTCCCTTCTTCCATGTAAATCTATGGCATGGTTTGGAGAGAAAAAAAGGTGGCACAAAGGATTTGGAGGTGTTTTCAATGACTGAAGGCCAGACATGTGAAGCCTTTCTCAGGGTAAATGCCAGAGATGGAGTTCAAAGAAAATAAAAGTCTTGTCTACGTGGCTTTTCCACAGGGCTGGGGATCAACCAGGACAGCTGTTCCTGAGACAGCATTGGGAAGTTTTGCTGGCTGAGACAGCTTAAATCAGGAAGAAGACTCCTTGGGATGACTGTTCTGGGATTTTTTCATACTTTAAAGGCCCAAACCAGGTTGATAAAGACTCACACACAGTCATGAAGATCCCTGAGTACCACAACATGATGTTTATGCTGGTTAGACTCTGCCTGGCATTCAGGGCAGGAAAACAAGGAAGGGAGAAAAACATAAGGAGAAAAAAATGAGGGAAAAAAACCCCATGGGGACCACGCACCACCCACATGGAGAGTTCCAGATGTTCCCAGCACCAGCCCAGCAGCCACCAGCCCATTAGACGCTCATTAACAAGTGTAGACACTGGCAGCAGCAAATCTGGGGGCCTCCAGTCTGCAAAAGTGCCCCTCTCTTCCCTCCACAGCCCTTCCTTTGAAGCTCCCCCAGCCTCCTGCTGACACACATCTTGTGGAGATGCCTCTAAGTGAGAGGTTCCTCAGCACCACCCGGTGCACTGGGGGTACAGCCTCTGAGGATGGATGGTATCCAAATGTTTGGCAGGAATTCCAACTTTCCTTACTTTTAGGCGTATCTGTGGCTTTTTGATACTGTAAACAACTGACATAGGCATGGAAGAATAGTGTATCTGAAACAGTTTATACAAAAGAATTCCATCTGTCAGTCTGTTTACAGTTCACATGTGAAAAGGCAAAAATCTTTAAAAGGAAAACCCCGAGGGGAAAAACATTTATATATATAAATATGTGTGTATATACCCCATACACATATATAGGATATGCTACAAATAATTGTTGAAGTGGAACAGTATCAGTGTAGAGTTTCTTTTTCTCTTGAATAGCACTATTTTTTTTTTCCTGGTGTAAATTAAATTTTCCCAGTTTGCTTTCTAACTTATTCAAAACAGCACAAAGAAAGCAGACTGGAATTAACAGGGTGGTTTGGATTTTTTTTTTCTCTGTTTCTTTTTTTTTCAAAACACTTTCCAGTTTTAAAGTTGTCCTAAAGCTTCTTGAAACTGTGCATAAGATCATTGCAGCAAAGAAGAAATACTGCTATTACACCCTTGAGAATAACCTTGAAACCCGGCTGCTGTGTTATCTGAAGGGGGATTTTAGAAATTGCTGTGAGAGCCTTAACTTCTGCTTGGACAGACACCAAGGAAAGCCAGAAATGATCCAGGTTTTGTGTCTTTTCTCAAGGGAAGAAAAAAATCCTGCATAATTATCCACCTCGCTCCTCAATGCCAAAAGGCAGAACCCTGGAGGCAAACATGGCAAAGGCCTGATTTTGTAATGTTTGTGCTGAGCTGACCCAAACCGGGATAATCCACAAGCTCAAGCATAGGTGTCACACAGGTGTTTTTAGCCCTGTTTTTCCTCTCTCTGGACCAAATCCTGTGGGTGCAAACTGCTTGGATGAGCATTAAATCAATTTGTTGCTTATCAGGGATGAGGGATTTGTTCTTGGCTGAGAGGATCCCTATACTGAATCACAGAATATCCTGAACTGGAAGGGACCCACGGGGATCACACACAACTGCTGGTGATAGACACGTGCTGAGGACCAGGGCTCTGCATACGTCACCAGGGAGGATGGTTCAGAGACCAGACATGGGTTTTCCACCTCTGGAACATGAATTTTTCCATGGACACGTGTGAGGATACCCTCAACATCACGCTCAGGGAAGATGGGAAGGCTGTGAGAGGAGGGTGTTCTCGCAGGGACACCCCCGAGTGCAGGCCCAGCACCACTCCACGAGCTCTGTGTTGATCCAAAATCCAGCCAGTGTCCCATCCTAGGCTCCCTCTGCCCTCCTGGCCCTGCTGCTTTGGCTGCTGCTGAAGGCACCAAGGACACCCAGCACATCTCCGGCCCTGCTCTGATGGCCAGGGCTGCGTTTTGCTGTTTGTTTTTAGGAGCCCCACAGATGAAGGGAGATGGGTAACAACACAAATATTTACATGTGGCAACCGTTTGTTTTAATTGCATGGGATGAAATCAAGGTTTTTTGTTGCCCCCGCAGCAAGGGGAGGAAGTGGGGGGTGTTTTTATGGGCATTCCAGAGCCCAGCCAGCCTTGGGAGGTGAAGGAACAGCGTTGCCCACCAGCTTGACCAAACATGTGCTCCTCATATTCCTCCACCATGGAACAGCTCTTTTTTATTGTGTCTTGGCAGGGCTGTGAGCCTGCAGTCCTGGTACGATAACATCCCACTCCTGCGAAATTCCAGGGGGCCGAATTCCACCCGTGCGTCTCACACGGAGCAGGAACAAGTGTGGAGCAGGAACACACCTGTGCCCACTCTCCTGCAGATGTTATGAGCTCTGGGAGACCCTCTTTCTGCTCCATCTCACACAGAGGGCAGCCCCAAAGAGCAGGAGAAATAATAAATCCATTGAGGTTTCTAATGGGACTTTGTTGCCAGTGTGTTGAAGCATTATGGGGCAGCTGGGGCTGGTGTTGGCTGGAATTTTTCCCAAGAGGTTTGCCCAAACTGAAAATCCAGAGCAGAAAAAGATCACCTTTTTGGGAATGTCGTGTTTGCCAAATCACTTCCTATCTCCTTACCCATGCTGTATATGATCAAAACAGTTGCTAAGAGACAATGAAAAATTGAAAGAAAGATGCTGATTTTTTAATGTTAAAATTGAAGAAAAAGAAAAAAGAAGTGAGAAGCAAATATTTTTAGGGAAAAGTTCATAATAATTGTCTTCCCATTGTTTGCCAGCCTTTGCCTTATTTTACATCCTGTGAAGAGCTATGTTGACATGATATCACAGAATCTCCAAGGCCAGGTATATCTCTTAAAGGAAAAGGTGTATTTCAGAAATAACTATATGTGCATTGTTCTCTTTGTGTTTTGGGAGATGCTGTCACAGTTTCACAGTCTCTGGGGACAAGCATTGCTATGATGGGAGCAGCCAGGGATGGGAAGTGGAATTTAAACTGTTAAACTGATATTTTCTGGAGAGGTGAGAAAATGGTTTCCTCCAGAGATACCTCTCTTGGGCAGGGCTACTAGAACAAGTTCAGCTTAATTTTGGGCGAGGAGAAGCCAAGTTGTGGGCTAGCCAGTGCTGCCAGATGTGGGTCCCAAAAACCCTCTCTGCTGAGAGGCGGCTGTGCTGCCATCCCCGAGGAGGACTGGCCTGTGCCACCACCATGTCTGGACATTTGATGGGTCAAATGGGTGCCTTTGTGCACAAAAGATCCACCAGACTTTCCCGAGGCAACCTGGCTTCAGCCAAGACCAGCTGGGAGCCAGTCTTGCTGCTCATTAGAGAGTGGCAGTTTTATTTGTCTTTTTAATTTATTTGGCACTTGAAGGCTGAATTCCCTTGCTTTTGCCATCCAGCCCCTGCTTGAGGGTGTCTTCTGTGCAACTGTCCCTATTTTTTTAATATGGTGTTGGGAGTTGGTGATTAATAGGTCATTTATTTTTGGAGCCCCAGAATTTCAAGGACTTCATGGTACCTGTGTTTTAGGGAAAAGAGTCCAAGGGTGTGGTGTGGAACCTCAATAGTGTTGCAGGACAAGAGAGAGGGATGCTCCACCCATGGTATGGACACCCAGACAGATGTTGAGGTCAGCCTGTGAAGTCTTTTGGGTGTTTATGGCTCCTGTCTGGGACTAACAGAGAGCTTTGAAACACCATTTAGCACGAGGCAAAGCCAATGGATGAAGGTGGGTTTTTCCCTAGTCAGAATTTCCATTGAAATGGGGCATAAAATCCCTAGAGAAAAAGAAGGCACAGAACCCCTCATCTTGGCCACACTGGGATGTCACACTCTTGGTGCCTGTCTGCCAGGTAAAGCTGTGGAGCAGGACGGGCAAAGCAGAAGGAGGGAGGTTGTTTCTTTTCCTTGTGAATTAGAAACACATTATTTAACAGCATGGAGCAGCCTTGATCAAAGGCAGATAAAAACGCAGGTAAATCCAACTTGCCTTTTTTGCTGGCATCCTGGTATGGAATTATCCCATAGAGCTGTAGGTATTTAAGTGGGACACAGGAGCCAGGAATGTGGAATCCTCTCTGAATCAACACTGACACCTCAGCCAGTGGGTAGTTCAGGTCTGAAATAGTCATATGATTAGAAAATGAATAATTACCATGGTCAGCCTGACTGTGCTGGCGCATCCCCCACCTTTCCATCTGTGAAGGCACAAACCACCTGTCCAGGAGACTTCACACCAGTGGTCTCCTCACAGTTTTCCAGCAGTGACACCATTTCCCTTCCAGGTCTCCCATCCTACTTCTGGTTGCAAGCCAGGTGAGAACAGCTGAAGGCCTGTGAGCCCCCCAAACCCAGCTGGGGGTGACCCTTGGGCAGTCCTTGGACAGAGGACAGGTTGTGCACTGAGATGGCCCTACAGGGACGGAGAGCACGGAATATGAGGGATACGCAGCATGGAAGCAGGAGCTCAGAGCCTTCAAATTTCCCTGCATTGCCGACGTCCCCTCCCTCCTCACCGCAGAAGAGCTTTGCTGTCCTGGCTTGGGATAGCCGGACTCAGTTGGGATGGCCGGACACAGTTGGGATGGCCGGACACACGCACGCCTTGGTGATCTCCACAAACACAGCCGGGCCATTACATCAGCCCTGGGTGGGGTGGCCCGGCCGGAACGGCCTCCAGACAGCGCAGGATGTGACCCGCTCCGCCAGTCCGGGCTCCGCATCCCGGGATTGCACACAGACAGCTCCCAGGCTCCAATCCCCCTCCCTCGCTCTCTTCTTTTAACCTCTTGTTTCTAAAGTGGTTTCTAAAATAAGCCCAAGTCCCAGCAGCTGTGAAAGGCGTTTGCTGTCAGAATTGGCCCCTGTGCAGACGGACTGGATACTGCAGGCGCTTGTTTCGCGTTTTGAGCCTAAACATTTCCCCCCTCCCCTTTTGCAGTTCAGCTCTTAGTTTTTAATAGTCCTTGTCATGATGGAAAGTGCCAGACTCCAGCTGTTCTTCCCAAACCTCTGGGAGAGGCCTGGTTACATCTAGTTCTCATAAATCTTGAATCCAGTTCTAGCAAGTCTTTAAGCCTGACCACTACGCTGCCTGGGCAGTCCATGATTGAAAACAGGAGCAGAGGAAGAAAAGAGGAAAGGGGAGGAAATAGAGAAAAGACTTCACACTTGTAGGCTGTTTCAGGAAAAGTCTCCAGTAGGCACAGCCTGTAAGTCACACTGAGATGAGAGTCAGGGTGTTCTCTAAAGCCCCTGTGTCACCTTGCAAACAATATGTGGCATCAGAGAAAAGGATGGTGGAGACGGATTTCTTGCAAAAACAAAGGCAGGATTCACCTGGCTTACACAAGAAAGGGCTGGGAAAATGTTCTTGTCTCAGGAACTTTGAGAACCTGCATAAATGAGATGCAGAGATCCTAAACCTCTCAAGGATCTCCAGCTGGGACAAACTGGTCTTCACACCTGATTTACGTCTGTTGTGGATTTGGCCTCCATGGTTGAAAAAGAGCACAAGAGAAAAAGGAACTCAAGGGAATTCAAGAGTACAGACTCTTTTAGAAAATGATGTACCCAATAGTGCCATGTCTTCCCTAGAGCTTGGTGAACAGGGAGAGAATTTAATCACACCGAGCACTGGCATCTCTGAGCTTGGTTATTCCTTGAGCTGTGAAACCCTGGATGCCCTGTGGGACCCAGGCACTCAACCTGCTCAGTGATGGCTTGGAGTCACCAGCACTGCTGGGGACCTGCAAAAGGCTCCTCTTGAGTTTGAAGAAGGCCAAATTCCTTATCGTCATCATCCATGGAAACTTGTGCTGTTTGCATCCATGTGGGAGACTTTGGGGACCATTATAAAGAGAACCACAAGTAAAAAAAATGGTATAATAAGCTGAACATACACAGAGCCCTCAACTTTCTCTTAGTTTCTAGACAGAGATCCCTTCCAGCAAGTAACAGAGAGATCAGCCAGTAGCACTGAAACAGGCATGTGTTTGGATCATGGAAACTAATTTAACTCAGGGGAAATGTGGAAGTCAAGTGCCCTGTGATGGATGGATGGGCAATGGCTTTTTAAGTATCCACATTTCAAGGGAGCATAAACACCAGTTTCTGCAAGTGCAGCTTAACCTCACCTGACTCCAGGGGCACCTTTTCAGTGACTTTTGGATGGGGCCTATCAGAAGCACAAGTTTCCATGGATAAGCCGTGCACTTAAGCAGCTACATATTTAAATACTCTAGATGAGCCTCCTTCCTGGATTTCCCAACATCTGTGCTTCCTCGCCTTGGAAGCCATCCCCCTCTTGGATCTGGACACTTGGAGTGCGCGGAAATGAACGGGAGCAGCTAAGGACAGCATTTCTGCAGTGGAGCAGAGCTCTTTGCAGCAATCTGGGAGAGCACCTGCGGGTGCTCTGCAAGAGCTGCAGCCATAACTCCATTATCGCCGTCGCTGCCTTAATAGGGGCATCCCTCCACAGGGCAGGAGGGATGTTGGGAGCCCACAGGATGGGGCAGAATGTTCTTCCTCTCTTGTTCCTTCTGCCTGTAGCCTGTGCCAGGGCTGTCTTGCCCCCTGTGGAAGAGCCAGGCTCGTGCCAATGTGGGCCGAGCAGCGAGGACGGGTTTTGCTGCTTGGCTCAATTCTTACCACAGACACATTTCCAGTGCTGTTATAAAGCTTATCTCCCCCTGTTATTTCCCAATATCAAATCACAGTAAGAAAACAGATTTCCCTTTGCTGAACACAGGTAGTATTACGCTGGGGAGTGTTAATGGCTTAAGCACAGATTTTTCCACCTACAGGCGAGTGACTGATAGTTTATCCATCTGCTGCATAAAACCAATGCCTAAATCCCAGCTTTAATGGGTCATATCACCTGTGGTTTCAAAATAACTCTGAACTTTCCCCCGAAGGAAGATGCAAAATAACGAAAATTAGTACTTGGAAGTGAAACGGATTTTTTTCAGTTCAACAAACAACCAGGAGCCCATCATTTTTTCAAGTTAAATTGTCTTGAGTGATTTGGTCGTAGGTCAGAGGGAGGTCAGACAAGTTAGGCTTGGTCTTTTTCCTGCGTTGTCATCTCTCAGCAGGAGGAGGAAGTTCACCTCAGCAGGTGTTATAAACACCAATTTCCCAAAATTTCATAATCATTTAGATCTAATTACAAGACACACATGGTTTTTGACTTTGCCCAGGAAGACTTCAGGGAGTGTCCACCACTCAACCAAATGAGAAGGAATTTGCAGTGATTTTGCTGTATTGGATGGGTTTGAATTTTTAATCCAGGAAATTCAGTTTAATTCCAGAAACTTATTTTAACAGGTTGTGTTGCTCCAGGTCAATTCACTTTCTGCAGCATCACAGAGACCAAGAGGGAAATTACTTTTGCACTTTTCTCAGTGTGTCCATCAGGAAGAGACACACCAATAAACTGCATTGCGGACAGAGTGGACACTTGTGCTGCCTCCAACCACAGAAACTCCCCTACTCAACAGCAGTTTGACCCAAAGCTAAAAGGCTGAGACACACCCCAGTGGTGCCAAATTTGAGCTCTCAGTTCACTTTAAAAAGATGAAGGGTGTCACGAAGCCAAGAATTCTGTTTTCTCTGGAGGTCACCAAAAGTGCCATGAGTGATAACAGCATTTTTAGCCATAGGTATCTCATGGTAGACTCCTCATGGCATTGCCTGAGCTGTTTATGGCCTTCAGGGGTGACAAAGATTAGGCCACTTGCTTAAAAACCCCATTTTAGGTATTGTCTGGTGGTGTTTGTCTCTCTACACTCCACCCTCCAGAGCTGCAGCACTGTGCTGGTGTCCTCTGTCCCCCTGAAGGCCATGCTGAGGTGTTTGTCCTGATGGACCTCCATGGTCCCCCTCTGTTCTTCAGCCTGAGGGGACACTTCACTGCCTGCAACCCTCAGGTGGGTGCTGGTGGTGTGAGTAAAGAGCAATTTGCCTTAATGGAGGGGCACAGGACAGGGACACCTGATTTACTTCATCTCTGGCACCATGATTTACTTCATCTCTAGCTGCCCCTTCAGAGGGAGCAAAGCCACCACAGAGAGGAAACACTGCTAATATGGACACTACAGTTACCCTTATCTCAGCTTTCTGTCCTTGCTGATCATTAAATTATCCCACAACCCATCACAGACAGTCCTGTTACATCCACAGCTCTATTAATAAACCTTCTGCAGCAGTAAATCCCCGGGCCTGCCTGCAGACTGTCAGTGCCTCCTCTGATTTATTCCCCATTTACCCACCATTTGCTTCAGGGATAAAATGGAGTGGCCGCCAGTTCTGCTCCCTTTGTGACCCTCAGTGACAGCAGTGACAGCCTCTGAGAGAAGGTGCTGAGGTCTCCCATGGTTTGCAGTTATGACCAGTTGCAAAAAAAAAAAAAAAAAAAAAGAAAATTAAGAAATTCTCAAATGGAGATGCCCAAAAGCAGGATATCTCAGAGAAAGGCAAAATGAGGGACACAGGACCACTGTTGATGGGGACTCCAACAGGTTCCCATGAAATATCCACCTCCTTCCACTCAGAAAAGGGGCCACAGCTCTTTGCCACATCCCACACTGTGGCCATCTGTCTCACAGCCGGGATCAGGATCAGGAATAGTGTGGCCACAGGACCAGAGCAGTGACTGACCCCCTGTGCTGGGCACTGCTGAGGCCACACCTCGAGTGCTGTGTCCAGTTCTGGGCCCCTCAGTGCAGGAGAAACATTGAGATGCTGGACCTTGTCCAGAGAAGGGAACGGAGCTGAGAAGGGTCTGGAGCACCAGGAGCTGCTGAGGGAGCTGGAGGGGCTCAGCCTGGAGGAGAGGAGGTTTGGGGGGATCTTCTGGCTCTGCACAACTCCCTGACAGGAGGAGGCAGCCGGGTGGGGGTCAGGCTCTGCTCCCAGGGAAGAAGGGATGAGATGAGAGGAAATGGCCTCAGGCTGTGCCAGGGGAGATTCAAGTTGCACATCAGGAGGAATTCCTTCACTGAAAGGATGGTCAGGCTTTGGCAGGGGCTGCCCAGGGAGGTTTGGAGTCCCCATGCCTGGAGGTGTCCAAGGAAGGCCTGGACGTGGCACTCAGAGCTCTGCGCTGGGGACGAGGTGGGGATCAGACACAGGTTGGACTCGATGACCTTGGAGGCCTTTTCCAATCTAAAGGATTCTGAGTCTATGATTAAAGGGACTGTGGAGAGTCAAAGAGAATTTGCAGAGGGAGGGTCCTGGCCAGGAGGTGACTTTATCCCAAAGCACCAGCTGTGCATCTCGGGGCTCCGGGGCTTCCCAAGGGGAGCTGGGCGAGCAGGAGGCTGCTGACCTGTGCTCCGGGGTCCGGCCCATGGCAAGGCAGAATGGCCCCACTTTCTGCTGTTCACAACTGACTTCTCCCTGTGGGGGAAATCTTAATTGCCTGTCTTGGCCTGGACAACACTTAAACTCATTTTGTGGACTCCAGAGGGATTGTGGTTGGCCTCTATCAGCCTCAAGCACACTTTGATTCATTTTATTTCCTGGACTCCTAAAGGGATCCTTTTTCAGCCTGTTTTGGCCCCAAGCCCTGTTTGATTCACTTATTTCCTAGACTCCCAAGGGAGTGTGGTTGGCCTGCTTTGGCCCTGTCTTGCTGTCACTTTTCCATGCTGGTATGCAATGCATCTGCAAGCTTTAGATTCCACCACTGCTTGTTCTTCCACTGTAGGCCAAGCCTGGATGTATTTTGCAATATTTTGGGAAAGATAAATACACTTGGCATGTTGTCATGCATTCACCTTGCTAAGATTTTCCTGCAGCCTTTCACTGCCTTGTCTTCCCCACTATTTTTGCATGGCAAGAAGCACCATGAACTCAGCATGGCCGGCCCTTGCTGGAGAGGGGATGGTCGCTGACATCTGTAACTCTACAATAACACTTTGCTCTTTGCTCCTGAAATTTCAAAGGAATTTGTCAGAATATAGATAGGTTTGTTCCCCATTAAAATCCTGAAGGGTGAAGCTGCCTGGGGCAGAGTCCCAGGCCAGAGCTGTGCCCTCCGGAGCACACATAAGAACGAAGTCTTGCTTTCAGTAACAAGAATATTGCACCAGCACTGCAGCAACGGATCTATTTTATTTCTTATATAATTTACAAATATCACCACAGTGCAAACTCATTCCATATCCCACCAGAACAGCTTTCCATATAGACTGTCTGGAGATAAATATTTCATCACAGAATTTATTGTTTACAGAGCTTACTCATTTACTGTGCAACTCCTTTTTATCAAGATCTCGTTTCAGAGCCTAAGCAAGAATGAAATCCAATAAATCCAAGAGCCTGCTAATGCTGTGAGGAGAAGGCAGCTCTTTACTGAGTGAGCAAGTTTCATTGTCCAATTGTCCCAGGAAATTTAAAGCAGAATGTGTTTTTGACAGCTTCGTTAATGGGACTTTTTTTTTTTCCCTTGCCAGAAATTCAGGCATAATTGAGACATAGTGTTGAACTTCAAATGTTTCCCTGAGACTCGAGTAGAGGACTTGATGAAGCATGTAATATGGCATAACCTCCCAATTATTCACACGTTTAGATAACCATAATCACACAACGCCCATCACAGCCAGGAGGTTCTTCCAGGCAGATATTGGCAGGGGCTAATGGACAGCATATTGCGAGGGCAAGGAGGCTTTGGAAGGAAACATTAATCAGAATTTGGTAGCAAAGTCATCAATCACAGCTTAACAAAGCTGTCACTCACTGCTGCAGCCCCGGGGACCTCGATCAAATCAGAGTTCAATTCGTCAGTCTCCAAGAGCAGAAGGCAGCAAGGGAGAATGGCACTGCCTCAGTGTGACTGTTCCCAGGACACCCAGCCCCCGGCAGTGTGGCTTCCCCAGCAAGAGAATTCACTGCTAGAATTTGTAATAATTGGGGCATGTATTTTCCAGTCAACCAACGTTGCTTTTTATTATCACTATTTGATGTTTTCTTGCTCTGGGTTTGAGAAAGGCAACTGCATTCTGCTGTTGGAAATTCTTCCAGCCAGGAGTTTTCTAGCTGCTTGCTGAGACACCCATGGCAAATTGTGACATGGCAAATTGTGAGAAATGTACAGCAGGAGCACAGTGAGCAGATGAGAGGTTGTGGTTATCCCCATTTCCCAGGCACTCATTAGATCCTGTCTGGGATGCAGTGTCCAGGTTTGTGCCTCCAGCACAAGTGAGATGCAGATAAACTGGACTGAGTTTAACAGATGGCCACCAAGACAGACTGGATGGTCCTATAGGGAGGTGCAGAAGGATCAGGTCTTGTTCAGCCTGAGAAGTGGAAGTTCATAAGGGGACTTAATACCAGTCAGGAACTCAGAGAGTGAAAAACTGGAGGTTTTCTAGATGTGACTGGAAAAGCCCTGAGCAAGCTGATCTGACTTCAGTGCTGACCCTGTTTGAGCTCCAGACCTGCCAAGTCCCTCCCAGCATGAACAGAGTTGCAGTTCTGTGGCTGAGGGAAAAATGCTCTGTTCTTCACACTTTCAGGAGATGGAACATGGGGCAAGTGTTCAAATAGCAACAAGGAAGGCTGAACTTTGGGATCAGGATATGCCACACCTCTACCCAAGGGCTGGCTAGGAGGTTGCACCACGCCTCATTAATGGGCTCCAGAGCATCTGGGAGTGCTGTTGCCCTTGTCCAGGTACCTTTCTCACTTTCTTTAGAGAAGTCCCTCATCCTAGATTAAAGCCAGCAGCACTAGTCCTGACACTGCTCCTGGACAAGGGCAATTCTCCTCTGAGAGGGTGTTTGCACCTCACCCTTTGTCACAAACATTTTGTGCAGAGTCACAAAATCACAGAATATTGTGAGTTGAAAGGGACCCACAGGGATCATTGAATCCAAGTCTTAGCCCTGCACAGGACATCCCAAGAATCACCATGTGATTCTTTCCAAACTAGGCTTTCTAATCACCTGCTCTTCTGCTTTTAGACCCTGCCTCTTGCGCTATTTTGCCTAAGCCCACTCTATTTTGTCACGTGTGCCAAGCTTTGTACCCACCACCCTCCCAACTTCAGTTTTTAGAGGGTACCTCTGTCCAGGCTCTCCCCCAGGGCACAGCTGCGAAGCAGTGCAGGAGTGGGGCTTTTCTTTCATCCTCCACAGTTGGCTTGAATCTGCACTCTGTGCACTGAAGGGCAGGAGGTGAGAGGTCTCTGAGTGCCTAAGGAATGAGGGAGCCTCTGCAAATGAATTCCTGAAGACTCAAACTTTCTGTGCCCTCCTTGCACCGTCTTGTGTTGGCTGAGATGCTGCTGTTTGACAGCACTGGAGCACATGGAAACCTTGATCCACCCAACACATTATGTTGAAAAGCTTCATGCTTTGGGTGCATAAAGTTTTCCACATAAACAGGTGGGAGTCTGGCATGGCCGGCGTGATTTGAGGCCAGTGCATGGTGTTTTTTAACACTGTGTGGAAAACTTTGGGTGCTGGCTGTCTTGTGAGGGGTCGAGTGAGTCATTATTTTCCTTGGCTTTCCCCTGGCCAGGGTGTCCCTAAGAGGTTGGTACGAGGTCCCCTATGTTCCCCTGGCAGAGCTGAGAAACTCCCTCCTGTTGCTGCTGTGCACAGTTGATAAGGGACATTTCCAGGGGATGGGGTGTCTCCAACAGTGCCAGCCTCCTCTGGATGCAGGAGCAGAAAATTTGCCATCATTGTTGGTTTACTCCATCACCAAATTGCCAAGACATGGTGTCACCTATTTCTTGGAAACTGGGATCCTCAGTGGTACCTCAGTTGCTCTAAAAGAGAAACCATGAGCATGGTCTGTGTCTTGCCCTGGCTGGGCTGAAGGGTGGCTTTGAAGAAGCGAAACATCATTACTGACGCATGATGTGAAGCAAAAAAACCCTGGGTTTAGTCATATCCCACCTCAGCCATGTGTCTTCTGTACTCCAGGGTGTCCTCCCCCAACAGAAGGTAAAACAAAAGTCTCCTGAGAGGAGGCTGCACATGTGGCATTTGTTTTCAAGGTGACTTCAAGGCTTTCTCTGGCTGCTGCCTTGGTTTTGCTTCTACCTGTCAGCCTATGGCAAGGGGAAAGCTGCCTGAGGAACTCTGGAGACAGAGAGCCTGCAGTTGGTGGCATTGCCATGAGGAACAACCTGTTTTGGCTGAGGTTTTGTGTTCAGGTAGAGGGGGGACCTCACATGAGACGGTCGTGTTTGGCTCCAGAAAAGATGGGGGCACTCAAAGGTGCTCCAGAGAGGAGCAATAAGGACATGGGACACATCACCCACAGGGAAAGGTGGAAAGACCTCGGGTCATTTGCAAGTGCAAGTACCTAAATCTCTTGCTGGGGTTGCAGTGAGTGGTTTGAACGTGGCCCAGAGCCTGCTCTGTGCTATGGTTGGACGGGAGCTGCCGGGATTCCGCTTGGATGTGGAGCTGTCCCGGTGGCGTGGAGCCAAGAGGCACTCAGTGTGCCCAGAGAAGGATGCAGTGAAGGCTTCCCAGCCTGAGGGTTGCCAGGATGTGTGGCCAGCAGCATCCAAGGGAGGGACCTGGCCATGATCCCGTTTGGTCTCCTTGAACCTCCCTGGGCCAAAGGACCAGATACCCCTGACAGCCAGGTCAAGTGGGGACAGCTTTCACCAGGAGCCAGAGCTCCTCCTTACACCTTCTTGAGTGGAAATGAGACTGTTCTCCCACCACACCCACGAGGGGAAGGGAGGGGACAGGGTGGGGAATCGTTATTTTAGTCATTAGCTGATGGGGAATTTACCAAGGAAGACTGACCTCAAAATCCCACGGTTTTCTCGTTGTAGAAGTAGCCAGTGTGAGGAAAATGTCACGTACTCCAGGACTGGGACAGAGAGGAGAAATCCCTCTGCTTTGGAGATTCTGCCAGGATGAGCTCCCATGGCCCATACACAGACTGTGTGCTCACTTCACAACACCTTGGAACTCTGTGGACTTTTGGGGGATTTTTCTCATCACCTGCAGGCCACGGCTGAAGCCTTTCATTATGGCTGATGGATCTAAATAATTTCCCTTGTGGAAAGAAACCACACCTGGCCAGGAGGCTGCATCACAACCTCAGGGGTGCAAACGTGCAAACACTTTTTGAGCATGATCCCCTCCATGGCCTTAGCAACAACAAGCATTAGAGCCTTTTCCCTAATATCTGTGCTTGGAAACAATATTCATGTGTACTTTTCCTTAGAACTTCCTTTGGGCCTAAAGAATCTTCCACCCCAAGCTTTTTCATTTGTTTCTTTCCAGGTGGTGGCTGTGGAAAGCCCTTTTGCTCATCTGGTGTCAGGCTGAGGACACGTCCCATCCAACCTGCAGCACGAGCCACCAATGCCCCAGGGTCCTTCTGTTTGCTGATAGATCCCAGAGGAGTCACGTGAGTGGTTCCTGCACTGTTACTGTTCCAGGGCTCGTGATGGAGTGGAAGGAACATTGTATGAAACCTGGGCTGTTTATTTAAACAGAGAGGGCCCCATCGGGGTCACAATGTGACGCTGTGATTCCCACTCACCTGACAGTGCTGTGGGGAGACCAGAGGCTTGTGTTTGGGATGTCCAACACGGCAGGGAGAGAGGGAAAGCTGATTTAGAGGGGGTTGTTTAGAAAAAACAAAGTCAAGCCATTCTTCTTACATCAGGCTCATCTTGGGAAGATGAATCCTGATGGTGTAAGCTGCAGATCAAGGCACATAGATGGAGAAAGTGAGTGTGAAAAGCGATTAAAACCTTTTGAAAACCTGTCATAAAAATCCCTTGGACAACTTTCTAACCAGGCAGACTGATCTAGCATCTTGGAGGTCACATGTACAAGCTGATTTACCCCAAAAGAGGATCTGCTCCTTCTCCTGGCCCCAGCATTAAATGGTGACTTTCTTTTTCCAGAGCACCCTCAGAGGAAGCCTCAAGCCATGCAAGACACATAAAAAAGGGGGCCAAACATAGAATCATAGAATCATTTAGGTTGGAAAAAGACCTTTAAGGACATTGAGTCCAAGAGTTAACCAGTACTGCCAAGCCCACCACTATACCACGTCAGTAAGAGTGTCTTGCATGGCAAACTGTGATCCCTAAGCAGAAAATTTGCCCTTGGAAATAAATAGTGGAGATTCACTGGGGTGTTCTCCCCTTCCAGTACAGGGCTGTGTCCCAGTGACAGAGATGCTCCAGCTTCTCCTTGGGTGACCCCACCGCTGCATCCAGCCTGTACCTGTGCCCTGCCACACTCCACGTACACGGAAGGCCTCCCAAGGGCACCGTAACAAAAGGCAGGGAAAAAATTCCTATCTGTGAGGGTGGTGAGGCCCTGGCACAGGTTGCCCAGGGAAGCTGTGGCTGCCCCATCCCTGGAAGTGTCCAAGGCCAGGTTGGATGGGGCTTGGAGCAACCTGGGATAGTGGAAGGTGTCCCTGCCTGTGGCAGGGGGTGGAATGGATGGTCTTTAATGTCCCTTCCAACCCAAACCATTCCATGATTCTGTATGTCCAAGAGAAGGAAATGTTCATCAGCAGGTGGCCACGGGCCAGCCCTCAAGAGCAGGCTCCTTTCTGGGGCTCTGTCCTGGATGTGCTTGAGCTTGGAAGCAGTGACTCCTGATCCCTGTGTCTCCCTCACCCCTTGCCCTGCCGTGGATGTTTTTGGAGCAGCCTTTCCCTCGCTGAGTGTTTGCACAGTGACTTGCATAACTGGGGGATGATGATTTTAGCTCAGGGCTGGCAGTCCCATGATACAGCCCACAGTAATTGAATGCAGCAAGTGCTGTGACACAAACCTAACAGGAGTGTAAAAAGGAGAGCTGCCTCCTCAAGGGAAGGAAGGAGAAGCCTCCTGATTTCCTTGCAATGAAGTTTGTCCTGAGTTTGCATAGAGGAAAGGCAGGGAAGGGTGACCTGTCAGCAGAGGTTGCATTACTGGCTCGCATAAGGAGGGGAGGACTCTTTGCTTTTTGTGTGTCTGGGTTTAACAAGCAAATAAAGCAAAGATTTCTTTAAAGATACCAAACCCAAGCACACCACAGCTGGGAAGCACACATGAGCAATAGCTTTCACATGCTAACAAATAAAAGAGCCTTGCAAAACAGATGCTGAGGTCTGTGGGGCTGGCACAGGCTCGCTGCTGGCAGGGAGTTAACTCACAGCAAGCTGAAAGGTTCAGGGATGGAAGAGTATCCAGAGACTGTTTGTTCATAAACACAGCTG
This sequence comes from Atrichornis clamosus, assembly GCA_013400975.1. Taxonomy (NCBI): domain Eukaryota; kingdom Metazoa; phylum Chordata; class Aves; order Passeriformes; family Menuridae; genus Atrichornis; species Atrichornis clamosus. The sequence goes on along the minus strand of WBMZ01007129.1, from coordinate 37,358 downwards.
AGGGCCAGCAACCTGCTTCATCCCCTGCCCGAGCTGCACTGCCCCAGTCCTTCCTTGCAGGGTTTCTGCAGGAGAGAAGGCAGATATGCAATTCTTCTGCAGCCCACGCTCTCGAGAAATAATTAAACAGTTTTTCTTAACCTCTTGAACTTTTCATTTATTATTGCCATCCATTATGTCTACCTTCTCAAATAGCAGGATCCTGAAAGCCAGCTCCAGGGGTCAAGGGTTTATTGTTTAATGGAGATAGAACATTCTGTAAATTGCACAAAGTCACAATGTTTAGAAGAGAAGCTTCTGGTGTACTGAATCTTTTCAATTTAACAAACAGTGAGCTTTGACATATGTTCTTCCTCCATAGCAGGAAATTTGGGATAAGTGCAGTACTGGCATGGACATGTTACCAAATCCTTCCTGTAAACCAAATGACATCTGCATTCAAATAAAAACATTCCTTGCACCAAATACCAGGAAATACTAAAAGTATCACTATTCTTCTAAGGTCATGCTAAAATGAAGTTTTTGGCTTTCAGAACACAAAGTAAGTTTGTACAGGGCCAAGACGTTTTGTTCAACACACATTTGCTGTTACAAATCCCAAGAGATGTCCTTCTGGGTCAAATATGTGCATGTGTCTGTAGAATTTTGCAAGCATTTAATCTTCTTCATATGAAAAAAGAATAAATATTTTAGGAGCGTGGACTTACATTAACAAATATTGCTGTTGCCTTTGTTTTTACTAGTGCTCTGCTTTTCAAAGGCAGAAAAAGGATTTGCTTAAAACAAAGCAAACATCCTCAAAATGCACCATGCCAAAATAATCAAGGGAATAAATACCTGGGATTTACAAAATATGAATATTCTTCGGTAAATAAACTGAAGCAAGAGCAGGCAGGGAGAGAGGGCTGCTGCAGTGATGGGGAGGGAGTGCTGAGTGTAAACACTTTCATCTCATAGATGGCAAATCAAGAACACTTAAAGGAAATAAATGTATGCAGAGCAGATTCTTCCTTCTCATGTTACTTTCGGGGGATTTTACTGCTGATAGTTAACGCCACATAAAACCTTTGGAATATTATGCCAGCAGATGAAAAACTACAATGGCAGAAACAGTTTCCCATGGATAATTAGCATAAATATCTGCTTAAAGCTGAGTAATTTGTTCACTGTACAGGATGTACTTCAGCAGTTTTATGAGCAAAAAAACACAGGGAATGTTTTGAATGACTTGCATTTGAAACAGTGCAGGCAGATACCAGGCACTTTTCAGAGGCTGCCACACAAAAATAGTCTGCTCCAAGTGAATGAGAGCCCATTCCCACCGAGCTCAGGGCCAGACATCCCTGGGAGGCTTCACCCAGACACATCCCTGCAGCTTCCCACTCAAAGGAACATTTTCGTTTAATGGGAGGACCGAAGGGTCCAGTCATTGGAAATGGAAAAGAGAAAAAAACCCAGAGAATGAGAGGAAAAAATGAAAATGGAGGAAAAAAAAGAAAATAGAAATCAGCGTTTTCCAATGTCCTTTTGAAAAAAAAAAAAGCGCTGTTTCCAAAATGGTGATCTTTTCCAAAAGGTTGTGTGGAAAAAAAGGTAATTTCTTCTAACAGATCCTTGTGTTTGACAAGTGTGGCTTGAGGAAGCCCCTGGGAAGGTGGCACTGGCTCAGGGGAAGGTCCAGCAGGGTCCCCAGGTGGTTGTCACTCCTCCAGAACTCCTTCAGGCTTCCTCTGTGCGTCCCTCTTCTCCAGGGCCAGAAGCTGGGGATTGTATGGTCTGTGTTTCCATTGGCATCTCCAACCTCCCCTGCTCCCGACAAGGCAAAAAAGGGAATGAAAGGCGCAAAAGTCCTCCATGGGAACAAGGAGGAGGTGAAGGGGAGGTGGTGGATGGTCCTGTAAACCTAATGCAATCCAAGTCCTGGAAAAGACCCTGAAAAGAATCTGATAATTAAATTGTGAGCAGAAGACAACCCACGGCCTTAGCAGCCCACAGGACACTCCAGCTGAAAAGACACACATATTCAGATTTTAGTGGAGTCCCCAATCCACTAAGAAGGCTGCTTATTTCAGTGGATTCCCCACCTGGCCTTTAACTTGTTTGTGATGCTCCTGGGTTCAGCTGTGCTTCCTGTGAGTGGCATCCCTGCCCCAGAGTATCCCAGGCAGAGCACAGGCAATTCCACAGCATCTAGAGAGAGCTGAAGCACTCAGAAATGAATATATCCTGGCCTCCTACAGCGTTCATTGATTTGCTGCTGAACTCACCAGGACCTTGATATTCTCCTGATACCTGTGCACATCTGGGCTGTAATCCCTGTGTTCTCCACCCTGGACCCTACGACATGACCTGAGGGAGGGGAACTACATGAGCACAAATGGAAAAAAAACCCGCTTCTGCTCTCAAGGTTGTATTTTTTCATCTATTTTTAATTCATTTCTTTTTAAAAAAATATTGTTGCAATCCAAACAGAGGAAAAGGAAACTAGAAAGAGTCTCTGTTACCTACCAGAAAAGCTCATCGTGGGCAGTGTGACTGGTGCCTCCCCTGCTGATTTAGAGGTCTGTTACTCCTTTGAAGAGAATTGATAAGGATGCAGGTTGGCACCTTTGGGATGTGATCAAAATACAGCCAGGTGGGGACCCCTCCAGAACGGATCTGAGCTCCGCAGTGGCTGCTCACTCCCTGCAAATCCCCTTGGTGCCCCAGACTACCCAGACGAGGATCCCCACACCTGGCTGGCTTTGCTCCATTTGGTGTCCCAACAAAAGTCTCCTTCTGTCTTGGATGTGGTTGGAGGCCTGGGCTGGCCCCACGCTGTTGCCCACGTGCTTCAGCCTCGATGGAGCAGCTCAGCCGGCAGCAGCTTCCCGGGAAACTCCCCCCTCCGGGATGCAATCCTGAGGCACTGCCGGAGGCAATCGTCTCCCTGCTGAGCTAAACCCCGGCCCCGGGCTGCAGCTTTCCTTCCAAGTGAGAGCTTGGAGCTGCTATTCAGACCTTATATTTAGAAAAATGTGGGAAAAGAACTAGATCCATTTCAGGGTTTGTATTTTTGTTGGCAGGATATCTGGTATCATTATGGAGAGCAAACCCTGGGTTTTTCTTTTTTTTTTTTTTTAATCAAAGTATGCTTTTTCTTGCCAGAAACATATAGAAGAAGTGGGATCTGATGAGGGGAATTTGTGGCTGAGAAGCCTGAGGGAGCAGCAAAATTATTTCATCATCACATCTTTTGCCTGCACAGATGTGTGGGTCCCAGGGCTGGGAGCACTCCAGAGGTCTCCTCCTCCATCCTCCTGCCCCACGGCAGAACCAGCCTGACCTGGTGATGGAGACACCACATCCTCCCCTGGTACTCCCATCCTGACTTTGTCATCCTGCCTGTTAGGAAGTTCCTTAAGTATGCAGCAAGATCCATCCAGGATTGTTTTTCCTGCCAAGGATGGATTCAGGGGACAGATTATTCCCTCCCTTTGCTGCCATCTGTGACCCCAGGCAGCCAAAGAGCAAGATAAGGAAGTCCTGAAGGACCTGCAGAGCAAGCCAGGTTTACCTGAACACTTTGAACAGGGCAGTGAGGTGTGATTCATTTTGAGGGCTCATTTTTGCAGCAGTCGGGTATTTTATGCATTCCCAGCAGAGCGGGGGATGTCACCACCAGCACATTTCAGGACAAACCCCTGGCAGGCGCTCTGACACACGTCCTCTGGCAGACACACTTGCGTGTCACCCTTTGGGAGCCTGCAGGACATCTGCTCTGCCAGAAGCCGTGGCAGGGCTCTGGCAGATGGGTCAGCGGACGGCGGGGATGGAAAAACACAAAGATCCCGAGAAAACGGCACCCGCCCTTTTCCACTGCTTAAGAGTTCACAAAATCACCACCAAAACACAGGACCAGGGGCTTAAAAAGCAGACAGGGAAGCTCTGGGAAAAGCCAGCTTGCCTCTGGCTACAGGGACACGTCATGTGCTGCCCACTAAGCTGTCAAGTTAAGGGCTTGTCCTGCTATCGCTCAGTCCTCAGAAGGTCAACGATTGGCTTTGCTTATCTCCCAAAGGCACTTTACTCTGGTTAATTGGCACCCCTGGTGACAGGGCGGATTGATGGCCTCCCATCAGGCCTTCCACAGCCAGCCCAGAAGGACACAAAGCTTCTCCTCACCCCTGCCTACCCAGTGTTTCCCATGGAAAGAGGAGACGTGGGGAAGGACTCACGCATGGGGAGTGGATGGGTGGAATGGCACAAATGTCAAGGCAGAATATTGTGAGAGGAGGGTGGGAGAGCAGCCTCGGGCTTGTCCCTTCACGTGTCCATGCCTGGATGTCTCTGCACTGCCTGGAGATGGGGCACATGGCTCTGTCCTGGCCCTGTAATGCTGTGACAGCACCAGGACAGTATTTGTTCCTTTTAGACAGCACTTTTTGTCACTTGAGGGCAGCTCAAGTGCCTCCAAGTAGTATTTCCTTGTGGAGCACAGAGGGGTTAAGTGTCCTCGGGGGTGACCAAGACCATATCTCCAGGCCTGATGCCTTGCTCCTGCAGCAGGGAGGTGCTGGGAGCAGAAGAAGGCATCAAAGCAATGTCTCCAAGCCTCAATTTTCAGTTTGCATCCCCTGTTGTGCTGAAGGACAGCCTCCTCTGGACACTTTGCTTCTCCAGAAAAAGCCTCTTTCCATAGGTGATCCCTGAAAAGGACCAGATGTCACCTTTTAGCTCCATATTGGCTCTAATCTCCTTTCATCTTTGATCCCAACCATACTTAAAAGAAACCCCACATTTAGATCGTCTTGGATGGTCCTTGGGGAAGGCTCAGCTATTTCTAACGTCTTTTTGGTTTCTCAAGGCTCATGCCTGGTGGCACATTCCTGCTTCCTGGCATGGGAGGAGGAGCACAAGCCATCCCCCCTCCCAGGGCTGGGAGCAGGTTTCTGCAGCGGGGATTCCGTAAGGTCTTGCTGTCCTGTGACTCCATTGGGGTGGGCAATTCCAACAGCCTAAAGGGTTCTTCTTTGCCCTCTAAATCCAAACTGCTGTCTGCCCGCAGCTCCCCCTTGCTTTTACAAACACCTTCACTTTTGCATTCTCAAAACCCATTGTTTGTTGGGTATGGCCACTGGGGCCATAACTTGTACCCAAGAGCCCCCAGACCTGGAGGCACTCATGGAGAAATCCCACCTGTGTCCACCTCTTGTGTGCCCATCCCTGCCTGCAGAGCCACCTCTCCGTGCCTGAGCCCCGATGTCCCAAGCTCTCAGCTCACACGTGGTGTTGGTGACCGGGATCCGCCATCTGTGCCGGCAAAGCGCCGCAAAGCCGGACTCAAAGCCTTGTTTTAAGCAAACAGAAATGTTCAGGACATACCAGACTCCTTGCTGGAAATCAGAGCCATATTCTTCAAAACCCTGACCCTTTGTTCAGATGCCCTTTGGAGACCTCCCGCAAATACCTCACTTGGACTTCCAGATGCTAGAAATTAATTTTATTTTTTTAATTCTGTGCCACAAATCCTTAATTTTGGAATGTGCACTTTTCCTGTGCGGTCCCTGGCTCCTAGAGACTACAAATACATGTGAAATTGCAACAGACATTGATAACAAAAGTTTGAGGGTAAACCAACAGCTTTTCAAAGCCTTCTCTAGATAATTTATCCTAGACTGGCAAGTAGCCACAAACTCCATGGTGGGGAAGGAGGCTGCTTTTGATTTAGCTGATGTTTAGGTGTGAATGAGAAGGAGAGATATGCGATTAATCACTGGAAGCAGGGAGATGGTATTATTTTGATTCATACTTGACAAGTTTTCTAGGAATGCTGAACTCGAGTAGAAATGCATGGTGGACCCAGCTGTTCAAACAGTGTGATTAATTAAACTGATTCCATGTGAAAAACAACACTGACTCTCGCTCTCAAATTGCAAATCATTTTCAATATATTGGGGAAGGGCCAGCCTGAGTTTTATTAATTGCTCTGGAGGTGATGAATCAGGGTTGTCTACAGAGACCCACACAGGCGCACATTCCTGAGCACGTACGTGATGGTGGGCTGGCTTCAGGGCTGCTCAGAGCAGCAAGGGTTGCTTTCCCGGAGATGCTGCCACTTGCACACAAGGCAGGGATGAATCCCTGGTGTGCACACGTTGGGATGAGCCTTCTCCTCCCAACCCTGTGCCCCGACAGGGCTGCAAAGCTGCAGCGGAGCCGACGCTTGTGCTTCGACCAGTGCCAATAATAAACCCTCCTCTCCCCTCATTCACCTGCCAAACCACGGCTCTCTCAAAATATCAGCACACTGAGAGCGGGCCCTGCACTCTATGATTTGCCCAAGACCACACAGGAAGACTGTGGACAAGCTGGAAATTGAGCCCAAGGCTCCCAACTCCAGGATCGGGGCTTGGCTGCCATCCTGGGACCCTTCTCCATGCGGTCCTGGGGCAATGCAGGGTGAAGGGTTGGACAAAAGCACCTTGCCTGCAAATATTTAAACCCAGGCCGGTGTTGGGATGCCCTTGCAGCAGGTGCTCAGTGGGATTTATGCACCCCCAGGGGAGCGCGCCAGGGGCTCGGCCCTATGAAAAGGTCCGGAAAAATCCTGCCCTGCAGTGGAGGCTTTTGATTTATATTTTCTCCGCCAGCCTGTCTGTTTTACTCATGCTGCTGACAAGGAGAGGGATATTTGATCCGTGCTGAGGGGCAGATGTTGAGCACCACGGAGCAGGAGGCAGGGCTGCTCCTCAGGTGTAAACCTTCTGATGGCCATAAAATGGACTTACAGGGGGGTGGGAGGGAAAGAAATAGATTAATCTGCCTGGTGCTCACAGATGTGGAAAAATACCCTTGAAACAGCTCAACTGGATGTTTGTCACCACAGCTGCCACGGAGGGAGAGTGACAGCCCAGCAGCAAGTGCTCCAACACCTTTCAACTCCGCCAAATCCTGCAGGGCACCCCCAATACCAGGCAGTGACCCCGTGCTAACTGGTTTCAAATGTAACGTTTGAAATACCTCGCAAATGTACATCTGAGCCAAGATTTCCACCCTGGGCCTGGTGGGGAGGCTCTGGAAGCTTATTGCAAGCACCTGTCTGGTCTTCAGAAGCATTGATCTCCTACTGAGGTCAACAAGAGGAATTAGAGGGACTGGTGGTTGCCGCTCTTTCTGCAAAACCGTGATCACCATCCCAAAATTTGCTACCCAGGGAGCCCCGTCCTGACCCCTCGTGTTTGATCCCAGCAGGAGAAGTCATGTGCATTGAGATGTGTCCCAGACACCTCACGTTGGTGGAGCCCATGTGGCTCCAACCAGCCTTCCTCAGGGGCACGGCATCAGGCTGACTCCTGGAAAATATTGCTTTGTCCACCCTCTTCAGACCTTGCAGGCTGCTGTTTCTCCAAAACAGCTGAGTGATAGTTAAAAAATGCTTGCCCTCTTTCCCCTCTCTCTGAAAGGAACGGGAGTCTCTATGGACCCATTTATATTGCTGGCTCAACTGAAGTTAATAGGAATATTCCCCTTCTTCTCCACAGGGGCCACATATTTCCCTCAGGAGATCTGTAGGGCCATTTACTAATTTCACAGACATCTCAGCAATTCCCCCTTGTCAACCTGAGCTTCTTAGAAATGGAGAATGTGATCCCCCCTCTGTCTCTGGGTGATTGTGACGCCCTTGCATTCATGCTCGTGCTGCTCCAAACAACACATTTTCTGAGCACACTGTGTTTGTCTGAAAATACACCAGGAGGGCTGCCCAATTTGGAAATGACTTGAATTACAAAAAAAGCACAGCTGTCTTTAACAGCTCTCGAAGCTCATGCGACTAGCCTGCAATTTATTGACTAGGATTAGATGCTTATTGTCTATGACACTTTAAATACCATTACATTGAAGTTTATACAAGAAAGTCCAAGTTTTCAAACTGGAATCTTAGCAATAACAGCTGGACCATTTGTTTATATGATAGACAGAAAAGAATGACTTCTGTAATCTGTGTATTTGGCTTTAGGATTTTCTCCGACATGGGGAGACAGAAACCTACCCCATCCCTAATTGAGGATTGTGAGACAGAGCTGAACAGCCCTGGCTAATTTGTCCCTGATGTTCAGGCTGCAGCCAAAGCTGGGGCTGAGTCCTTCCCTCACACCTGACGGAGAAGCACTTGAAACCCTCTAGCCCACCTCTGACAGTCAGGGCTAAGTCTCCCGTCTCTCTCCCCCAGGCTGCTCACATTCCGCATTTTGTTTCTAGCATGAAAGACTTTGTTTTAAATCATAATAGTAACCAGGCTGTAATCACATTATAGCACACATGGAGAACTCGCAGAAAGTCATGTGCTTTGGATTTGACATTCTGATTTATGGTTGTGCGCTCCAGTTACACAGCTGCAATCTCATTTTCGACAAAGATGTTTTCTATTTTTCTATTACTTTGCTTCACCCTGTCTTTATGTCGAAGAAAATGAAAGCCACCAGGTGAAGCCGGCTCAAGAGGACAAATGTTTGCATGTTCTGGATCAAAACCATGATCAAATATTTTATGCTCTCCTTTCATAAACAGCCTTCTACAGGCACATGTGGAGGGGGTGTAGATTCTTCATTTTGAGCCATTTGAAGTTTAAAAAAGAGAAAAATGCAGACTTTTATTTATTCAGAAACTAGATCAGCCTATGAAATTCACATCTCAGCCACTTGATCACGGTGACTTCACCGAAGAGGGAAGAGGTTGCAGAATTACTCCTCAGACAGCTGAACAGGCTCTCTGCTTTTTTGGGACCCAACGCTGCTCCGTTGAGTAAATTTTACTCGTGAGCAGGAGAGGTGGCAAAGCCTTTCCCTGCTCAGTTAATTGTAGATTGCAGTCATTAGCCCTTCCCTCTGTCAGTAACCCATGGGCTTTGCATTCCTAGGAAGAGTAGCAACATTCCAGCTTAATTAAAAGAGTGAGCACTTTTGCAGTAAATTGCATTAACATTGGAAAGGGGCCAGAGCTTATGTTTTACATGAACCTCTCTTGTCTATAGCAGAGTAAAGAAAAGAAAATGTCATCAACATTCTTTTCACAATTTAAACACTGATGATCTATCTTTAGGGCCAGCGTTGGCTGAGCATTACAGAGAGCATGAAACCACCGCCGCGTCCCTGACCAGGGGTAAATTATGCGTTGCAGACTCATAAACCTTCAAGTGTGGCGTAAAATTTTACTCAGACCATCATTTTCAGTATGGCTTAGGAAGGGCCTAGATGGGAAACATATTTCTAGTGGTTCTAGAGCATGTGTTAAAGAGCTGAAAACACACGTCAGTGGAGCCTCCGTGGGCCAGACGTTGACCACGAGTTCTCACTGCAACAAGGCCTTGACTGTAGACACCCTGCGGCAAGCAGCCCCTTGGTCCCAACATTGATTTATTTTATCTGCTGTATAAATTCTGTAAGTGGCTCTAAATGAGGGAAGTTTCCATCTTCAGGACAGTGCTACTTCAGGGTAACAACTAAACACAGAGCTGGGATTCGGTAGGGTTGAGCACTGAAATGAAGAGTCAGGGTGTTGAAAATGTCCTGTGGAAAAAAAACTCCAGAAATTCTGTGTATATCAAGAGGACCAGAATTAAAAAAAAAAAAAAAAAATCACTTTTTTTTTCCCTAGACCAGAAGGTCCCAAACCTCAGGGACTCGATTTGACCACAGCTTTCAGCTGCTTCTGCAGGGACAGGTATCAGTAGACTTGGGAGGAGACACTGCCCTGAGCCACATCTGAAAGGGCCTCTGGTGACAATATCTGCTGCTCAGCTTTCCATCAGCAGTAGTTTTTCTCTGGGTATAATGTGGCTGTCCAGTTCTGGATCTATTGGCTAGCAAGATAGTGAAGACCTGAAAAACCTTGGATTTTTCAGGTGAAAAATACAGAGTGAAAACTTCCCATCTTGCTCCACAGAACTTTGATGGAAAAAAATACAAAATTTGAGAGAGAATAATTTATCACTATTGGCTAAGTTGCAATATTCTGGCTGCAGTGATAACATTGGTCTCTTGATCAATGTACCAGGTCTGTTGATCCTAAATATCTCTCCTGTACAGAGCCTGAAATGGGCAGGGACACAGTGGAGTGCAAGATCAGCTGCCCCTAAGCCAAGCAGAGCAGGAGACCACCTGGACTTCTTTTTCCAGAGAGGTGGGATAATCTCAGAGCATCTCTGGGTTACTGTGAAGGTTGGTCCCTCAGCAGAGTAAAGAGCAGAGCAGGTCAGTGGGACTCTAGAACTCTGTAACAGGGTGTTCCTGGCTGTGTGTGGCTGTACATGTCCCGTTCCCAGATCCACTCCTGTCCCATAGACCCTGGGATGGACAGAGTAAGGCTGGCTGAGCAGAATGACTCAAGCAGAAATCCACAGCAGTTCCTTCTCCTGCACTCACCCTCATTTCCGTCCCTGGCACAGCCAGTCAAAATATTTTTGACCAAGAGGTTTTCCACTGGAAAATGCTATTCCTTCTGAAATCAAGCAGGAACTTGTTCAAATGTCAATGGCACTTTTTGGTCAGGAAAAAAGTCAAAACACTGCATTTTGATAGCGTAGTTTCAATTTGTGACATTTTGACTTTTCTATCATAATACAATCCTGTTCTATTAGAGCAGATTATGTAGTTCTACATGTTCAGCTACACTTAACAGCTGATATAATGTAAAAGTCAAAACAAATTACCTCCTTCAACACAGTCTAACAAAACATCCCCATCCCCTCTTTCAGTATTTTTTATCCTGGAGGCAATAGTGACTTTTAGCTTATAATTCTAAATGGGAATGATTCTCATTTTACAAAACAATGGAAGACCTGGCAGAATAGAAATTCCTGCTCCTGGCCAGTGTTGAACATATGGCTGGTGCTTGGTACTCCAGAATCATCTTTAAAAACTCATTAAGTAATGGAATTAATTAAGGGGTGTCACCACAGCACTTACAGCCACCTGTCCATCTGCCCTGGAGACACTTGATGAACTGAAGGTGTGTTATCTTTTAATTTTGTTGTCAATGTCATGGGTGTCTTCGTCTGAGCAGTTCATCCCACGACTTTCTTTGTATTGGCTGGGAAAATAGATCACTTTTCACATGTGATTTTCCTGACAAAATGTAGGCATTTACTTTAGGTTGAGGAGGATGCATATTCCTTATGGCCATCCGTGTGCCCAATATTCCATATTGATCTGACCTCTGCTGCCTGTAGAGGAATGTAAGGTGGGTAGGTCAGATGTAGACTTTAATTTCTTGTACTATCAGGTGAACTCTGTCCCTGGTGCCTTCAGTAAATCCATATTTTATTTTCTCTCCATGATATCTCTGGTTAGTGCCTTTGGGAATTCTCTTACCATGTGCTTCTTGGGACTGGTTGAAGCTGGAGTGTCTTGGGAGTAACACTCATACAGCTGCAGATTAACTAGAAAGGAAAATTTGGAAGCAATTTCAAAACAATTCCCCTTCCATGCTTTTTTTTTTTTTTTTTTTATAAATATTTCCCTTTAGCATTTTTTTTTTTTTTTTTTGTTAAATATTTCCCTTGAGAAATTCTCTTCATTTGTTTTACAGTAAAACTCAGAGTACTACAGAAGTTCAAAGTTGCCTGAGTTTGGTGTGGTGCACTTAAAGATTTCCTTGCACCAGAAAGGTCTTCTTTCTACATGAAAATTCCTGGGGAAAAAAAAAATGTCTAACATCACTGAGACATCTCTGAAGCTCTACCATTTTTCCACAAACTATGTAAACAAACTCATGAGCTGAAATGATGTTTGTAATTCTCCATGTCACAGACAGCTGTTCAGCCATGCACTTGCTAAAGACAGGATTCCAAGCACATGATAATTCAAAAAAAACACCAAACCTAAAAACTTCTGTGCATTTTTGAGGGAAAAAATGTTTGTGGAAAAACGGCTAAAAATAATTGCCAGGAAAACGGGCCCAACCAGCCCTTGCAAAGTGAAAACATTTGGGGTATTTTGCACAAAACCATCTTCCCACTTCCTTTGCCAAGAGCCGGTGCAGGTGCAGAGGGATTTGTCTGGGAAGGGGTGACTCATGGTTCCCTTGGGAAAACGAGGAGATGCAGGCCCTTGCCCTGCAGGCGGGTGGGATGTCGGGGTCAGGCCCTGTGCAGATGGTGGAACAGGATCCGTGAGGCCATGCCAGGCGTGTTCACCACTTGCCAGGCATGGATGGCTCCAGCCTACTCCGGGAAGGCTGAGATGTGCCACGTGCTCCTGGAGAGTGCCACGGTCTCCTTAGGCATCTTTACCTGCTCCAGCATTATTTTAATACCATGTTCCCATTAGCTGGTACAAACCCTTGGAGTAAGGATGCATTAACAATGATCCCAGCAGCGCAAGGCCAGGCTGGGAGCCAGGGATGATATTGCACAACCTGGATAAACATTTCTTCCTGAGGCTTGACGGAGCCTGTCTGCCATGGGCAAAGGCTTTGCAGAGCTGCTACACTCCATACCTTGCAAAAAGACCCTGGAAGAGAGATTATGTTTTCACATTGTTTCCCAAATTACTTTAAATGTCAACTTAAAAGGCTTTTAAGGTTTTTATTTCAAACGGAAGTATTAACTGGAACTGCCAGGGGCAGTTAGCTTGAGAAAAGCAATACCGTGCATCTTAAACAGGGTAGAAATTTTTATGACCCAAATTCTTCATTTATTATACACAGATGGTGGGAGAAGGCTGCTGTCCCCAGTGCCCAGCAGTGAAACAGACCTGACCACGCTCACCTACAGACAAATGGTGCCTGCTCAGAGCTCCCTGAATGTCAAATGATGTTTTCTCCTCCTTCCTTCCATGGAGAGTCCTTCCACACAAGGACTGAGCCTGATTTGTAGGGCTGGTGACACCCATCACATTCCTGCCATATTTTAGGCTGAAAGTGTAGAAGGATGGGGCACAGCACTTCCCATTGCCAAGCACGAGTGTGGCTGGCACATCCCTGGAGGGTGACCACACTCACCACTGATGGTCACCTTGTGCCATCTGGTTCTGCAGGTGCTCAGACACACCCACCTGCCCTTATACTCACATTGGCTGCCTCTGAGAGGTCTGTGCAAGGACCCAGTGAAACCTGGGATGAAAACAGGCCCAGGGCGACAGCTGGGGTCCTCAGCCTCAGTAGAAATGGCTCTAACATGAGGTGAAAGGGATGGCCATGGAGAGAAAGATAAGGAGTACTTTTATTCCTTTATAGTGATGTCCTGAGAAAGAATCTTTGCTACTTGAGCCAAAGTGGATTGATCAATTAATCATTGAGCCAATGGTTCAATCAAAGGCAGCTCCTGGGAGGGAGAGAGAGTTGTTTATAAGGCTCATTCTTATGTCCTCACTGGCACCACCTCATCAAAAAGAGCCTTCCATACCTGGACATTGTTAGAGCTTTGTTTTAGTCACCACTGCTACAGTGAAAACAGGTGAAGAAACCCCTCTATGTAATGCAGGAAGTGCAGCAAAACTCACCCAAATTAATTGCAAAAGTCACGTCTGGCCTGTGGACAGGTAAGCAGTTTTTATTGGCTGACTTGACAGTGTGATGCTACTTCTTCCAGCCCCCGGGAAGGGGGGAAATCTCACGGCTGATCTCTCCAGACAGGAGTTCAGAAAGCCTCAAAAACTGCACTGTGGCACAGGAGGAAAACAGGGGAGATCCAGCTTGGACCATGCAGTAGTATAAATTATGCCAGGGGAAAATGGAAGTGGCCCATGATACATCCTGTGGGACAAGAAGGAGTTCCAGCCATCATTGACTCATTAAGTGGGTAGAAAATTGGTGCATGAACACAGATCTGCTGATGCTTTCATGACAGAGGTACTGGGCAAGGCCCATCTGAGGAGCATCTTGGTGTTGTGGTCATCAGCTCTGCCTGGGACCAGTCACTAAGCTTTAGGGAAAGGCAAGAAAACAAATCCAGGAGTGAGATTGCACAAGGAGCAGGAAAGGAGCTGTGGTGAGGAAATAATGCTCATCCCCTGCAAGAGCCAGGAAGTTCCAAAGCCTGTGATTAATTTAATGTGCTGTAAATGCTCTATGACAAACATCAGCATCAGCTGTTCTTCTAATCCCTCTTGGAAATTCCAGACAGTCAGACACCCAGCACATCATCCCACAAGCTTTCATTTCCAATCCCAGGATTGTTCCTATCAGCCCAACACAAGAAGCTTCAGGCTCCTCATTCCCTGAGTTTGGTGAGGTGTCCAGACTCCCACATCTCTCAGGATCTAATTTCTCCTGATTTTCAGCCTAAACATGTCTGTGACCAACATATCAGCTATTTCCATGCTGGTGGTCCCTGGTCAGTCCACGAAGAAGGAGTATATCCTTCTGTCCCAACTTCTATGCTTCCAAACCACTGCTGTCCAATCCAGGGAATGGTTCCGGCTTGTACTTGACCTTGTATTTGTGTGGCCAAGTGTCTGCCACTCCACAAAATTACTTTGGCTGCCTCTTTGGTGCTGCTCAGATTTGACAGCATCACCCAATGTTGTGTTGCATTTTTCACTCGTTCAACCTGTTCTTCAGGTGTCAGGTCAGACCCCCAGAAAGAAAGAATATTTTTCTTTGACCTGTTACTCCCTTGAAGGTACAAGGTGTTGCTTGTGTAACCTTGTACCCAGAGCCCCACTCCTTTTTTTATTCAAACCCAATATTAAATTGCTTGGGGTCAGATTTGGAACATTAGTTCCCCTTGCCAAAGAAGTCAGTTATCTTAATGAATATCTATGATTATATATTGAGTTAGAGCAACACAATCTGTCCTTAACAAAACCACACAGGATTTTCTCCATCTCTCTGCCCCCACTCCTTCCTTGTATCCACCTCTGCTCTCAGACCCTCCACAAAAACAAGGTCAGACAAGGGGCATGTGGTAGCCATAAGCATCCTGCCCCCCTTACCTCACTTGTGTGAATATAGACATTGGTTTTTCCTTCTCCAGTCCCAGGACAGTGACTTGCAGTTGACAGATTCATTATCCTGCCTTGCTACTGAAGCTGCAGTTCCATGTGCTGGTGCTTTTATTACCTTCCATGTTACCTGTTCACTCAAACTCCAGTTATTCCTGGGTTCATCACGGGGGTAAAGCAGGCAAAATTCTCCAGCCTGCATGATACAGGTCACAGTAGATGGTCTATTGATCTCCTGGCCTCAGGGACTCCAAATGTTAAAAGCATTATATGGCACATCCTTTAAAAAGCTGGATATTTTTGGCCCTGTCCCCTTTCTCACTGTGATCTTATCAGCCCTCCCAAGCTGAACACTGATGAAATTTATTGGTTATGGCACATGAGCGGAGGGCATCAAGAAATGCTCTGGGGAGTGTTGCAGATGATTCTGATGTGGGAAACCTTCCTCCCCGCAAGCTGCACTGCAGCATTTGTGTGCAGGATGTGGGACAGGAGCAGCACCATGCAAAGGAGCTCCACATGAACAAAAGGAGGCATTTCCCCCATGGTGGGGAAGGGACCAGTGGAAATCTTGGCCAAGGGGAGCTTGGGGTGTGAGAAGTTTACCTGGGGTCTCAAGGAGACTGGACAAATACTTGGAGGAGCACTCCACTGGGATCATTAGGAAAATGGGTCACATCAGGCTAAGGAAATTCCCCAAGATGGACGTAGTGGATTTTTGGGAGAAACACCATATGCAAGTCTCCTGTTGTGTCTTCTTCCTGATGGAGACGGAAGTTGGATTGAATTGACCAGGTTCAGAACTTATCTTATGCTTAAAATGCAGCCTTGCAGCTGAGATGGGAACTCCAGACCATCCCAACCACATTCCCACTGAAGGTCCTACACCCTAGTGCAGAAGATGGGGGTCTGTCCATCTAACAACACAAAAATGTGCAGGATTTTCTCTGAAACTCCTGGACTGACCTTTCCAGGGCACCCACTTGGGTATAGCTTCATTGTTAACACCAGCACTTTGAGTCAGAAAACAGGATTTTTTTCCCATGGAGAAAGTCAATAAACAATTTTTATAGGTATGTTTTTATTTTGCCAAATTCAAATTGGAGAAGAGGGGCAAAAAACCCCCAAATTTTTTATCAAAAAATGATCAGAGAGCTAGAGCCCCTCTGTTCTGGAGACAGGCTGGGAGACCTAGGGATGTTCACCTGGAGAAGGGAAGGCTCCAGGGAGACCTCAGAGCCCCTTCCAGGGCCTAAAAGGGCTCCAGGAGGGCTGGAGAGGGACTGGGACAAGGGATGGAGGGACGGGATAAGGGGGAATGGCTTCCACTGCCAGAGGGCAGGGTTAGGTGGGATATTGGAAGGAAATTCTTCCCTGTGAGGGTGGAGAGGCTCTGGCACAGGTTTCCCAGAGAAGCTGTGGCTGCCCCATCCCTGGAACTGTTCCAGGCCGGGCTGGACGGGGCTTGGTGCAACCTGGGGTAGTGGAAGGTGTCCCTGCCCACGGCAGGGGTTGAAAGACATGAGATTTAAAGATCCCTTCCAATCCGAACCATTCCATGATTCTACGATTCGATGATGAGAGGTCTTTTCCAGTGTTTGATGTTCAGGAAAGCATATTTCCATTTAAACAAATTTTGAAAATAACTTTTCATTTAGGGAAACAAAAAACCAAAACAAAACAAAAAAGTTTTGTGTTTTTTTCACTAGCTCTACTGATGTAATTCCAGAATGGATAATTGTATTCTGACTGATTATTGTAGGACTGGAGCTGCAGCCGGGTAGAACATTCTTTTTATTGGAAAGCATTATGTGATGCTGGTTTCCATTAAGGAGGCAACCCTAAGTCTCCACTTTTCCTGCCCTGCTCCTGCAAGAGAAACATTTTCCATAATCCACTGAAAAACATACAGAAGAATAATCTGGTATGGTTTTTAAAACTGATAAATATTCTGAAAAAAATAATGTTTCCTATGCTGGTCGCATTGTTATTTCACCTTGCACAGAGATTTTCCTAAGACCATATTTTGAAATCCTCATCACTTCTGAGCTGGGCAAAAATTTTGCAGGTTTGCTTTGGTCAAAAGTGACTTATTTTTCATTCTTTATTTGCGTAAATTACCATTAATGGAAAAACAAAGGCTAAATTTAAAAAATACTGTAAATCAATAGCTAAAGAAACATAAAATCATAGGGTCTTTGTTAAGGATATGTTCATGAATTGCTCTTTAAATTCAGTGTGGCAAGAAGAGATGAGAATATTATGAAAAGGGTTGCAGGATTTATTTTGTTTGTAGTTTTCCATATTGTAAAAGGGAAAAGAGAGGAAGTAAGTAAAATTGTGGGGTTTTTTCTGATAAAAACAAAATATATGTTTAAAAGTTTACTTTGTTCCTTAAAGAGCATGCCATATTTCAAGCATCTCATTCGTGTATTTCAAAAACTGTGTTTTTGTTAAAATATCTTCCTCATCAGAAAAGTGAAACCAAATTATTTCTATTTGCAAGCAGAGCACAGGTCTGACTGTTCTGTGTTACAGATTTAACTTAATGACAAAATGATGGCAAATGAGCAGATGTGAAGGACCACATTAGGCACCAAAGTGAGCAACCATTTGCAAAACTGCCTGTTAAATTTTTATTAACCCTTTATAAACTTCAGGTATGATGTGTGACCAACCTAACTCGGCTTTTCCTTCCATAAACCTCAGTGCATTTTATGGGTTGTGCTCAGTGCCCTGGGGGAAGCTCAGTGATTCAGTTTTTTCTACTGGGAAATGAAAGCCCTGCAGGTGGAAGGAACTCAGCGGGAAATGGGATTATCTTCATGGCAGGTCTTCCAGAGCTATTCAAAGACCAGAGACCTTGAAGCCACTGCAGATATCACTCAGATATCACCTCTAGATTCAAGTTTTGCTGCTTTCTGTTAAGCATCTGTTGCTCTGTCAACAAACAGGGGCACAATCCCTCTGCAGTGAATCCCTGAGGTCTCAGTGCTGAAACAAACCATAGAAACAAAGAATCAGAGAATGGTTTGGGTTGGAAGGAACCTTAAAGCTCATCTTGTTTCACCCCCTGCCACGGGCAGGGACACTTTCCACTATCCCAGGTGGCTCCAAGCCCCGTCCAGCCTGGTCTGGAACACTTCCAGGGATGGGGCAGCCACAGCTTCTCTGGGAAACCTGTGCCAGGGCCTCCCCACCCTCACAGGGAACGGCTTCTTCCCAATATCCCATCCTACCCTGCCTGCTGGCAGTGGGAAGCCATTCCCCCTTATCCCGTCCCTCCATCCCTTGTCCCAGGTCCCTCTCCAGCTCTCCTGGAGCCCCTTTAGGCTCTGGAAGGGGCTCTGAGCTCTCCCTGGAGCCTTTTCTACTCCAGGTAGAAAACTCTCCCAGTCTGGCTCCAGAGCAGAGGGACTCCAGCCCTCAATTAAATGCATGGTTGCACATCATTAGCCAGCTGGGGGATTGGGGTTATTTGGGCACTCAGGAGTTAAATGATGCCAACAGCATCATTTGCACTCAGAGAGTGCAAATTGAAATGGTTCCTCTTCTCCTCTGACCCCCTGGCCATCTCTGGTGGGGTTTCCCCCATAGATACATTCCCACAGTGCCCTTTTGGGTGATGACCAAGAGCCAGGCTTTGCCAGAGCTGTCTCCCCAGACATCTGCCAAGAACACATGATTTGTTTAATACTCACAATTAACACAGCATTTGTGAGTGGCTTTTTTTTTCATTGGGACTATTTGGAGGACTCCAGAGGTGTCCCATCAGAGGCACAGGGAGCAGATGGGTGTAACAGACTCCCCCATGCACCCTAGATCCTTCGAGGTCTACTTCAAAAAACAAGTTTATTTTCCTGTGCAAGTACCACTTTTCCACATGCCAAACCCCACCACCTGGAAAAGAGGCTAATTAACACAAAAATATAGGAGACCACATGTCTTCCAAGAGAGCCCCTGTGATGGAGGCTGTTTGCTCACCTTCCCACTGATCTCAGAGGTCTCTTAGACAGGGTCCCAGCCTGGCTCCTGCCTGGCAAGGACTCAGCATCATTCCCCAAATAGCAGCAAGATTTCTTGGAAAGCTCCACGCTTTCTTGCTGCTCTCCCTCCTCCTGCCCCGCGGTTCCTCTTTCCACCCACCCCGGCAGCTGCACCTCGAGCCATTCTCCTCCCTCCATGCCCAGCCAGGAGATGCCACAATTTAACAGCACTCACACTGGCAGCAGGAGCCTCCAGAGCAGCTTCCCAGCTCCAGGACACATCTGCAAGTGCAGGAGCATCCTGCATCCCCCGTCAGAACCAGGGCCCCTTGGCACGAGGCACGGCGCCGAGGCATGTGAAGACATGGTTTCCTGCCTCAGAGAAATTCGCTCCCCAGAAACGAGAGCCTGCAGAGCAAAACACAGCTGCAAATGGCACTCGGAGCCTCGGGAGGCCAGGCTTTAAGAATAAGCAGGCACCTTGGGCCGGGAAGGGCCTAGTACATTTTTGCAGCTATGTAAACAACAGTAAACTGCTCCTTTTGGCCGGGCTGGATGGCATAACAGGAAATTCTGGTGGATGATTTTCTTTTTTGGAAACCACATGAAAGTTAACCAAACTTTCCCAAAACAGATGAAAGATTCTGACCAGGAGCAGTCGGAGGATGAAGCAGAAGCTTTAAGGGCAGCTGTAATCCGGTCTAACCCCAGGCAGGGCCGTGCCAGCAGGTTCCTGCCCGGGAAAACAGGCTACTGCTCATCAGTGCTCTGGGAAAACCCTCTCCACCAGCTCATGGCCACGGTGGGTGACACAACCCAAAGTGGGACACCAAGGAAAGACTGCTCTGGGGGCTACCAGGGTGAAGATGGCAGAGCAGAAGTGACTGCCCTGCCATGCCTCTATCCAGCCCTGGTGGTGGAGTTCCAAAGAGGGCTCCAGCCTGAGGAGCACAGAAATGTTTGGGCTTCAGGGACTGCATGTGGCTTTTCTTTTATAAGCCAGAGGCTTTTTATGGGGTCTCAAACCAGGTCTCCAAACCAGTTGATTTGGCAAGACAAGGTGGTTCAGTTGTTTATCCATTAATCCTCACTGCACAAAAGGCATCAGGGTCTGCTCAGCGCTGAGCAGGCTGGTGGCTCCCAGGGTTCCTCTTGGCCTGGTTAGTGAATCAATGAGAGAAAAAAATTAAAAAGAGAAAAGAAAAAAGGATTTTCTGCAAAGTCAGTAGTGCCCAGCCAAGAGGCTTCCACACACGAGTGGCTTCTGAAACACGAACCAACCACAGAGGTCCCAGCTCTTCTCACAGCGCAAGTGTGTGGGCTCGGCTGGAAACCCTGCTCCAGGGAAGGCTCTGCCTGCTGAACTCTGGCCAGCAAGCGGAGCAGCCCGGCACTAGACCCTGGGAAGGAGGCACACTGGGCCTCTCAGGCCACTTCCCAGAGCCCCGTGGCTTCGTATGGGGTCAGGGTGGGCAGGGAAAGGGAAGGGCTGCCTCTGGGAAGGGAGCAGCCGCCGCAGCTGCGAGCGAGGACATCCTCTCCAGCTGCAGGGACCCTTGGACCCAGGAAGTTTCCATGGGTCAGGACTCTGCAGGCTGCTCCACAGTGTTTATTTGGGTTGGCTCAGGAGCTTCCCAGTGCGTGTGTTTGCTGGGGCGGACACAACCCTCCAGGGCTGGAGATGTGCCCTGGATGTCTCTATCCCAGGGGTAGCTCTCCATTAGGAAGTGGGGGTCCCCATGATGCATTCACGTTTAATTGACGTTGATTGAAGTCTTAAATGAATCCAGCCACAACCCTGGAAACTTTCTCTGGAGGAGCAGATCCTGTCTCCAAAGTGCAGCGTTCAGCAAGCTGAAGGGAATGGTCTAGGCTGGGTTGTAAGACATGAGCTAACTGCCAGCTTCTATTTCCATCTGGGAAGGCGACAGAGCCAAAATCAATAAATCATCATCATTGCCACCAAGAGTTTGGTTTTATTGGATGATAATATATTTCCTACTGGTGAGACCATGTACCAGCAGCTGGAAGAGGAACAAATGACTATTTACATTGCAGAGCAGGGAAGACAGAGGAAAGAAATAAGTAAACATATCACATATGTTATATGGAGATTACTGCAGGGTTAGTCTCCCTCATGACACCTACCTCGGAGGGGAGGGGCAGAGGAAGGTGACTCATAAATGTCCCAACACTAAGTGAATTATTCCATCACTTCACTGCCCTGTATCTCGCATGTACACTGATCCCTTCTTCTCCCCTCCTCTGCAAACACAGCTCATGGGCCAAATGAGTAATTAGCAGATCCTTGGATCAGCAGATATGGAGCTTTGCTGAAGCACGGACCCCCACAGCAGGGGGGCTGAGGGCATTATGCTGTCCCTCTGAGAAGCTCTTGCCTTCAGGAGTCCTTCATTCTCACCCCACGGAGATGGGGTACCCATAGAGGTGTTGCAAACATCACAGGGGGCTGGTGGGAAGGGTGCCATGGGAATGGCTTCACTGTGTCTGCAGGGAATATCTGCGCTCAGCCCTGTGCTCACCACATGATCCAGGTCTCCAGATAGTTCCCTCTCATCTGCCAGGCTGAGGTTTCTTTTTGCTCATCTTTGGTCTGCAGGGTCCATGCTGCCTTCTGCCCTCAGGCAGCCATCAAAGCATCTATTACAGAAACCAGGACTTTCCTGCTGGAATTGCAGAGTTGCCTACACCAAAATCTTCCTGGGAAGGGGGAATTTTTGTTTGATGAAAATTGTCATTCCAATCAGCTCTTCTTGTGCCTTTTTCTTTTATACAAAGTCTAATATAAATATAATACAGTGTGCAGCCAAAACATCTCCTATTAATACAAAGGCCTTCCCAGGAGACAACCCCATCCTTCCCAAATGCAGCCCCTATGTTCCTGTGCCATGAGGAGAACTGAAATCCACACAGTGGGGAGAGCTGGTGCTGACTGCTCCATCCTTGCTGCACTGGGAATCAGTGCCATTTCCATTCCTGCCTCTCCTGCTCCTGACCATTAGGTCTTGGACTCCTAAACGGGCTTTCATCACCCAATTATGCAGAGCAGCCTCCTGCTACTTCGTTATATTTGGCACTGTGAGTGCACACAGGGAAATAATCCATAGTGCTCCGCCTGGATCAGCACGTGCTGTGGAGCAGAGGTTTGGAAACCCAGCCCTCCAGCCACGTCCTCCTCCTGCACTCGGCCACCTCCACTGGTCACTGGTCACCAGCAGCTCATGGGCTCCCTAGAAGCAGGACCAACGCCCGCCTTGTTGCAGCTCCTGCCTGTTCAGAGCCACGGGACAGCTGATGTCACCCACGTCCCTCTGGGCTCCAGGAGAGCTTGGCTTTGGAATCCCCTCCAGGTAAAAGAGGGACTGGCAAAGGGTGCCTATCCCACCACGTGAGGCGCTGGGATGTGGGATTTCTGAGGAAGAAAAGGAGCAAAGGTGCTGTTTTCTGAACATCTGAGGTGCCCCCTACAAGTGACATCCTGAAGTTTGCTGTTCCAGCATTTGGACATCTCAGGTTTCTGCAGAGTCCCTCCAACTCCAGCTGGTGCTGCAGGATTGATAGGGTTCCCAGGACACCTACTTACACCTGGATAGGGACCATGCACAGCCAGATTTGCCTTTCCAGTGCTGACACCAGGACATGGTGGCATCTGCCACCCTTCCCCAGTGATGAGACATGGATGTGGAGGGTCAAGCAGAGATGTCTGATGGGGCATTCCTACTTTGCACTGTGTTGTGGCTGTGGAGTGTGTCTGGGTCTGTCTGTGATGAGATCACCAGGTTTGCTTCTCCCCACGTCCCTGGGTTTATGTGAGTTGGTGTGGCCTGGCTCAGGGATGAAGATCCAGGCAAATCAGCATGGATTGAGGAAAGTCACTGGGCTCTGTTCCTGCTCCCTCCAGTCCTTGAAACAAGCCCGTGCAGGTCACAACCATCCCCAAAGATGCAGCACCCGAGGGCCAGCAGCCACCTGGACCCTGGAGAGCTGCCAGTCAGCTGCATCTTGTGTGTCCCAGGGTGGAGGAAGCTGTGGCCATGAGGTGACAAGGAGAGCCTCTGGCATTGTACTGCTCCACACCACACACTGCCACAGTCATCCCATCCCACGTCCAGTGTAAAATCACCTGATTAAATCCAAAACACAATGCAAAGCACGGGGGGTGGGCGCAGGTTCCATCCCCAGAGCAGGTGCAAGGCTGAGCTGGATTGCATTGCTCTGGTTATAGGGGAAAAACAAAGCAGCAATTATAAAATCTTCTGGAGAAGGCAGATCACAAGGCTCCAGGGACCCTGAGGAGCTGTAAGAAGGCAGGCAGTAAAAAAGCAGACCTGGGAATAACCCTTATTGAGGTGAAGCAGGTCATGGGGAACAGACCAGCTGCAACACCTGATGGGCACAAAGGCATCCAGCACCTTGGGAGCATCCAAGAGCCCCTCTGCAAGGGATATTTGAAACTTGGGTACTAAATTCTGCCTAAATGTGGTTTTAGTCACCTATGCCCATTTCTGGGCCTCATTTCACCCAAACCCAGAAATGTTTATAGCTACTGTGCACACCATCAGTCCATTGCAAATAGTTTCTAACCTGTTGATGATTTCAGCTCAATTTGGCAGATGAGTAAAACTTTCAAAAAGAATTTGTCTTCTGGAAGTTCTGTGGAAACGGTTGGAGGAGAGAGATTTTATTTCCAGCCTGGGTGAGGGAAAGACTGAGCCTTAGGAGACATCAAAGAGTCCACACTGCCACTGCTCAGGGCAGATGGGCTCCTGTAACTCTTCTCCCTTCCAGACCCACCTGATAGAGGCAGCAGTGAGGGGGCAGGACAGGAGGAGGGAACAGCAGTGTTGCATGTTAATGAAGTTGGGTAATAATAATTGTTTTATTTATAAGCATCCCCCACCCCTGTTGAATCGCTCGGGGCTCTGCACAACAACCACAAAAACAATTGCTCATTAATTAAAACCACACCAACCTCCCCAAGATTGCAAACAGATGGATAAACACATCATATGATATAATATCTCAGGAACTGGGAATGGGAAGGGACCACCTGTACCAGTCCACTCAGGCAGGCAGAGGTTTGGCCTGTGCCTCCCTGGAGTCCCGCCCTCAGAGCACTCACCGGCACAGCAGCAAACCTCAGGATCCTACAGGCTGCAATGTGTCCCCACAAAAAACCAGGAGAGCAATACTCACGTCCTAAAGCCCTAGAGTAGCCTGGAAATACCCAGAGATCCTGGAGGTACGGTATCAGTTCCTCCCATAAAAGCTAAATATAAAAAAACCTCTTCTTCCTACTCATCCTTCTGTCTGAGTTGGGCTGGAAGGGAATGTCCCTGCTTCACCTCTGGGGAACAGCACCATCCTGATCCTCAGTGCTGTCCATCAGCCTGGCACTGTCCACTCCATGCTGGAGGCTCTCCAAGGCTCCAGAGTGCTTCAGGGAAAAACCCAGGGGAGGTCCACAGGTGAACTGTTCATTGTGTAGTCTGCTGGGTCCTGTAAGTGCCTCCAGCTCAGGACTAAGAGAAATACAACACATGGACTTAACAAGTCCCTTCCCAGCCCTTCAGCTCCACACGTGTTTCTCATCTCAGCATCTCCAGCCAGTCCCAAGCACCAGTTTACCTCTGGATCACCTGCACTAAATAAGGAAAGCACCAATCAATCCATCCACCCCAATAAACCCAGGAATCACTGAGCCAGGCTTGGTTGTTTGTAATTTAATCAAGGCAGCAGTGGAGTAAGAAAAGTTACTAAAAAATCCATGATCCCAATACCCATGGGCTTGAGCCCTCTCCCTTGAGCACAGCGCCCTGTGGAAGCCAGGACTGAGCTTCCCACCTGCTCTCCTTCACCACACCTTTTCCACACTGCAGACCTTACTGGAGAAAACGTTCCTGCAGCCGTGTCCCGGGGGGCCAGCGAGGGGCTGCCAATGTTTTTGGAAAGGTGAGGATGGGCTGAGCCGGCGCTCCTGACTCACGGAGGCAGCTGGAGACTCTCCCCAGCCAGCTGGAGGGTGGGAACAGCTCGTGGAAGGATGGGGATGCAGGGTGTGGGCTGAGCCTCAGCGGGGATCGGCCACATGCGGGGAGGGGCTGCGGGGCTGCCAGCTCACGCACGGCTCCTCGCAGCACTGGGCACAGAGAAGTGACCAGTGCTGACCACACCTCCCTGGGAGGGCACCTTCGAGAAGAGGGTGAGGAAAGCCCTCTGGCTTCACATCTGCTGCAGGGTTGCAGCCCAGCTGGGGCTTTAGAGGAGGACAATTTGTCTGGACCCTCCAGCCCAGCATGGCCAGTTGTGAGATTTCTCGCCTCAAGGTGCCGAAGGAGGTGGTAGCAGGTGAGCCAAGGAAAGACCCCGGCCCCACACAGACCACAAACAGTGCTTTGAGTGCAGGCTGGAAACACTTCAGCCCTGATTTATGCTGCATAAATTTAGACCTTTGTTACAGCCCATTCATCCCTCTTCATTCTTACATTAGTGTGTGTTATTGAGAAAATGAACTTAAGGAGTTGTTGAGAGAAATGCTGAGTGTGCCACCTTGGCCATCTGTGTCGACACCTTGGAGAAAAATCCTGAAAAAAAGCTGGGGATTGGTTTGCAGAGGGGAGACTTTGTCTGCCCATCCTCTCAGGGTGGTTTGGCAATGTGTTCCTGCCCTGCACCATTGCATGGGGCCATGCTGTCCCCATCACTGTCACTCTGTCTCTGCATGTCCCAAGAGCCCACAGACAGAGCTGACACCAGCAGAATGTTTTCAGGATGCTCCGTGCTGACCAACACCTTTCACCCTGCAGCCGGGACACCTGGCAAATTCTTTGTCTGGAAAAGCTCCTGTTAATGTGATTGACCTTAGTTTCACCTGGATCCTTGTGGGAATACACCACATGCTTTGCCTGGGGCCAGGGATTTCTCTTCTAGCAAGCCTATGCATTCCTGCTCATGAATTCTGAGCCATGATGCCACATTCTCACCCGATCCGAGTGGTCCACAATGGACTGGCATATGACATTCCATCCCTGGCTGGGTGGTTCTTATCAAATCTATCTCAGGTGCCACGAGGAAGAGTGGGCCATGCTCTGCACAGGAGCACAGCCCTTGGCATTCAGCTTGCTCCCCAATGCCACGTCCTTCTCCGCATGGATCTCCCTCGGAGAGGGTCCAGATGTCCCCAACTCCATTTAGAGCCCGTGGGAGACAAGGTGACCTGTTCTGTGGGAGGGCTGAGACGAGTCCCACGAGCTGCCAGGGATCTATGCCTGAATAGCAGAGGTCAGAGTCTGGCCCAGGGTTATTAATTCTCATTCCTCTGATGACACACGCGGCTCTGTGAGGCCACAGCACAGCTGGGGAGCTGCTGTCTTATCAGCTCTCACTCCTGGAAGGCTTCTCCAGCTCTTCTCCTCAAAGGCTGACTTTCTGACCCAACGCAGAGCTCAATGCAACCTCCGAGGAGCCAGCGGCCTATCTCAGGGCTGAATTTGTCCCCTCAGGAAATTACTGCGGGTCCTGACTGATCTCCAGCGGACCCATCCAAAAAAAGAATAATACAGCTTTTCTGCAGACAACTCTATCTTTGCTGCATACCAATCCCATGACAAACCAGCTGGCACGGGAGCACAAGCACGAAAGCAATTTGGCTTCCCTCCTTCTAATGTTGACAGCTTTAAAGCCGCTCTCTTTAAACTCACCTCCCGTAGGTGGTTCGGCAGCAGAGCCAAAGGCTGTGATTACACTTCCAGAATGTTTGTTAGCTGCAGGTCCCCAGGCACTGAGTTCTGGAAAATATTTTTCAAGCAATGTCCTCAGGGTCAGAGGCAGGTTCTCTGGCTTGTTCCTGGCTGACTTCACACTGGGGTATGCACGCTGCAGCCAATGTGTTTTTTAGGACTCACAGGCAGGCAGACAGATCTGAGAGTCTCTCCGGGTGCTGGTCCACTTAGATCCCATCCCGGAACCGGGAGGATTCGCTGGCTCCCCACACGCACAGCTGAGAACAAAGCGCCCGCCGAGGCTCCCCGGGCCCATCAGATAAGGGGGACATGACTTTCTGATTTTCATTACTAAAAGCTCTGCTCTACCCCTGCCTGGCTGGCTGGAGAGTCACAGCATTGGCAGCAAGGTGAAAAGGTTTTGGGAAGAGTAGGGTGGGTAATAGAGGGGAAATTTAATTGCAGAAAGTGAGAAAAAGGATGAAACACCCTTCAGGAGCCCACCAGCACCGAGCCCGTGCCACTGGCCCAGGTCACCCATCCCCTCACACCAGAAATTCTCCACCAAAACAGCCTCCAGCCATGCCCCCAGCTTGCAGGTTGGATCCAGTTAGATGCAAACACCCATGGAAGCAATTAAAACCTCAACCTTGAGCCATCTTAGGTCTAATCAGCATCATGTTGATCACAGCTTTCCCAGCAGGACATCTCTGCTTCTGGGTGAGATGTGGGTTTGAAATGTGGGAACCCAGCTCAGGCTCAAAATAAGACTGGGCTGGGCTGGCTCATCCCCTTTTACAAGCTGGGTGTTTTTGTATCTTTAGGGCATCATTATATTCCTGTCAAACTCAATCACTGAAGTTAAACCTGTGCTTTACTGCTGAAACCTTGTATTCCCATGAAAAAAATCCCAAACAAACCCTTGGAAAAAACTTCCAAGGGATTGCTTCCATTAGAAAGAAGGGAAAAAGGTGACGACACAGCAGAGTAGGAAGCAGCCAAGCAGATGCAGAGGTCGATGGCAGGGACAAGGGGTTTCTCCATGGCATTTTAAAGTGGCACCCTCAAAACCTATGAAAAGAAACACTTTTCTACCCAGCCTGTGCAACCAAGCTCTTGAATTCCCAGCCTTGAAACTAAACAGTGTCTCATTTTACATACACCACCCAACGAGTCTCAGTGCTACCTCCCAAGTCTTAAGTCATATCACTGGTGACGCTGGAGAAGGGAATGAGAAAAAGGAAACAGGCTGACATATCTGATCCGCTGAAATCAGCCGCAAATGGCTTAGCTGAGGAGACAATTTAAAGGGGAACAGCTCTGCACAAGCCACACAAGTTTTGGCTGTGCTGTCACAAGGTCCCTGTGCCTTCACTAAATGCGGATAAAAGAGGTCAGCCTATTCCTCGCCATGGGCATAGGGCCAGACACCAGCCAAAGGAGCATCCAAGCCATCTGGGTCATTTCAATTCAAAAATTAGGGCCAGGAATCTTGTGCAAAATGTGCTGTTCAGTAGGATACAATGATGGGCACACACTTGTGGCTATTTGGGATCAAGCCTCTTGGCTTCTCTTTAACAGCCCTGAGACCCACATATGGAACATCCCAGTGTCCCATTTCTTTCCTCTTCTGATTCCTACACAAACGAAATATTGGATTGGGGCTTTTCTTTTTGTACTTTTTTACTCTCTGTCCATTCTGTTCAGGCTGTTATGCAAAGAAGAGCAGAAACTTCTCAGCAAAACCAGAATTTCTTTTGCCATCACAAAGTGGCTCTCCTGCATTTTGCTGTCTGGCCTTACCAGCACCAGGTCTCTGGGTGCAAATATTGAAGTTCTGGGTTTGCTTTCAGTACAAAATTATCTGTGGGCAGAACCTGTGCACTGACATCTCACACTTGGTGCCAGAGCATGAAGGAAAGGGTTGGAAGTGGAATAATTATTGAGACTATAATTGGAATGCCCGAAGTTAAAGGCAGGGGCAAACTCTGCCAGGAAAGGAAGCTTTCCTGACCCGGAGACATTCTGACCATAACCCCACAAGTCACACACCATTCGTTCACCTCCTCCAGTTATCCAGTAATTGGGAGGGAGAACGGAGTGGGATCTCCCAAGAGCCTTGGACACCTGGGGCTGCCTTGTATGCACGACTGACATATTCACACACCCACAGAAACCTGTTTATAGGCAACCTGTGGCCTTCCAAAGATGCTAAGGTTGATCAACATGCAGAATGCCATATCCTTTTTATTCCCTCCTCACTTATTTTCCACCTGTGTGTTTATTGAGCAAAGAAGCTCCATAAAAAGCTTGGGTTTTATCTCCTGTGTCAGGGGATTCAGCAATCTGGTAGCTTGGAGCAGCCAGGAGTCCTCTGTCTCTATCCCTGAGTCCACCAGTGCATGAAAAATACATCCAGGCTCTCCAGGAGCCATGTGAGCGCTTCCTCCTTTCTGTAACTCACATTCAGAAGTTTGGGGTTTTTTTTTTTGTTCACAAACTTTTGCTCTGGAGTCCTTTCCTTAAATGCGGATGGCTTGTGGTGTTCCTGACATTTATTCATCACATCTCTAACAACTGTTACTATCCAGGAGGTCACATTAAGAGCCTGGTGGGTTTCCAGCCACAATTACCCTGCTTTGTTTGACTTGCTTGTCACAGAGCTGGTCCAGGGGGTTATGTTTGCTCTGCTGAAGGAAAGCTTTATGGCATGTTCCAGGGCTGACATTATGACACTGGTAGGCCAGACAATCTGTCGTTGGAAAGAATTTCTGCAAATCCCCAAAGTTTTTCTGCATTTCTATGCTGTCATCTAAAAAGCAGCATCTGCTCTGTAAGGCTGCCAAAAGAAGGTCGTATTTTTATTTTTACCAATAAAAGGAAAGGACGAGTCTGTGGTTCAGGCACTGGACGAACCTTTGGGCAGCCTGGGGTTTGCTTCCCAATTCAGCCACGACTTTGGGCAGTGGGCCCAGCTGGAGATGGGTACCTTTCCCCATTCAGAAAGCAAGGAAGTGATATTCTTCCACTCCTTAGAGCATCAGAGAATCATAGAATTGTTAGGATTGGATGGGGCCTTGAAGCTCATCTCGTTCCACTCCCTGCCCTGGGCAGGGACACCTCCCACTATCCCAGGTTGCTCCAAGCCCCATCCAACCTGGCCTTGGACACTTCCAGGGATGGGGCAGCCCCTCTGGGCAACTGCTGCCAACCATTTTTTCATCTTGGTTCCCCCACACCTACCCCTGCCCTTAATGTCCTTTTCAAGTGTGGCTTCAGGCTGGAGTCACTTTACTTGATGTATGAAAGAGTCCAGCATCACAGACAACCCCACAGGTCCCTGCATCTCTCCCACACCTCATTTGGTCCTGCTCCCTCTGGTTCCTCTGCATCTACCTGTTCCCAAGCTGCAACATCTATTTTTTTTAACTTGCAATAGATGCCTTCCTCCTAAATTAGGTTTTTCCTCTTCACTTGGCCTTGCCACAGCTCTGGAAACAAACAGCTCACATTAAGAATGTTTCTAAGGGAGTGTTATTTTCATGCCATCTTTGCTAATGGCATCTCTGTTGGAAACTGTCAGTTGAATGCTGCTTGACACATCCCTGGCTGTCACACACGGAGGAGAGCCAGAAAACGGGAAACCTTCTTTCCAAAGGAGATGAGATTTCAATGGAAGTGTCAGTTTTTAACTTAAGTCTTCTCAAATATTACATTCACAAAAAAGAATTCACCAACAGCTGCACTTCTAAGAGACCAAGGGACTGATTACATCTGTCATGTGGATAATATATTGCCCTTTGAATGATAGGTGTGTACACGAACTTGCAGAGCCTCCATGACCAATGAGGTGACTTCAAAGGTGCTGGTGGGTGGCAGTGGTGCTGGTGGGCTGGGCTGGAGGCAGGGGAGAGCCCGGGGCGTTCACCACCTCAGGTGTTTTCAATAAATCTGGTGTACTTCACACAAAGATGCTTTAAAGCCCCTTGACAGCCTCAGCATTTTAACACCTATTTTCGATTATGCAACAGCCACTATTTGTAAACAGGTCAGGAAAATGGTATAAGTGAGTTGCATTCGTATTTTAAACAGAAAGCACAGCACTTCAAATGCAAATAGGAGACATCCTGTCTACTAGGACCTTTAGCCAATTGCTTGATGCATGTGGTTTCAAAGATGGTTGACTTCCATCCAAAAGACACAGATGGGACGACTTAGACACAAACAGCTTTTAATTTACCACTTATGTTGCGTCTTTACTTTACCTGCTGCTCTTAGAGCAATCAGGCTGCAAACACAGACCTAGAAAGAGCATTCCTGGTTGGAGATGCTGGTTAGACACGTGAGGAAACTTGTTCTTGGAATGGTGCTTCTGCACCAAAACGCCACCGTTTGCACAGTCAAAAAAACCCAGAAATCAAGCAGAGCAGACCAGGCCCCCTGAGCAGTGGGCAATCCCTCATTTAATCTAAACCACGGTTCAAATGCTCAATATTTTAGCATTGAGGGCCAGAGTTGTAGCTGAAATCCTCAGCAGGATTCAGTGGGATATCCTCCTTCTGTTCTATTCCCTCAAAACAGTGGCACAGCTCTCTTGCAAAACCTATTAAGAAACAGGGCGAAGTTTCACACCATTTAAGTATTAAGGCAGACGAGTAATTCAAACTCAAGATCTTCAGATTCTTTGAGGGGCGAACCAAAATCTGCTCAGCTCCACAGAAAGGAGACTCACAGAAACCTCTGTGAGCTCTGGATTGAGCCCAGCAGGCATCTACTGGAAAGGGAAAAGAAAAAGCCAGTTTATTCAGTTGCACTAAAACAGACAAAATAGATAAAAATAAAATGTATGAGTTACCAGTCCACGTGTCTACAAGGGGCATAAGTTTCCATCGACCTCTTTGCCTCAGGGACATGAAATAATTGTGATTCTCATGTGCCAAAAAAGCCCTGTGTAAATATTGCTCATTGCTAAACAAAACAAAAGGTTGTTTGACCAAATCAGATGTGGCAAAACAAAAAGAACACCACAAGGAAGTAAACATGTGAAGTCCACATTTTCTGAGGGACTCTTGAAAAATGCTCTAAATGAATATTTTGGAGCTTGGTTTTGTGCAGGTGCTAGGAAGCTTTATACTCAGAATGCCTGGAATATTTTCTCCACTACAGGGAAATTAATAAATTCTAGTACGCTGGAGTCTTTTGTGCCAATACTAACCATTAACTTTTGGCTTCAAGCCACAACTGTCTGCTTTGCAGTGGATTCTGCCACCAAAGGAAAGGTCATTACAGGCCTGGACTTTCTTCTCGTTAGTGTGTTCCAAAATAATTAACAGGAGTTGTTCAGCAGATGGTTCCCTTTCTGTCAGCAAGTACCTACAGTTTAATGGGTTGTGCTGGATTCCTCACCGTCAGTGGGTGAGGCTGGAAGGAAAATTAAAATGTATCATCTTTGATCCACCCACTTGTAATTAGTTGTTGGAGTTTTACATAATAGCAAAT
This sequence comes from Atrichornis clamosus, assembly GCA_013400975.1. Classification (NCBI taxonomy): domain Eukaryota; kingdom Metazoa; phylum Chordata; class Aves; order Passeriformes; family Menuridae; genus Atrichornis; species Atrichornis clamosus. The sequence continues at coordinate 5,207 of WBMZ01007129.1, read as the reverse complement.
ATAAAGGAGGTGGGAGAGGGGAAATGAAGTCATTACAAGCCAAGAGATCAGCAGCAGACATGTAAAGCTGTGATTGCGCTATCCGGAGGCATCTCCGAGCTGCACAGCCACCGGGTTGTAATTGTTTCAGCTGGGGATTTGAAGATTTACTAATTGTACGTTTCTCAGTGTCCTAGTCTGGAGATTCAGCAGGAAACCACAAAAAAAATAGGAGATGCCTGTGTTTGTAAACTGACAGCGATGATCCCTTCGTGCCCTTGCAGCAGCCAGAGGCCCAGGCAGGACAGGATGAGCGAGCAGCCAAACTCTGCGGCAATCTGGGGGGAAAAAGTCTCCTTGCCCCAGGAGTTTACATTGTCAGCAAACAAAGACTGGTCAGAAACTGGGATCACTAACTCCATTTACAAAAGGAAAACCAAAACTCCCTTCAAGGATTCAAGGGTTGCCTCTTCCAAAAGCCTGAAGCGTTTTCCATTCTGTTAAAAGCACTGGGGCGTGGGCAGCTGCAGATCCCAAGGGGTCAATCTCACCTGAGCTCAGCTGTGCAGTCCAGACCCCCTCTGCTTCACCCAGAGGGTCTGAGTCAGCCCACAGAGGCTGTGCCTCTCCATCTCCTCCGGCTGCACAAGACATCACACTGACGGAAACACTCCAGTTTCCATGGAAAAATAATAAAAATTAGCCCATCCTAATTGTTATTGTCGTCACTTCTTCTATTCATAGCTCCACTGTCACAGGGCATAGGAACTTTCAATGTGACAAGCCAGCACCCCACTCGCAAAAGAGATTTTGAAAAAGGCTCTTCAGGAGGTCTAGGATGTACTTCTGTGCTTTGGTTGCTTCCTTCAAGCATAGGAGAGAGAGCACAAAATCCAGCACATGTGCAACGAAGGAAACATCAGCGACCTGTGCAAAGCTTCTTGATACTGAATGGGAAGTAGCAAGTGGCTGGGGAGCAGGAGAAAGGACAAAATGGGGCTGGTGGGAATGAGTTTGGGAGCCATCTAGAAATGCACAGGTGGCGTGACAGGGTGAAAGCCACAGGGTGGCACAGGAACCTTGGCAGGAGCTTTCCAGGTGGGCAGCAGTGGTTGTAAGAGAGGGTGAGATAGGAAGAGCTTGAGCAAAGTTGCAGCTCCACTGGTGGACAGAAGCAGCCACATCTTCAAGGAGTGATGAAAGTTATATTCACAGAATCATAGAATAATTTGGGTTGGAAGGGATGTTTAAAGGCCATCTGGTCTGTCCTCTTGCTATGAGCAGCGACACCTTCAGCTGGATCTGGTTGCTCAGACCTTGAACACTTCCAGGGATGGGGCATCCATCACCCCTCTGGGCAACTTGTGGCAGTTCCTCATCACCCTCACTGTAAAAAATTACTTCCTTATATCTGATATTCCTGTATTCTTAAATACATGTTCTTAAAGCAGAAGTCTGTTCACGCTGGCTGCACTTTAAACATGCAAAGACTTCACAGCTGCCTGAATGCCTGTAATAGGACAGGGGATTGCAGGAAACCAAGGAAATCCAGAGGGACATTTGGGATCTTTGCACGGAGGACCTAGTTAGCTAATGAGCATGTCTTTGACATTGTCCTCTGTAGCTACAATTTGAAGACAATTCTCTTCTTTTGTTTCTGGGAGAAAAAAAAAGTATCCCTTAGGGACCCGTGGTATTGTTTTTAAAAAATACAAAATTAAAAAAAGCTTTTTACTGAAAAAGTAAAACTAATTTAACTCTTGTGTTCATGCTTTCAGAGAAGAGGATATTGGGAATGATTCTGAGCTCAGGAAAGGTGCAGAAATAACCACAGGACTTCATTCAGTATGAAAGGAAGAAGCAGTTACACATAGGTATGTTTTCATGGAGTTAAGAAATGAGAGCCGCCAAAAAATCAGCAACACAGGGCAGAAAAGACAGGCAAATCAAAGCTTCTCTGGTAACAGGGCTTTGAAAACTCTGAATAAAAGCCTTTTTTGGACAAAGCACTGTCTACAAGAGGCGCTGCGAGCAAGAGGCCGTCGTGTACTCGATCCCAAGTGTATCCCGGGCTCTCCACACTCACAAGGAGCTCTTGCCTCCATTGCTTTCTCCTCCCAACGCACACGAGCTGTTTCTCCTCAAAACCAGCTGCCTCTTCAGGAGAAAGGGTCTCATAAGGTGACAGGTCTTGCAGCACTGTCGCTCGTCCTGCCTGAGCCCAGCGCCTGGGCTGCTCCAGCCACAGACCTCTGTGTCTGGAGATGAAGGAACGAGCCATAGCTTCCATATGGAGTCAGAGCCACTAGAGGGAGTCGATGTGTTTGCGCGGTTCACGCATCCATTCATCTTCCCTTTCTCACTCTGCCCTTGGAAGAGAACGGGAACAGAAAGGGAGGAAAAGACACCGGGAAGCTGCTCAGGACATTGCTCAACTCCCACTGGTGAACGCTGCAGTAGCTCCACTGACTTCAGTGTTTCCAGTGAGTGGGATTGCTCGGGGTTTCCAGCAGTGTAACTCAGCAGAAAATGGTCTGTTGGAGTCCCCAGGAATACTTGTGTAAGTCTCAACATCCCACCAGGAGAAGCAAGGGAAAAATGAGAGTCCAAAAAAAGTTGGATGGTGGAGGTGCTTGGTAGGACTATGCAAACTGCCAGGGAAAGGCAGTAGGAATTATATGGGTTTGGTTTAGGGAGAAGGCTGAAGTAAGGGACGGGGCACTGGATTTTTGGTGAAGAAAAGGTTGTTATAAAAGCATCGGGCCATCCAGCACCACTTGCTCTCCCTGGCCAGTGTGGGAGGAAGGGCTGATGGCTCACACCCTCCACCTCAGCATCCAAAGACCCACCCGCCCATGTGTCACTGCAGAAAGCTGAGCAGGAAACCTCTCGAGATCCCCCAGCCCTGCATTTGCACCAGTTGCAGCACTGTGCACCACAACCTAAAGGCAAGGAATTGTGTACCAAAGGTGGAGGCGTGCGGTTTTCTGGGATCATCCATGCAGCCAGCACTTCAGTATTCCCTTTTGGAATGACCACTGTGATTAGCAAGGAGGCAAGAATGTCCTTTGGCACATGGAGTTCATTGCAAGCCACGGGACCAGTTGGCCATTCTTTCCTCCATGTTTCAGGACAGTCGAACTCCATCCTCTCCCAAGGGGAGCACGGACATCTGTCCAACGCTGCTTCCCAAACCGTGACCTTCACAGCAGGGAGGAGTTGCTCTGCCTTTCCATTGCCACCATGGGACTGACATAAATCATGGAATATCCTGAGTTGGACCCACAAGAATCATCCAGTCCGACTCCTGGCCCTGCACAGACACCCCAACAATCCCACCCTGTGCATCCCTGGGAGCGTTGTCCAAAGGCTCCTGGAGCTCTGGCAGCCTTGGGGCCGTGCCCATTCCCTGGGGAGCCTGTTCAGTGCCCCAGCACCTCTGGGGGAAGAACCTTTTGCAAGTATCCAACCACAAGTCTGTAGATGGGCTTTAAGCAGTCAGTTTTGCAGGCTCAGGAGACAGAACACCCCTTCTTATATCCCAGTCTGGCCTCTCAGCACATCAGTGTCCTCTGCAGGTTGTCTGCAGCAGATGATGACAAAAAATGGTGGCTGAAAGTTGCATCTATGAGCCCCCAGAAAAGGGTCTGGAAGCAGGACTCTGCCTTTCCTTACTATAAATATTAAGTAATCTAATTGTTCTGCTTTTTTGAAGGGAATTCAAGCTGTTCAGGCAAGAGATGGCAGGAACCCCCTCATGACAAAGGGGATTTTCATCATGATATGACAGTTCCAAACTGAAGTTCCTGAAGGGATGTACCAGTTTCAACCAAACTTTTATCTTGAGAAAAGTTTCTTGGGTCTAGCTCATTATTCCTCATGAGTTAAAGGCTGTCCTGAAAAGCCCTTCAAGAGGGATTCAAGGAAATGCTCTTTGCCTGACATCTGGAGTGACATCTACTGCTCCCCTTGTCATGGCTCAGCTGATGTGCAACAATTCTCAGTAACCAAAATGTGCATCTAAGCGCCTCCAAAAAAAATTAGAAGCCTACTTGTAAGTCACACCTTAAACCCCTTTTTCCTGGCATGTAATCATCAAGATGAGGAAAATACAATCAGTAAAGCAGAGTTAGTAAAAAACAGGGAACTAAATTGGAATAAACTTCTTTTCTCTCTCTTTTTTTCCTTTTTATTCAAAGTGAACATTCTATCAAAACCAAGTGTCACAAACATTTCAACACCACAGTAGCATCATCTGTCTGTTCCCAGCAGAGGCCATCTGTAACCACGCTGCAATTGGACTCACATATCTGATTTGAAGTGATGCAGGACCTACCACACTGAGCTCCTCATCCTTGAATGGTCATTCCAGTTTTAATACAAATAAGTAAACCTGAAATGCAAATTCACCAAGTTTCCTCAGTGAGAGCCACGCTTCCAGTTTGCTTAAGGAGATTTTCTTTTGAGAGACCTTTATCTTTCTATCTGAAAGCTTCCGTGTTTGCCGGGATGCTGGCACGACAGAGTGACTGCACTCGAGTTCCCCAAATAAAGTACTGACAAATTTATTGTCTGCAATAATATTTTCCTACTTCTGTGAGGTGGGTTGAACCTATTCCACTTTCCCCTTAGTAAAAAACAACAGTGATGGCAGTAATTTATGTTTTGGTCAAGACCAAGAGGACTAATTAGAGCATATTAAGCTGAACCGTGCAGGCAGTTCCCGCTCTTCTCCCGGGTACAGATCCCATATGCATCCCTATCCATGCTCATGGATGGCTGTCCACGTGCTGGAAAGAGCATTTTGCTAACAGATATTTGTGCAGTTCCTTAGTAGGAACTTCCACTGCTTCCGGGATTCCTTAATCATTTCCCTAACAACCACGGATAACAAACGTGACCTTCCCGTGAAAAATGGGGTTAGGTCTATAAACATGTTATTAAGAATAAATGAAGCTTTTAGGAGAAGGGGTTAGTTGGGGGTCTTTGCTAGGCTGTTAGCCCCTGGAAACTTGAATGTAAATAGAAAACAATTAAAACCCGAGCCCCAAAGGATGCTGCTCTCGGCCAGGGAGGCTGTAATTAGGTTTCTGCTGCTGTTAATCGCTTCTAAAGTGAGTGATCATAAATTACAAATGTGTACAGAATCCTCCCATAACATGGTCTGTAAAGCTGCCTCCTCTGGGCTGGCTTGGAAAGGGAGAGAGGGAAAAAGGAGGGAAGGGAAA